>CM068955.1:98192542-98221146 GCA_035128595.1 Eptatretus atami | reverse complement strand
GGAGTTCGATGCCCAATTTATTGATTTTTTTGACGTTTTCCAAGTTCGTGACCTTGACCTTGGGACGAAAATGAAAAATCGAGCTCCGTGGGGCTATGCAGCTGCCATTGGGCTAACCAAATACAGTAATCCCCCGTTTCTCGCGGGGGTTACGTTCCAAAACCTCCCCGCGCTAGAGTGAAATCCGCGATGAATGGACCCTCCCCAAAAATCGATTCGACTGGTCTGGTCGGTTTGCAGTGATTGGGTTTGAGGTGTCGGAGATCGATTGGTCTGGTCTGGTCGGTTTGGCAGTGATTTGGTTTGAGGTGCCGGAGATCGACTGGACTGGTCGTGTCGTTTGCAGTGAAGTGGGTTTAGAGGATTCCGGAGATGACTGGTCTGTCGGGTGCAGTGAGTGGGTTTGAGGGCCGGAGATCGACTGGTCTGGTCGGGTTGGCAGTGAGTGGTTTGATGGTCCGGAGATCGACTGGTCTGTCGGGTTGGCAGTGGACGTGGGTTGAGGTTGCCGGAGATCGACTGTTCTGGTCTGGTCGGGTTGGCAGTGAGTGGTTTGAGTGCCGGAGATCGACTGGTCTGGTCTGGTCGGTTTGCAGTGATTGGGTTTGAGCGTCCGGAGATCGACTAGTCTGGTCTGTCGGTTTTGAGGTGCTGGTATGAGCAATGCTCGTCCAACGGCGGCAAACCTTTTTCCTTCCCCGAAGCATATATCGAGCACCTTTACCTTAACCTGCTCCTGGAGCGTCCCAGGACTTCCTGGCGCTTCGGTTCCTTGCCAGAAACGTCGAAAGGTGCGAGGCGTCTGGCGCCATTGTGGGGCTTGGAGAAAAAACGTAGAAAATATTCGAAGTTCACAAGCGAAACTTTGTTTCGTGCGGTTGTGGACTGGTCGAGCACCACAGCGTTATAATTTATTGCTTAAATAATTTATATTTTGCATTATTACCGCATGTACGGGGGAATCCGCAGAAAAAAATTGTTACGTTCCAAGGAAAACCGGCACGATGAACGGGGGCGCGAAGGGTGTGAACCGCGATGAAGCGGGGGTTGACTGTACCGAAACCGCCTGCCAGATTCGACAAACCCCCTCGGGAAAGATGCAACTTGAAACAGGCTACCCCCTAAAAACAATGTTTTTTTGGGCGTGGATCACCCAAATGGGAGCAGCACTCCATTCTCAGGAAAACAAACAGAATCATGATATAAACCTCCCACCCAAATTTTATCAGGATTGGATCAAAACCCACGGAGCTATTCTCGGAGACAGACAGACAGACAGACAGACACCCATAACGAATGTAGTGGTCACTTACTGACTCGTGAACCAACAAAAATGTGGTGAGGGGAAATGTCATTATTCGGCAATTTCAAAGGGGGAAACAATACTAAAAAGGTTAAGAAACCCTGGGTTAGAGAATCCGCCCAGTCTGGCAGGTCAGTGGTCCAATTGCGGTCCTGGCCAAGTCATACCAAAGATGACAAAAATAGTGTTGCTTCCTTGCTTGATGCTCAGTATTTTGAGGAAAGGGCAGAGACAAACCACGTGAGTTGACTTTTCATGAGGAGGGAGAGATTTCTCCTTAATTTCCCCATTGAGTGTGCAAATGAAAACAATATCACACAAGAGAGTTCAAAGAACACTAATGGGTTGGGTGTTGGTACCTCTCTCCCCAGCCAAGACACTTCTGCAAAGGACCTCTATGACACGATGGGACTGACTCAATCCGTGAATTTTCCCACCCGGATTTCTCCCAATGGCATCTTCCATTTGCTTGGAAATCAACCAACATCATAGCATTACATAAACTATAAGGGCACTCGGTAGAGCGCATACCTCCGCCACGTAATGCCTCTTCCATGAGAACATATCGGGCCCAATACATTTTTGAAATATGTGTCTGTGCGTGCGTGCGTGCCTGTGCGTGCGTGCGTGCGTGCCTGTGCATGTGCATGCCTGTTGCGGTCGTGCGTGTCTGGTGATGTCCCTCTCTCCGTGTCTGTGTATGTGTGTCTCTCTCCGGGCTTGGTGTGTTGTGCCTCTCTCCGGGTCTGGCGTTCTGTGTGTTCCTCTCTCCGGTGGTGCGTGTTGTGTGCTCTCTCGGTCTGTGCGTCCTGTGTTCTGTTGCCTCTTTCCATGTCTGTGCGTGGCCTCTCTGTTGTTGCGTTTGTGTGTGCCTCTTCTCCGTGTCTTGTGCTTGGTGTGTGTTGCCTCTCTCCGTGTCTGTGCCTCTCTCCGTTGTGTGTGCATGTGTGTCCCTCTCTCCGTGTTCATGTTGCTTGTGTGTGCCTCTCTCCGTGTAGTGCCTCTCTCCCTACTCTCCGTGTCCTTGTGCGCGTTGTTGTTTTCCTCTTTCTTCCGTTTGTTTCGTGTGCGCACATGTGTTCCTCTCTATGTCTGTGCGCGTGTGTGCCTTCTCTCCGTGTTGTGCGCGGTGTGCTGCTCCTGTGTCTGTGCCTCTCTCGTGTCGTGTGCCTCTTCCGTGTCTGTGCTTGTGTGTGCTCTCTCCGTTGTGTGTGCCTCTCTCGTGTCTGTGCGTGTTGTGTTCTCTCTCGTGTCTTGCGTGTGATGTGCTCTTCTACCGTGTCGTGTGCATGTGTTCCTCTCTCCGTGTCTGTGCGTGCCTCTCTCCGGTCTGTGCGGTGTGTGCCTCTCTGTGTCTGTGCGTGTGTGTGCGCGCCTCTCTTGTGTCTGTGGTGTGTGCGCCTCTCTCTGGTCTATGTTGTCTGTGCGTGTGTTTGTGCATGTAGTGTTGTGTGTGTCTACTTTGTCGGTGTGTGTGTGTGTGTGTCTCTCTCTCTTCTGTGCGTGTGGTGTCTCTTGTCTATATGTGTGTGTGTGTGTGTGTGTGTGTCTGTGTGTGTCTGTCTCTGTCTGTGCGTGTGCCTGTGCCTGTGTGTGTACGTATGCGTCAACGCACGCACCCGACGCCCGAAGAATGCGGGCGGGCGGACAACGTACTCACTCATAGGAGCGTGCGCGGACGGGTGGGCAACGCGCCCACCCAACGCACGGAGGAGCAGCACCCAACGCCTGGAGGATTGCGTGCGGGCAACGCATGCACCCGACACCCGGAGGAGTGCACGCGGGTGGGCAGCGCACGCACCCAACACCCGGAGGAGTGCACGCGGGCGGGCAGCGCACACACACACCGAGGATGGCACGCGGGCGGGCAGGCACGCCAACACCGGAGGAGTGCACGCGGGCGGGCAGCGCACCAAAAACCCGGAGGAGTGCAGCGGGCGGGCAGGCACACCAACACCCGGAGGAGTGCACGGCGGGCAGTGCACACCACACACGAGGAGTGCAGGCGGGCGGGCAGTGCACACACCCAACACCCGGAGGAGGCCGCGGGGGGCAGCGCACACACCAACACCGGAGGAGTGCACGCGGGCGGGCAGCGCACGCACCCAACACCGGAGGAGTGCACGCGGGGGGCAGCGCACACCCAACACCGGAGGAGTGACCGCGGGCGGGCAGCGCACCCCCACACCGGAGGAGTGCACGCGGGCGGCACGCACACACCCAACACCCGGAGGAGTGCACGCGGGCGGGCAGCACACGCACCCAACACCCGGAGGAGTGCACGCGTACCCCCAAACTCGTGCGCAAAGGCACACACCCCCGAAATCGAAGGAGTGCGTCCAGTTAAGCACCTGCAATTAGGTGTGAATTGAAATGCTGTATTATTAAATTTACCTGAGACGGTAACAGACTGTGGAGCATTCAAGACATAAAATGACCGGTGATGCTTTTGAGAAATTGCAAAATCTCAACCAACCAGCACATTCCAAGCTGATGCTCATTGACAAATGTTTGGATCGTTCTTGGCCCGGTTTCGATTTACCCGCAGCTGACCGAACATATGTTTAGCTTCCACCTCTGACGCTCCTCTCCTCAATCCCTCTTCGTTGAACCCGAGGAGCCGCCGCCCCCTCACACAAGACAAGGCCGCAGGTCCGTCACCGCCGAGTCGCGCATGCAAACCTGCGAGTTCCAGTCATCTGTGCTCGGCACTGACGCCCAGAGGTGGGAAGAAGAGGGCGATAACGAAACGGACACGGAAGAAATGCCAGGACGAGGATCGGCCTCCGTCAGATGCAACGATGAGTCAACGACAGGGACTCTCCAAACAACATGGCGGGCAACGGAACGCGTGACGTCATCACGCGATCTCAGCAACTTCAGTGACGCCATCGCGTAAAATTATTTAATTTGATGAACCCATGAAATGTTCAATGACGACACGACATACGGAAGTTAGTTCGCAATTCGCGAGCACAAACGATGCCGCGATCTCCTCAGTCCCATCACACGGCCACACATAAAATTGATGATATTTTGGATCTGTTCGACGTTTCACGATAAAAATAGGAATTTGGTAAATAGTTTTAAAATACGGCTGTGGTAAACTCGTACAAACGAATGAGTTGTAACGTCTAGTTTATTCGCAGCGTGTTTAAATCCTGATCATAATCCCCCTTCGTGGAGACGTCTTCTTCTAATATTGTACTTAATATTACAAGAAAAAAAAAATAAAATGGAAGGAAACTTGTTTTGAGTGAGTGGAGATTTGGACGAATGAAGAACAGAAAATACCACAAGGCCACGTGGTATTGGGAGTTACCATGAATATTAATTAATTAATGAATATGCGTGATGAGCTGGAACCGATGAGGCGGAACCGGAAGTGACGTCAGAGAGCTGTGGAGTCAGGGCAGCAGGAGACGCCATTAAAAAAAATAAACGGTTGAGTTGAAGAACCTTCGTGTGGGCTGACCTTGCTGCACACAACAGGCCACTCGGTAGAGTGTGTACCTCTGCCTGGCTGAACAGTTTACGCTTTGAATTCACTGATAAGCTGGATCCGGATCCGGATGTTCACCAACATCAAATCAATTGATCCTTGTCACACGCTCTACCAGCCCACCAAGTTTCGTCCAAAAACGTCCACGAGTGTTTGAGATATCCTTCTCACAGACGACAGACAGACAGACAGATAGGGAAGAAAACATCCCCTCCGCCCTTTCACAAGGAACTTCAACAAAAGAGGCCATTTGCCTCATTATCACATCATGCCTGCACTACTTCGCCAACACAGGGGTTTTCTTCAGTATGTCATCCATTGGAATACAATTTTCACATCAGGATCAGACCGTTGAAGGTCAATGAGGTCCCAATAAGCAGTTTGAATGTTCACTATAGGTTAAGGTCTGTGAGTAGCACAGGATCATGGACCGAGTGGTGTTGTTACCAGAAAACATGGACGATGCATCAGGCTTACTTGGAGGTACTGAAAAGGTCTTGTTGAGAGGATCATTGTTGCAAGAGACCACCACTGTGCCCTGTGGCTTGTGTTTGGGTTGCTGTTGAGGTATCTATGGCACCCATGCAGCTTACGAGTGGTGCATCTGACAGTGGTGTGTTGACCGATAGAGTGGCGTCGAGACATGACGTCGATGTTGAGGTGCTTGGATCCGGTGAATGATGCACTGTAGCAGCCATAAGTATCGAGTTCAACAGACCAACGAGCTCATCTTGGTCTTGTCGAGGGGCATTTTGTTTTAAACACACGAATGGTATGTGATTCGGGACGATGGTAAATTGATGACGTGCAAGACAGTGGCGAAAAGTGTCACATTGACCAAACAATTGCATAAATGGTCAAAAGTGGACCATGTTCTCTCTGAAGCTGTCACCACATGACTCACGTAGGATATCACCTGCTCCTTGGAGTCCAATTTCTCAGCAAGGACTGACCCAATAGCATGCTGGGAGGCATCCATAAAAAGCAAAAATAGGACCGCCTGTCCTGAACCTCACCTGGATCAGGAGCAACAGTCACTCAAACTCCTCACAGACATCTTTAGACCTCAATTTTTTTGACGCCGTGAACAAACTTAGGTACATCACTGGTGATGAAAGTTGTGGTCAACTTTCATCGAAATTGTTTGTCTAATTTCGGAGACAGAAAAATACCTATTTCAGGTTAGGTCAGATATGGGAGCATGCGCCAGAGCAGCGCGTCGCTGCGTCCACTTTCCGCCAGTACTCCAGGGGCCTCCGTCTGGCCATCCCCCAGGCAGATACCTGGCCCATCCCCATTTCCTTGAGATGCTGATCAACCTGCTGCAACCACGAGGCACATGGTCGACCCATTGGCCTCCTCCACTCATGAGGCTCCCTCGCTGAGAGAATCTGGTGAGCAGGATCAGTGTCAGGAAAATGAGCCACATGTCCATACAGCCGCAGCTGATGCTCACAGTCTAAGCAGGTAACAAATCTCATTTGAGTCTCTCTCAGCAACCGCTCGTTGGACACAAAGTCTGACCAGCAATAGCCAAGGATTCTCCGAAGGGACCTGGAACCAAAGGAATTAAGTCTCAGATCCTCTGCTGGCTATGAGCCAGAGGTCAACAAACGTCTGTGTCGGGCCTGGGGAGTCATGGATTCACTGGATCATGGGGTGTGGTGCTGGCGGTACCTGTGTGGGAGGACGAAAGTCTGAGTCTTCAGGTCCTTGGTGCTTCCAATCTTGCTCTATGGATGTGAGACTTGGACTCTGACCAGATCCGTCAGCCGAGATTGGAATACTCAGCATATTTGCTTATCAAGGAGACAACAAATTGGTGAAGAGGTCGAAGCAAGCCGGTCGAGAGGACCATTTTGTGCGCTGGTCTGGGGAAATGCGGGAGCGCCATCTTGTGCACCGATCAGGAGAACGGCGAGAGCGCCATTTTCTGCACCGGTCGGGAGAAAGGTGGGCGCGCCATTTTGTGCGCCGGTCAGAAGAAAGTCAGGAGCGCCATTTTACACAACCTTTCTGATCTATATGCAAGTGCTGTGGATAGTCAGGATGTCCGTGCAAGTGCTGTGGAGGAAATCATTGCCCTGAGAACTGTCACGGGTGCCATAAAATGGGACATCTACAGAAAATGTGCCCCATGAACAGTTCGACGAGATATGTGGATTCGTTGGTGAATGATAACACCGATTGGGACAGTGGTCAGGAAAACGACCATGAAGCATCTGGTTACCTCCGCCACCGAAGGTGGAAGTAGGTTACGTTTCTACCTTCGTTTGTTACTTGCAAAATCGAAGATTTTTCAAGTATATTGGTCAGTCCATTTTGTTACAGTCAGTCCCTCGCTTAACGTTGTAGTTGCGTTCTTGAAAAGTGCGACTTTAACTGAAACGACTTTAAGCGAATCCATTTTCCCCATAAAAATTGATGTAAGTAGGGGGGGAGGGAGTTCGGTTCCAGGGAAAAAAAATTATCAGATGACAAAGGACATTATTTACATTTCGAGTATAAGTTTTAAATAATTTTAAACAAAATTGAATATCATCATCTCTCGTTTTTTTTTCTCATCATCTCGAGTTGCTTCAGATCTTCATTGGTTCGCTCTTCTCTGTGTGATTGCAGAAGTTGTGTAACGTCGGCTTCTTCCACCTCATCAAAACCCGCTTTATTGACCAAGCTGAGGATAACTTTCTTCATTGTGGGGAAAACAACTTTAAATCCTTCCAAGTCATTGACACATTCATGCCACAACTTCCTTCACACACCATTCATGCACACCTGAGTAACTTCAGCCCAGGACCCACCAACGTTATCGATGTACATAGCGATGATGTATATAGGACCACAGCTCGGTGTATATAAGGCCAATACTGTTAGTGTAGTAGATAGTAGAAAAATCGTGCAAATGATGATACAAGCATCAAATTTGGCATTTCTGTTCCGCAGGGCTTTCTGATCAAATCTGCCTGATTGGCCATTTGAAAATCCAAATTTTGAAAAATTTGGATTTTCAAATGGCCAATCAGGCAGATTTGATTAGAATCCCCTGGAGAACAAATGTGCCAAATTTGATGCTTGTATCATCATTTGCACGATTCCTCTCAAAAATTGCTGTTATCTGCCCCACTATGTATGTACTTTGGGTGGGCTTATGCACCATATTTACGGTATGGTTTATGCTGTAGCTTTATGAAATCGAGGAAAACCATTAGTTTCGTACTAAATTAGAGGTAAAATGACTTTATAACGGAACGGTGAACGACTTGAAACGAGTACATTCTCTAATATATCGGCGACTTAATAACGAAACAACGTTAACCGGGACGGGACGATGTTAAGCGACGATTTACTGTATTTGCAAAATCTAAGATTTTTCAAGTATATTGTTTAGTCGATTTTGTTATTTTGTCTGTCAGTTTGTCGCCTACAGGTCACAATTTTAAACCGATCTTCACGAACCTTCACCACATGGTCGAGTTTGTCATAAGGAAGAAGCCTGTTGTTTTTGAGGTCAAAAGGTCAACATAGGCTAGATCACAAAATCTGTTGAGATTTCTAAAATCCTCAATTTTCATCCGATTGACTTGAAATTTGAAGACGATAAATATTTCTGGTCACTGAATTCAAAGAGCCAATTATTTTTGAGGTCACCGTAGGCCAAAGGTCAACAACTACGGTGATTTGTTCTAAAATCCTCAATTTTCATCCGATTGACTTGAAATTTGAAGACGATAAATATTTCTGGTCACTGAATTCAAAGAGCCAATTATTTTGAGGTCACCGTAGGCCAAAGGTCAACAACTACGGTGATGTTTCTAAAATTCTTCTCATATTTCACTGATGACTATAAGAAGAGGATTTATATTTAGGTCACTGAATTAAACCAGACATTATTTTTGAGGTCAAATGGACCAAAAGGTCAACATAGGCCCAGGGTCAACAACTCAGGTGGTATTTCTAAAATACTAAATTTTCAATCGTTGACTTGAAATTTGAAGAGGATTTATATTTCAGGTCACTGAATTCAACCACCAATTATTATTGAGGTCAACATCGACCAAAAGGTCAACATAGGCCCAAGGTCAACAACTCAGGTGGTATTTCTAAAATCCTCAATTTTCATCCGATTCACTTGAAATTTGAAGAGGAGTTGCATATTTTGTCATTGAATTCAACCAATTATTTTTGAGGTCAAATTTGTTTTATGGATTTTGCAAGTATGGATTGCTATTCAAGTATGGACAAAGTGGAGGCTATTCAGAATGACCCCAGACCAAAAAATGTTTCAGAACTAGTCATTTTGGGAATGCTGAACCATGATAGAAAGTTTGGCCCAAACTTGTCTTCCAAACTGCACCCCCTCTTTGACCTATTGAACCAGAACAGAAAGTGGGTGTGGTCTGCAAAGTGTGAGGAGGCGTTTGTATACGCGAAAAACGTTCTCACAGGTGTCAAAGTTTTGCTACATTTCTGACCCTAAGAAACCACTGGTGTTAAGTGTAGATTCTAGTTCCCAGGGATTGTGGGTGGTATTGTCACACACTGGAAGATAGATCCGAAAGACCGAGAACGTACGCTTCCAGAACCCTCAGTGCTGTGGAGAAAAATTATTCGCTGATTGAGAAGGAGGGTTTGGCAATTATGCACAGCATAAATAAACTCCATTTGTATTTGTATGGCCAGAATTTCATGCTGGTAACGGATCACCAGCCGTTGATGCGTATGATTGGACCAAAAACAGGAATTCCAACACTTGCTGCAGCGAGACCTCAACGATGGGCATCGTTGTTGTCAGTGTATACTTACCAGATAGAGTACCGTACCTCTGAGCAAAAGGCCAACGCAGATATGTTGGGTCGATTGCCTGTTGATGATCAAAATACTGTGGACCTCAAGGAAAACTTTGTTTTCAAAACTGTAGGAGATTCACTACCAATTAACGCAAAACAAATCAAAGATTGTACTTGAAAAGACCCGGTCTTGACCAAAGTGTATGAGTACACCATGTTTGGTTGGCCAACCCAACATCTATTGTGGGGAAAACATGCTTGCACAATTACATGAAAACCATCCAGATATGTTTTGGATGAAGGCCCGAGCCAGATCATTTGTTTGGTGACCAGGACTGGATATGGATATAGAGGACACTGTTATGTCATGTCCCGATTGTGCGGAGACAAAAATGTCCCCACAAGCTATTCCGCTTTTGTTGTGGCCGTGGGCTACAGAACCATGGCGATGGATCCACATAGGTTTTGCCGAAGTGAAGGGTCAAACTTTTTTGATAGTGGTAGACAGCTATTCAAAATGGCTTAAGGTCTTTCCTATGTCCAGTACTACAGCAAATGCTACCATAGTTTGCGAGGCATGGTTTTCCTCAAAATGTCGTGTCCGATATAATGGACCACAATTAATCGCAGATGAATCTGCAACGTTTTTGAAATTGATCGGCATATATTACACCTTATATCCACCATACCATCCTGTGAGTAATGGCTTGGATGAAAAAAATGTTCAGACATTCAAGAAAATGGTTGAGAAAACTCACAAATCCTGGACGTTGTACCACAAAATAACAAATGCACTTTTGTATTACAGCAACACTCCTCATACGACAAAGGGTGTGACTCCGGCTGGATTGTTCTTAAAAAGAACCACCAGAACTCGTTTATCTATGGTCAAACCTTGATTGCAAAGAAGGGAAGAAGGTAAACAAAACACTTCTAAGGTTCACCGTGATGGTCCTAACCCTAAAATGAAATCATTTGACTTGTATCAGCCCATGTGTCAGAAATGTGAGAGGAGAGAAGGAAAAGTGGATTCCAGGGACGATTGTAGCTATTAAAAGTCGACTTATTTACCTGGTGAGAGTTCCAGGAAATAACCGTAGGTATGTGTACGCTGACATTCTGATAGCTGATGAATTGTGTAGAAATTGTGATACATGGCAGTGGTGGTGGTGCAGCGGGTGCAGGCAGTGGTGGAGGTGCATTGGGTGCAGGCAGTGGTGGGGGCGCAGCGGGGGCAGGCAGTGGTGACGGTGCAACGGGGGCAGGCAGTGTTGACGGTGCAACGGGGGCAGGCAGTGGTGACGGTGCAACGGGGGCAGGCAGTGTTGATGGTGCGACGGGGGCAGGCAGTGTTGACGGTGCAACGGGGGCAGGCAGTGGTGACGGTGCGATGGGGGCAGGCAGTGGTGACGGTGCAACAGGGGCAGGCAGTGGTGACGGTGCAACGGGGGCAGGCAGTGTTGATGGTGCGACAGGGGCAGGAGTGTTGACGGTGCAACGGGGGCAGGCAGTGGTGACGGTGCGATGGGGGCAGGCAGTGGTGACGGTGCAACGGGGGCAGACAGTGTTGACGGTGCCATGGGGGCAGGCAGTGGTGACGGTGCGACGGGGGCAGGCAGTGGTGATGGTGCGACGGGGCAGGCAGTGTTGACGGTGTGCCGGGGGCAGGCAGTGGTGACGGTGCGACGGGGGGTGAAGGGTGACGGTGCGACGGGGGCAGGCAGTGGTGACGGTGCGACGGGGGCAGACAGTGGTGACAGTGCAGCGGGTGCAGGCAGCGGTGGGGGTTCAGCAGGTGCAGGTAAATTGGGGCATTGGTGAGGGTGCAGCAGGTGCAGGTAAATTGGTAAAATGAGGAATAGGGGAGAGTTCTTGTGTGTGATGAGTTTAATAAATATGAAGATTCTTCATTCTGCAGGAAGGATTGTAGACATAGAATTCTGTGCAGTTTTGAAGGAGCGGGAGTTTGGAACATAGAAGGAAGGGTAAACGATATTGTATCAGGTCACGGCAGAAAAGAAGTTGGTTTTGGTATACCTAGTGCGAATGATGTAGGGAAAGTTTACTCAGAGGTTTGAAAATAATACAGGATATTGGAGTTAAGCAGCTGAAAGCAAAGGGTTGTGAGGTCATGTTTTCTGGGATTCTCCAAGATTAGAAACAATATAGAAAATATGAGCAGAGAAATAGATGTCAACCAATGGCTGGAAGAATGGTGCAGGAGGAAAGGTTTTACATTGAAGAAGCAGGAGGAATCATTTAGGGGACAAAGGGAGTGTTCCAGAATGATGGCCATATGTTAAATAGAAAAGGGGGCAGCAAGGTTTGCAGTGGGAATTGAGGAAGGAATTCAGGATTTTTTTTAGGTCAGTGGAGGTGAGAAAGGTATTAAGGAAGGAACGGATGAAGTAATTGTGATGAGCAAGGCCAGGCAAGAAAATAGAATTTCAGGAACGGAAAAGTTAAATATATTCCATACCAATGCCAGAAGTTTAAATAATAAGATGGAAGAGCTTGAAAGCCAAAGTAGATAGCGAGGAGTACGATATAGTTGCAGTGAGTGAGACATGGTTTAAGGAGGAGAGTAACTGGAGGACAGGATTGGAAGGCTACAAGGTATATCGGTGTGATAGGAAGGAGAGAATAGGAGGAGTAGCAATCTGAGTAAAGGACAGCATTGCATCAAGAGAAAGGGGTACATTATGGAAGGAATAAATGTTGAGGATTCTATATGGGTAGAGATTAGAGATTGTAAAAAGAGTAAGATACTGAAGGAAGAGGAGGAAGGAGGAGTACATGAAGAATTAAATGGCATGTGGTAAGGGAAGAGTATTGATTATGGGGGATTTTAATTTGCCAGGGATAGATTATGGTCCAAGAAGGAATCGGGAGAAGGATGCTGAGGATGGAGCCGCCAGGTAGGAGGAGAAGAGGAAGGCCAAAGAAGAGGTTCATGATGCGGTGAGGGGGACATGCGGGTTGGTTGGAGTGTCAATGGAAGATGTGGAGGATAGAGCGAATGGGAGACGGATGATCCGCTGTGGCGACCCCTAACGGGAGCAGCCGAAAGAAGAAGAAGGGAGAAGAGATTGGGTCCAAGAACAGGGAAAGGGCAGAGAAGATGAGGATTTGCTAGTTTTAGTCCAGGATTGCTTTTTAACCATTTTTGTAGATCATCCCACGAGGGGAGTGCAGTGTTAGACCTTCTTTTAAGTTACGATCCCAATGCAGTGGAGGTGGTGGAGGTGGGGGAGCATTTAGGAGAAAGTGACCACAACCTTGTGTGTGTGCAAAGACTTGTTTAGGGCGAGAGTTGAGGATAGTAGGGTCAGGCTATTAGATTTCAGGACAGCCAACTTGAGGGTATGAGGAGCGAGTTGGGTTATGTAGATTGGGAGACTCCAACAACAGGACAATCAGCATCAGAGAATTGGGAAACCTTTAAGGACCAAATGTGTGTAGTGCAGATTAAGTACATTCCAATGAGGTGTAAAACTAGAGGTAGAAAGAGACCAGGGTGGTTGAGTAGTGAGATAAGGAACGCTATTAAGGAGAAGCAGAAGGCATTTACAAGGTTTAATATAACAGGACTGGAGTTATATTATATCACTATTGGAGTAAATGGAGGCAAGTTAAGAAATAACTTGGCAAGCCAAAGAGAGTATAAGTAGGACATGGCTAAGAATATTAAACATAAATAGCAAGGCTTTGTTTAAGTATATCAGGGGAAAAGAACAGGTTAAGACCAGAGTGGGACCGTTGAGGAATAGCATCGGCAGAGTGGTTAGTGATGAAAGTGAGATGGCAGGCTTATTAAACAGGTATTATTATTCAGCTTTTACACAAGAACAATCAGGAGAAATTGCCAATAGCTGAGAGTATCTATCAAGGAGGTGAGAAAGGGCATTTACAGAAGATCCGGGTTGGAGTGGAGGAAGTAAAGGAACAGCTCGGAAATGTAAGAGAAGATAAGGCTCCGGGTCCAGATAATATGCAACCGAGAGTATCGAGGGAAGTGTCCGAGCAGGTAAGCGAGATATTGATGGATATTTTCAAAAGTTCCCTGGAGTCGGGACAGGTACCGGAGATTGGAGAGTAGCAAATGTAACACCACTATTTAAGAAAGGATCCAGAGAAGAATTGGGAAACTATAGACCTGTTATTTTGACTTCAGTTGTGGGAAGGTGTTGGAGACATTAATTAAGGACCTGATGAGGAACCATTTAAATAAATACAAACTAATTAAAGGTAGACAGCATGGGTTTACCAAAGGTAGTTCATGTCGAACAAATCTTATAGAGGTCTATGAAGCAGTGTCTGATTGGGTGGATGAGGGAAAGGCAGTGGATATAGTATATCTCGCTTTAAGAGACATTTGATAAGGTACCACATCGGAGGTTGTTAGCCAAAGTGAGGGCTTGTGGCCTGGCAGGTCAGGTCGCTAATTGGATTGCAAACTGGCTTAGTGGGAGAAGCAAAGAGTGGCTGTGAGTGGAGGATGTCTTGCTGGAAGGATGTAAGTAGCGGGGTACCTCAGGGATTCAGTCCTCGGACCATTACTGTTCAGTATTTACATCAATGATTTGAATCGTAGGGTGAAGAGTAAGCTTTCCAAATTGGCAGATGACACAAAGCTTGGAGGTAAGGTGGATAGCAGAGGGGGTGTGATCAGATACAGGAAAGTATTGATACTTGCATAGATTTGGCAAAAGAATGGCAGATGGAATTTACCTGAGCAAGTGTAAGGTGTTGGGGATGGGGAAAATTAATGAAAATAGAGATTACAGGATTCAAGGGGTAATTTTGGAGCGTGTCACACAGGAGAAGGATCTGGGGGTGGTAAAAGATATGGAGGTAAGCACGCAGCACAGTGCCAGGCAGCAACACGTGGAGCAAATAGGGTTTTTAGGATGTATTCGGAGGGGGATCATTTATAAATCTAAAGAGGTGGTGTTAACATTGTAACAGTAATTTATTGAGGGCACACCTCGTAAATTGTGTGAAGTTTGGTCACCACAGTTCTGGAAGGACATGGATGCCATAGAGAGAGTTCAGTGCACGGCTACTAGATTGATTCCGGGCCTAGCTAGACTCAGCTATGAGAAGCGTCTGAAGGAGACAGGACTTTATACACTCTAAAAGGAGGCGGTTATGAGGAGATATGATGGAGATGTTTACGATCATGAAAGGCACAGACAAAATAAGTGCAGATGAATTATTCAACAGAGTAGACAGTGACAGAACATGGGCCATAGCCTGAGAGTAAAGAAGAGGAGAGTTAAGAAGGTAGTAACGCAGGGGACTTTCACTCAAAGAGTAGTTAATGCACGGTATGGTCTCCCTGGAAAGGTCGTGGCAGCAGAAACAGTATATAAGTTTAAATTAGAATTAGAAGGTACCTGGAAGTTATGGAGATAGAGGGGGTATGGGATGTTAATGAGACTTTTAGATAGTTTGAGCATTGATGGGTGATTGTGCGCATGTGTACGGAGTGCTGTTGGTCGGGGTCTTGTCAAGGGTGTTGTATGGTTGACATTGTATGTTTTTAAAAGCTCATGCCCCTCCCCTAAGGAGAAGAAAAAAAGAAAAAACCCCAAAACTACAAAAACTTAAATAAAAAATAAATTCAAAAAAACTTATTATTATTTCATTAATTTTTTTTGTATTTTCTTCCTTGGATCTTGTGTAGATAAATTAGTATGGTGTTCGCGCAGGCATGTTGGGCTGAATGGCCTCCACCTGTGTTAGATTTCCTTGTATCCTTGTATATGGTCAGGAGATTGGAGCAAAGTTTACCTGAGTACGAACAAATGGCGGAGGTTCTTGATTCAACACCTGGAAAGATTCAGCAGTCACCTGATTTAGTACCAGTGGAACCCTATGCACCTGTTCAACCAAGTATGGTTCCTGAGACATTACCGTTTTCGTCAATAGCTCAGTGCCAGGAAATGCATCCTGAACTCAGTCAGATTCTAGCCAGTTCCCACTATTACTTTCAAAATCTGATTCAAGTGGAGCAATTCCAAACGGTACTTAGAAGGTTGAGCAGAGTGTCTAGACTCTAGACCTACACAGAGACTTGATTTGTAAGATTAAGATTTAGCTTTGGCATGTGATGACTGATGAGGAATGGAAAAATGTTTGGTTTACTGATTACTATTGCTTGTATTTTCCTGTTAAATTTCATGGTATTTTTGTACAAGATTT
The DNA here is from genome assembly GCA_035128595.1 of Eptatretus atami. Lineage (NCBI taxonomy): Eukaryota > Metazoa > Chordata > Myxini > Myxiniformes > Myxinidae > Eptatretus > Eptatretus atami. The sequence continues at coordinate 98,205,347 of CM068955.1, read as the reverse complement.
TTCAATGTTGAGTGGACTATTTTACGGATTCCTGTATGGTAGGGAGGAATGATGTATCCAGTAATGTTCGTGGATTGACATCACCAAGGGGTGGAGCATACACATGTGCAATAAAGCACTTTGGTTATGGCTTCCCTACGTCTGAGTCATGTGTATATTTCCTCAGCCGAGAAGACTGGACTACTCGGCATAATTGTTTATCCAGGACACAACAGAAACCTCTGTAATAAGAAACACTCAAGAAAGCTCTGACATGTGGGGGGGTTGTGGTGTAGGCATGTCTGTATCTTTTCAGTGTTTGATGGATCAGGCTGTGCACTATCACTGGAGATCAAATGTCCCAAGAAGGTGACAGTGGATTGAGCCAGATGACATTTGGAGGGTTTGAGCTTTAATCCTGCAGTGCGAATCTGTGAAGGAAGTCTCTGAGATTGTCAAGATGTTGCGTGAAACCCGCACTGTGCATTATAACATCGTCTAAATAGATTAGGCAGATGCGACAGTGAAGGCTACACAAGACTAACCCCCAGATTAGGTACCATTAGGTGCTGAAAGCTCCCACTGGCATTATGCAAAACTGGTACAATCCCGACGTCGCAAGCATGTTTTCAGAGACCGCCACAACCCGCTTGAGGTCTATGATGATGAACATTTGTACCAAGCATTTCGGTGAGACAAGAGAGGGATCAACTGGCTGATGAACCTGTTGCACAAAGATCTCGACCATCCGACACGGGGGAATCTCACCTGACCAGTTTCACAAGAAGTTGTATTTTTTTGAGGTTTGGCTTGTAGAAGCTTCCAGGCTGTGATCGCAGATACCATCAATGTCCATAAATCAACGGTTTTCCACATCATCCACAGCACGGTGGAATTCCTTGTTCGCCACGTTTGGGAGTTTGTCAGCTTCCTGGACAAGGAACATTTCCACAAGTGAAGCACGGTTTCTTCTTCATGCACAAATTCCCGGGTGTGATCATTGTCATCGACTGCAATGCACATCCGTGTACAAGTGCCGCATGAACACGGAGTCAACTACATCAACTGCAAAGGATTTCACTCCATCAAGGTGCAGTGTGTTCCTGCAATCACACGAAATGACAATTATCAACATGGTTGCCAAACACCCTGGAGTGGTGCATGATTCTCCAATTTGGGCATGAGTCTGCTCTACACCACCAAATTCAACAGTCATGGCATAATGTACTGATTCTCAGTGATCGTGGCTATCCATGCAACAACCACAGTTGATGACCCCGCTCACTCATCATAACGACTGAGCAGAAGAAACGGTACAATGACGTCCTTACTCGAACCAGGATTATCATAAAAGAGGACACTCGGAGCCATGAAAAGAAGGTTCAACTACCTCCATGACAGATTGTCGATCGCCACAGAGGGCTTGTCACATCATTATAGCATCTTTGGTCCTGCATACCATCGTCCTGGAGAAGATAAGGTTCAAGTACCAATAGAGGAGTACCGAGAAGTGATGCGCTAAAATGGCAATAGTTTGACTGGTGGAACAATACTTCCACAAATGAAGAATGATCGCACATTGTGAAACACGCTCTGAGTGGCAGCACAGTGACTGGGATAACATTTACCCTCTTTCATGACATCCAGAATATTTTGGTTGTTGCTTTGGCACATATCTTCACTTTCATAATTTCACACTTTACCATTCTCGGAAAGTTTTCAAACATTTACTGCACACATTAATGCATTTACAATAAATACTCAATGACAATTGAATGACGACAGCTCGTGGGAAGGGGAAGGCCGGTTCTGGGTCGGAGGGTGTTTTCTGAGTTCTTCGGGTGTTTCGTACCGTCTCTCTTCCTGTGTTCGTACTGATTCGACATTTTCTGGGCCAAATTTAACCCTTTGCAGTTCTCCATGGAGGACATTGCGGTTCTCTCTCTGTGGAATAGTGAGAGAATGGAGCACGTATCGGGCGATGACGAGGGGAGTGTCCCTCTGCAGAGTAATAGAGCTTCTAGAAGATTGGGCATGAAGAAGATTAGGCCTGGTCAGGAAAGCAGTGAAGAGTCAGACTTGTCCAATGTGGTCAAGGCCCAAGAGGAGCCTGAGGATAAATTCCCAATTATAATGTCGGTGCTGGAAGGCTCCAAATCGTTAACTTTCGACAACTCAATTAAAATGACTGCTTCATAATTGGGAAAGAATACGCCGGTGTTCACAGTGTCTGTGTGTGTGGTGTGTGTGTGTGTGTGTGTGTGTGGTGTGTGTGTGTGATATATACATATATATATATATGTATATATATATATATATATCTAAATGCATCACAATGATGTGTACAGTCACAATTTTGGTCGTTTTGGTTCCCTTCTAAGTGTAAGCCCAGAGCTGAGGCACCATTGTAAAGCCAGAGTTGCCCAAACCTAACATTCAGACTACTTTCCACATGGGATCTAATAGTGACAACCTTCCCCCTTCCTTTGGTATCTAGAAATGGTGGGTAGAAGACCTCTTAATTTCTCAGGCTGGAAGTATTGAGGTACTCATTTGTTGTTTAATCACTTGAATTTTTAATTTACACTTCTGCATGTTTGCCAATATCTAGAAAAGAAAAAGCGATGGGATGGAATGGATCTGTGGTGCGAGGGAGCGAACCAACCGGGGGGGGGGGGGGAGACTCTCGAAGGGAGTGTTTTTGTACATTCTAAGACACTCTTTTAGGCAAATGAAAGCAGAATAATCATGTTTCCCTGGTGAAGTTACACCCAAAGGCCGACAGAAAGTTAGCTTGTCACAACATGAAAACGATCAAATCTTTGATGAGATATTATTTTGTGAAAGAGGTATTTTTTTGCTATTGTGGGGCAATAAGTGTTGGCAACTATGCCTCTGAATTCATCTGTTTTTTTCTTTCTCTGAATGCAAATGATTCCATGAAAGAGTGATTATGGTGACATCAGCTCGCCGTTCCTAAAACGATGTTGATTTTTTTTTTCCATTACGGTATTCTTTGCGATGAAATCTTCCACAATGCATCTTTCGGTCCGATCCAGACAAAATGATCTGCATAAGCTGGATAAAGAATGCAGAGTGCTGATGCTGTGAAATGAACTTTAAAAAAAAGTTGAGCTTGTGCAGGGTGTAAGAGAAATTCGAGACTTTCATTCTGAAGGTATGGCACAACATCGGTCATGTAATACTTCGGAAGTGGACACCTTGAAGCGATCTGCGAGCTCTCCAGCGTCTCTTTGGAATGATATGCCTTTATCAGACTGAAATGTTCACGTCAAAGTGCATTAAAGTCTTTCTTTTTTTGGTTTTTCGACAAGTTTTCACCACATTCGACACAAGGCTTACCTACACAAGAAGGTAAGTGCTTGCCGTTTTGAACCCTTCCCAGAGTTCCTCCACAACTATAAAGACGTTCACACATCGGACACCACATAGAATCCCAATGCTACACACCACCGCAGCTACCCGACCGGATTCATCGCTTATTGGCGAATCATCAGCAATAGCACAGACAGCAATGGCATACCAATGAGGCTCCCAAGCATGTACTACGTGCAAACGTCAAAAACAGTCAATATATAAAATAAAAGAAAGACCCACCCCATCTCTCACCTGTGAATGGAGGGAATATGACAATCAGCTCTCACCTAATCAAACCTAAATCCAGTGGCTCGGATTATAAAAAATAATTGACACCTCCCGCAATCCTCTTGCCAAAGATAAACAAATAAAAACCGGTCAAGTCGGTCGGTTTACATTGCCATTAAGTGATGAAACCGGTCCGGTTGCTGAGAAGGGTGTGCAGATTGGGATTCTCATGTGTGTACATCTGTGAAACATCTTTATCGTTGTGGAGGAACTCTGGGAAGGGTTCGAAATGGCAAAGCGCTTACCTTGTGTAGGCCTTCTAGGTTGCCTTTATGCAGCTCTTCAGCTCGAGGAGTTGTGGAGGTGTCAATTATTTAATATAATCAAGCCACCATGGGTTAGTTGATTAGTTGAGGGCTGATTTGGCTGCTTCCCTCCATTCACAAGGTGAGAGATGTAGAGGTGGGTCCTTTCTTCATGTATATACTCGCAAAATACCCCGTAGCTTCGCTGACGGGGAATACTAGCGAGGGGGCAAGAATGTGGGAGGAGGTGAGAGGGGGGGTGAGAATGGGCAGGAGAGAGGGAATGGGGGAGAAATATGGGGGGGGGGGCAGAGAGGGGTGGGGAAGGGGGAGAGAGAGAGAGGAAAGGGGAAACACCAACTCTGCTAGAACTCTGCTTTTTGCCAACTCTGGAACAACACACTAAAGTTGGCATTAGAGAAAGCCATAGGCTTTGCAGGTTGAGGCCGCCAACTTTGGAGCGATTGTCATTGTGGCTTGTTCATGCTCATGGCAAACTGAGGTGGCAGGGAATGAAGCCTTCTAAATTGAAATGGCAAGTCAGAATGGATGATTGGAAATGCGTGGAATGAAGACATCCTGTCCTGGCTGCGTGGCTCTAGTCATGATTGTGGCTTCAATGCATGTGGCATAAGCTTTTGACAAGCAAACGTGTTCCATTTTACAGAGTGTTGTGGTCCATATTCCTGAGAAGCATATGGGTGCACCAATCTTGAGCTCAAATTGTGAGGAGCACACCTGGCAGTTTCCAGAGGTTAATAAATTCTGTGGGGTAGTGGGAGTGCTTCATTTGTGGTCTGGTGTCGTGTCAAATTGGAAGAAAAATGATTATAATTCATGTATTCTCAATTATAATTGTTGCTGGTACTTTATAAATTTAATTTTATACTATAGTCAAATTGGCTGTTCAGTAATGTTTCTCTTTTCCCAAAGTCTTTTGACCTACATATTGATAAAAGGAAATCTACTATGAAGAAAGGTCCTTGTTTCGCTGCAAAGAACAGGGTGCACTGTTGATTAAACACTGCAACTTTTGCCATGATTGTGTCCATTCTCTCCCTTCCACCCAAAGTGGACACGTATTACAGTTTTGAGTTCTTTGGACGAATGCTTATAGCTAATCCTGTAGTTGACGTTGCAAATGTCTCACCTCACTTCCTTTGGAATGTCAAATTGTATACGAGAAGAATTGCTTCGGGCTTCTGTTTCAGTGAAGTCCATTCAAATGTTTTCAGTGAATCATTCAATGTTCTTCCTCCGTTAATATAACGAAATTTAAAGATTCCTTCCGTTTTGTATGCTCGATCCAACTTGTTTGGAAATCGAGTTTTTCACCACACAACCGACTTGTACGTTTGCATAGTGGCCAGGTAACTGTGGAAGAAGGCATCTGTCTGTGGAATTTGGGCCGGCATCATTTTCGGTGGCAAGAGGCTCTTTGGCATGGCCAGTTTTGGTCAATAGGAAGTTGTGTGCAACATTTGGAATTCCTGCATCTCTTTGTAGTTGTTGAAGTGTTGCATCTGTTTCCCAATGTGTTCATCGAGATAAGTTCCATTCTTGATTTTCAGATGCTATGGCTCCAATTTTCCAGTTTGAGCAGGCTTGCAACAAACTCCACAGCTAGATGAATCACCTGCATAGAAGCACTCGCATGTTGGTCATTAGGTTGAGTCGTGATGGTGTTCAAATGTATGTTAGGCTTTGAGGAGACCTGCCGTTCAATCAGCTTTGGTTTTTCCATGTGGAATGCATGGCAGCATCTGCAAAAAAAATCCCCAGCCCAACACCAGAGTCACCTCCACCAATTTTTTCCTGTCATTAATGTCGAAGATTCTTGCATGGTGCGATCAAGAGCTTTCTAAGGCAGCTTTGTGAGACATTGTACATTCATTCCCGACAAAGAGCCGGCACTCCTGCAGGAGCTAAATTTGCCAGTACCCTGCCAATGTTGTAAGGTTTGGTGCCTCCATACTTGCCAGATTTAAGGGTAACTTGAAGACTGAGTTGGCTGCTGTTCCTCCTGTCAATAGTGTGGGAGCAATGTCTGATGATGCCACTGCAGGGCAATCAAATGTTTTCTGCCAGAAATTTTTTTGCCCAAAAGAAGATTGAATGAGAAAAGTTTGCCAGTTTCCACCGGGAGCATCAGAAAGAAGGTGCCACAACTTCCCATTTGTAAACCTGCTTGTGTTAATCTTGTTGAAGGCTTTTTCTTTGGGTCTGGAATCCGAACATGGCTTTCATTCTCACTGTAATGTATTCAGCAAGCCTGTTCCTTTGTTTGGTAGTTGGTACTCTCTCCAAAATTTCATTTGTGAGTTTCATTGTCATTGGGTTCCCGTTGAGGGGCAAGGAGGGCCAGAAATTTTTTGAGGTTAGAAAGCCACCCAAAAGCCTTGATCCTTGTCCAATGATAATGAGAGCTTGATTGAAAATGCAATCACTGTGTCCGTTCCAGGTTAGGATTTGCAACTTGTGCATGATGCAAAAGATGTCCTGTGCCAAGATTTCTCCTTGTGGTTGTCCCATAGTTGTGAGGATTTGACATGAACATGTCCCTGCAAACATGATGGCAAACAGGTTTCGCAAACCACAATCCATGTGATCAGAGTTTGGCAGCTTGCCTCCTCCAATGTGTTTTTCCAGTGTGTATCACTTGTGGAAACTGAAATTATTAATTGAATTTTATATCAAGTAAAATACAAAAATTGTCTTAGTTAAGTGCTTTTGAAAAAGAATTTAATAAATGTATATGCTGAGCAAGCGAGTTAAGGGCAGCTACGCATTTCTCTGTTCAAGTCAAAAACAACTCTTGTGAACCTTATCTGTTTGGGTAACCATCATCTGGTGAACCATACTTAGTCCTGCAAGGCAAACATGGCTCTTTTTTTAATTTTCCCCCCTCCCCACACCCCTTCGCCGAAGCCTTGAAAACATATCACTCTAAAACCAAAACAAATACTTCTCTAATGTTGGCAAATTTGAAGTCCACAAAAGTCCATCTGATGTCATGATAAACTGTATATATACTGGAGATTCCACATAAGTTTTTAAAAGTCTTTGACTCACAATATCATTAAGAGTTTGGCCTTCCTTCCTGTGCACGGAAGTGTTCTTTTGTTTTTATCGAATAAACGGCTTGCATGTAAACTTTACTCTTTTTTTACTTGTTTTGAGGTAGCTGGAAAAACCTGCTTCGACAGTTGGCGACGAAGGTTGGGATTACAGCCTCCAGTTCTGAGGAGAAGGCATTTGCCTGGCCACAGGTGAGCGCCAAGGAAGCCAAAAGTGAGGACTCTCTGCTAAAGAACTGTGGTTTTTCCCAGTACCAGGCAGACATTCTCCCGTGGAAGGTGCGCATCCGAACCGAGCCTTGAAATGGTGAGGATATATGGCCAGCTGTTTGTTGGATAAATAGAAGACATTTTATTTATTTTTATTCTTTAATTTTTATTTTTTTATTTTAAAGAAAATAAGGGAATCCTGAAGATAGATAACAATCTGGTATGTTATGTCACAAGGTGGGAGGGCATAAAGCATATGTCACGACAGAGAGATTGGCCAGAGAGGACGTAGTAACGAGGGTATTTTATTGCAAAAGGGTTACGAAAGTCAGGGGGCCAAAGGGTTTATGTCACAAGTTTGGGGGCATAAACAGGTTTATCCACAGAAAAAACACCGCGACGGGGACGCCGGGACCGCGTGGTTCGTAGTAATTTAGAAGGGGGCAAACTAGTAAGTGTTCGGAGCGAACTAGACAACGAAGTAACTGGAAAGTGCTTGAAGGCGAATTTAAAATAATTTTATTGGTGAACACCACGGGTGTTCAAAAGGGGGGAAACAAACATAAAGGGAAGCTGTCAATGCCGAGTGTATAAGACCTTTGGGGTCGAGAACTTAAAGATGTGCAGTTGTGGAGAGAAGAGATAAAGAAAAAGCAATGATTTATCAGGATAATAATTGGAAAAATCTAAGAAGGAAAAGTCGAGAGAGAAAACAAATTAAACGACTGCAACCAGTTGAATTTGGAGGGGCCGGAGAAAGCCTTGAGAGAAGCAGAACGAAAAGTGTGAGTATTAATGGGAATTTAAGAAAAAAAAACAACAAGTTACAGGGCCCGGAGATAGCTTCTTCCCACGCAAGGCACATGGGGAGATGACGCTCTTATTCAGGTAACAACGCCAGTAGCGAGTGAGACGGGAGGTATGGAAATAATGCGATCTTAAGACCGCCGAAAACCCGTACAAGTCAGTTAAATTAACGGAGAATCAGAAATAATTGGGAAGATAACTCGAAAAAGGCATGTCCCATTGGTCGAAGAGAATGTTAAACAACCGTGACCAATCGGTCATCGGTTATCTACGCAATAGAACCAGTGATTTAGAACAAATGAAAATGTAAATGAGAGGATGATGATGATAATCAGAAAGGATTCGTGGAACAAATATTGTTTTACATCATTCACACAAAGGTAACCATGCGTATCATTCGGTTTAATGACAATGGGTTTGCCTGTGAAGTATAATGGCGGAAAACAAAGGAATTGGCTGCATGGCCGGGTGTTGCGCCGGCAACGAGGAACCGAGGAGCTTATAATGGTCGGGTAAAACGATTACTCACTCTTTTAAGGAAAGGCAATAGGTCCGCCTGAGATTAATTGAGGAAAGATAGTGTTGTCCAAATATAATTGAAATGAAAAACCGGAGACTTCATGAAACAACTACGGTCCCGAAGAAATGCAGAAGTCAACAGCTCCACGTGTGAGTCAAGAAGAGACTCAGATGATGACGCGAGACCCTTTTTTTCAATAAGCCGAAGTGGGGAACCACAAGGTCGAAATGAAAGATGTGAAAAATAGATTGTGGATGGTAGACCTAACTCAATTCTTTGAATTGTCTGGGAATTCGGACGGAAATAGGGGTGACGGTAAAAGTTGTTTGTTTTTTGGTTCACCGGGCGCCAAGCAGTGACCATTATTTTCGTTTGTGTTTCTGTGTGTCTGGTCTGTCTGTCTGTTTGTGACTCTCTCCAGAGCATTTAGCTCCGTGACGATTGTATGCGATCCTGTATGAAACTTGTTTATTTTTAATTTTTTTTTCTCGATTTCTTTTCTCGCAATTCATCGCTAGAAGCTGTGCGTAATGCCCATAAGTACAACATATAAAAAATCCGATTTGATTTGGTCAATTTTGATGGAAGAGATAGGTTTTTTATGGTAGGGCCTTCCTCAAAAACTTCCACTAACTCAATTGTAACCCATCGTGGCATTGTTCAATAATGCCCGCGAACAGCATCGTCGCCTCCGGCTAGTTATTCTTTTTTATTTCCATTTTTTTATCAACATAAAACCCGTTTTTGGTTGTAACCTTGAGTTTGGGTGAGTGGAAGTTTTATAGAGCCCTCGTAGCTCTTGGACTACACCCAATAAACAACAAACCATAAGAAGAAAAGAGAAGAAGAAGAAAGAAGAAGAAAAGAAAAGAAGAAGAAGAATAAACCAGCTCAGATAAAAGCTGAGACCAGCTGTCCCAATGGAGTTATGAAATAAAGATTATACCGAGCCTGTAACGCATTAACATCAAAAATTTAATTCCATCACGTACAATACCAATTTGATTTATGTGAGATGCTTTACATTGAATTAACGTTGTCGGGAAAAAGGGTTGAAGCTAGAGGAATTGTTCGATTCTTTTGTTGTTAAATGGCAAAAGGTGCACTGTTATTTGGCATGTTAAAAAGAACGACAATTCTTTGAAGCATAAAGGGTCTATTATGGTATCGATGTGGATCGGTGGTTTGCATCACAGCCTTGGTTTGGTTGTGGCAGTTTTTTGTCGTTTGAAATTGAATGTCTAAAATTGATTGGAAATTGAATATTGTTGGGACGTCGTGCATCTGGTTCACACAAAAGGGAGTAGAAAAGACTCCTTGCAGATGTGGAAGGAAGGGCCGCATGTTGGGAGCATGCGGTGCAGGTCGCTCATTTGTGTGGGGTGACTGCGGGTGGATAACAACGGATGTTTGAGAGTGTTGTGTGTATACCTCAGTGCAAGGATTTACACGAAGGTTGGGTTTGCCCATTGCATTCCTGAATGGTGATCCAGGAAAGGATAAATGGTACGTGTCCGGTTGTGCCGACTATTTCAAAAATTTTGAGTTGTATTAGAGGTGTATATGGGACCAACTCAAAAAGGGTCAGTCAATTTAAAATTAATCCTAAGGAACAGATTGTTTCATCTCAGTCCTGCGGAATATAATCCCAATGATTTGATTAAATTGTGTCTTGTTATGGCAGGTTGAGTTAAAATGGCTAACTTTTACTCTTTCCCGTGTTTGGGTTTTTTGGACTGATAGTTGGCACATTGGGGTGGAGAAAGGGTACTGTCCTCGCATGTGAGGCGATTAATAAGGAATTAAGAATCACGCGGTGGTGGTCCAGGAAAGGTGTCATTCCAGCCGTGGTGCATTGAACAGGTGTGCAAGTGGAGTGGTGGTCCAAGGAATTTGGCAGCAAGACATATGCGTGTCCTCATGAAGTTTTTGAATGCAGGCAATTCTGATAGGAACATGAGTCCTGCCATCAAAAATTGGGTTTGTTTTTTCGTGTTTGGGGCAACCTTTGATTCAGGTGAGCATATGCACAAGTGGTGAAGGTGTGAATGGCTTGCGGGCTATTCTTGAAGGTGTTCCGAGGCCCAGAAAAAAAGAGGGAAATGAAAGGTGTTTTCTTGGGGATGGCTGATGTGTAGACCGTAGGTACTGATTGTGTCCAGAGTGGGTGAACCCTGTCACAGGATTATCCAATAGCCAGGGAGACTGCTTGGGCAGCACCCAAACGCTTTGCATAGAGTATGGGTCCCATGATGGATGGATTGGATGGTACATGATTATGCAAGTAATGGTTTGATCACTGTTAGAAGCAAAGAATGTGGTTAATTGAAAGATTGTCTAACGCTGAAACATAACTCCTTAATGCTAATCACTGATGATGGAGAGGAACATAACTGTCAGGATATGCCAGTGTGGCGATGGAAAATAACATCTTGGAAAGTGGTACGTGTTCTAATTGCAGTATGCCAATCGTAGCCGAGGATGGAAGCTACAAATAATATACGGATTCCTGATATGTGTACAGGATGACACACAATGTAGGGGAAACTTTGGAAATAAGAGGAATATATAACATCGTGGGGTTGTGCTAGTCAAAGATGGTAATTGATAGTGGACTGTTAGAGCTATTAAAGCCATAGTGAAAATGTTGAGCACATATGAAGCAAGAGAATATGGTCTCAAAAGGAGGGTAAAGTGGTTTTCCTGAAAAGTGCTTTTACTATGGCTTGCTCGTTTGACCTCATGGGAAAGTGGCCCACACAAGCAAAAGGGGGATGTAGAAGGAGGTGCTAACAACAGATCGGGTAACGCTCGCAGGATTTGCAGCGGTGGCAGAAAAATTTTGTAGAAGCTATTTGGTATGTCAAATGTTTGGTGGGGTGTGCTGCCTTTGTGACTGTTGGTGCAATCATTGGTTGGGACATGGCTTGGTGCCAACTGTGCGGTGCTTCCTAGGTGCCAGTAAACTGAAGTTCATTTTTGCCACCTTGAAGGAGTGACAGGCTGGAGTCAAACTCTGGAAATTGGTTTGCGGTGGTACAGCGGGACTCTAGGATCTGATCCCAAGCCCACCACTCTAAGTGCTAAGCCAACACTAGGTTTATAAATATTGGTAAAGTGTTTATAAAACATATGGGAGCTATGTACATGAAGATTAAACTTTTGTGCTGCATTAACAAAGGTTGTCAAAAAGTTTGACACATGGTCAAACAAGCACTACCAGAACCAGCCTTGTAGAGGAACCACAGCATCCAGCCTGACGGACTGGGTCGCTATTTGAAGCATCAAGGGTGTTCGCGAGGAACGCATTGAGCACATTGGACTGGACCACATCAGGTATTGTGTGGTCCCAACACGTTTCAGTACAAAGGTAAAGATTCACGCATCTCATTGCAAAAAGCATACAGGAAGTTGGTTAAAGAGAAGAAAGGAGGGAAATCTGCAAGTGGGAAGAATGTTGCCTGGGTTTATGGCATGTGTAGCAGTGCTCTTGATTAGCACGTGCATAATTGGTGATAAATTAGGATGATACCAGACAGTGAGGGTATTATGAGAATGTCATGGAGAGCAGAATGTTTGGCCGAGAGCAATAGTGGGGCAATTAGCTTAAATATGCATAACAATTGTGCATTTTGTGAGAAAGCACAAATTTGGCACACTAGTGCCTATCATATATGAACAGATTTGGGATATTTGGGCAATCCTCAAAATTCAGCCAGCCTGATGGCTGTGGCAGCCATTTTCCACTGCCATCATAAAATTTGCGATGGCCCAATATCCAATCTGTTCAATAATATGATAGGCTACTAGTGGTGCCAAATTTGGTGCTTTCCCACAATAATGCAGCAATTGTTTATGCTGAAGTTGCCCCCAATACAAAGGGAAACAATGAATCGGTTGTGACGAGTTACCGCAGAGAAGAAGGAGGCAAAGCCATCGGGAACCAATTGCATGAGATAGGTTTGTGTAATGGGACAACACCTATATGCCCTCCATATAATTAATGCAACACCCGTGTCACATGGGATGAAGGGGATCATAGAACACTGTTAAGCAAACTGAAACGAGCATAGTGTTACATGAAGGATAAATTGGATCATCCAAATTGAACACCTTTTTTAGCATATCTTACAACATGCTAAATATGAAACAAACAAGTATTGGGGGTTTCTTCAAGCTAACCCACTTTTCGCCAAACAATGGACTTGCCCTTTTGGCAGTCCCATTTATCAGGGGAAAGATATTGTGAGACCTGGATTGTGGATCAAGCTAATCCAGTCCTATCTAGAATAGGAGGGACA
>CM068955.1:98178798-98192517 GCA_035128595.1 Eptatretus atami | reverse complement strand
GTCCACAAAACAAAAACAAAAAAAAAACCAAAAACCGCAAAAAAAATTTCACCGAGAAATTAACATGCCTACTTCGAGCACGCCAACCCACTTTTTTATAAAGAAGAAAATAGCCGTGGTATCGACCAGTCAACAACGACAGATATTTAGGGAATATGCGCCTAAATCTTTTTTTTTTTAAAAAATTTAAATGTATAAAAGAAAAAGAAACTTTAATTTGTTATGCAATAAATGTATTGATTCAATATTTTTTATGAAAATATTTATTGGGGAATAAATTTTTAAAATAATTTAGCTTTTAATGAATGAGTGTTTTGACAAGTCTCGGAGAGACGGCGCATTGGTTCCTCTACGAGCCAATGTACAGTCTCGCCATTTTTATTTTGAACCTTCCGGTGGGGGGACGCGTCTTTCTTCACGATGGGCCCGGCACGCAACCCAAAGGCACGAAAAAATCTGGGAAAAAAAAAAAAAAAGAGAAAAAAAAAAAAAAAAAAATTTGATGGGTGTGATGAGAAAAAAAAAAAACGTAATATGTATGAAAGTTTTATGTAGTATCGAAGAATGAGCACTAACAAATCACCCAACAAATTGCAATTCGGTAAACGTCCTTGTCGTTTTTCGTAATTCTCTTCTTCTTTTCTCGCCGCTTTTTTATTTTATACCTTTTCTTTTTGTTATGGCGTGGTGTGGAATCGGGAAAAAAAAAAAAAAAAAAAAAAAAAAAAAAAAAAAAAAAAAAAAAAAGAAAAAAAAAAAAAAAAAAAGAAAAAAAAAAAAGAGAAAAAAAAAGAAAAAAAAAAAAAAAAAAAAAAAAAAAATCAAAAAAAAAAAAAAAAAAAAAAAAAAAAACGTAAAATGATTGAAATGTTGTTATGTACTCGTGCAAGAGCATGATTGCATACCAACTGTTCATTTCGCAAAAGTTGCAAAACCCGAGGAAAGCTTAAATGACCCAATTTGATTTTTTTTGACAATTTCTAAGTTCTACCCTTGTTGACCTTGACCTGGGACGGAAATTGAAAAAATCAGCTTCCATGGCTATGCAATGCCATTGGGTAACCAAATACCGAAACCCCTGCCCAGATTTGACCAAACCCCTCGGGAAGAAGAATTTGTAACTGGAACGAGCTACCCCTAAAACATGTTTTGGGGCCGTGGTTCCGTCATAATGCCGAGCATCCCACTCAGGAAAACACAACTATCATGATATAAAACCTCCACCCAATTTATCTCAGGATTTGGATTTCAAAAAACCCACGGAGCTTATGCTCGGGACAAGACAGACAGACCAGACAGACACCCATAACGAATATATAGTGCTGGTCACTTACTGGACTCGTAACCAACAAGTCTGTGAGACAGCGATGTTCACGACCAATGTTACCACGGTTCGCCTGTTTATATTTTTTGACCTTCAAGGACGCCCGGCAAACTGGCGGGAAATCGGGAGAAAAGTTAATGATGAAAGTTGTTTGAACTCGGAGAGGACGACTTTGCTACCAACTTTCATTCGAACAGTGTGAAAAACCCTAGGAGTTCGATGCCCAATTTATTGATTTTTTTGACTTTTCCAGTTCGTGACCTTGACCTTTGGGACGAAAATGATAACGAGCTCCGTGGGGCTATGCAGCTTGCCATTGGAGCTAACCAATACAGAATCCCCGTTTCTGCGGGGTACGTTCAAAACCTCCCGCGCTAAGGAAATCCGATAATGGACGCCTCCCCAAAAAATCGATTCGACTGGGTTCTGGGTCGGTTTGCATATGGGTTTGGGTAATAAATTTGTCGGAGATCGATTGTCTGGTCTGGTCGGTTTGGCAGTGATTGGTTTGATGGTTCAGATGCCGTCTGAGAAGGAGATCGATGGACTGGTCTGAGTCGGTTTTTTGGCACTGTTGAGGGGTTTGAGGTTCCCGGAAGATCGACTGGTTTGGTCGGATTAGTTGGCAGTTTAGACTGGTTTGAGCGAGTTGCCGGAGACTCGACTGGTCTGGGTGGAGTTGCAGTGAAGTGGTTTAGGTTCCGGAGATCGACTGGTCGGTCGTGCGTTGGCGTGAGTGGGTGAGTGCGGGAGAGATCGGATGGTCTGGGTCTGTCGGTGCAGTGAGTGGGTTTTGAGGCGAATCGACTGTCTTGTTGCTCGTTTGCAGTGATTGGTTTGAGGTGCCGAGATCGACCTAGTCTGGGTTGTCGGTTTGAGTGCTGGGTATGAGCAATGCTGTCCAACGGCGGGGCAAACCTTTTTCTTCCCGAGCAATATCGAGCACCTTTACCTTAACCTTCTCCTGGAGCGTCCCAGGGACCTTCCTCGGCGTTCGGTTCCTTGCCAGAAACGGTTATCGAAGGTGCAGGGCGTTCTGGGCGCCATTTGTTGGCTTTTGGAGAAAAACGTAAAAATATTCGAAGTTCACAAGCGAAACTTTGTTTCGTGCGTTGTTGTGACTGGTCGAGCCACCACGCGTATTAATTTATTGCTTAAATAATGTATATTTTATGCATTATTACCGCGATGTACCGGGAATCCGCAGAAAAAATTAGTTACGTTCCAGAAACCCGCGATGGACAACCGGGGGGCGCGATAGTGTGAACGCGATGAAGCGGGGTACTGCTACCGAAACCCCTGCCAGTTCGACAAACCCCTCGGAGAGATGCAACTTGAAAACCCTCCCCCTAAAAACAATGTTTTTGCGTTGGCTCCACCCATAATGGAGCAGCAACTCCCATTCTCAGAAAACACAACTAGATCATGATATTGAAACCTCCACCCAAAAATTTTATCAGGATGAGCATCAAAAACCCACGGAGCTATTGGCTCGGGACAGACAAGACGACAGACAGACAGGACAGACACCATACGATGTAGTGGTTCACTACTGACTCGTGTGAACCAACAAAATGTGCTGCATGGTGAGGGGAAATGTTCATTATTCGGGCATTTCAAAGGGGGAAACAATACTAAAAAGGTTAAGGAAAACCCGGGTTAAAGAATCCGCCCAGTCTGCAGGTAGTTCCAATGCGGTCCTGCCAATCATACCAAAAGATGACAAAAATAGTGTTTGTTCCGCTTGATGCTCAGATTTTGAGGAAAGGGCAAGGAACAAACCCACCGTGAGTTGACTTTTCATGAGGAGGGAGAGAATTTCTCCTTTAATTCCCCATTGAGTGTGCAAATGAAAACAATATCACCAAGAGGTTCAAAAGAACACTAAGGGTTGGTGTTGGACCTCTCTCCCAGCCAAGAACACTTCTGCAAAGGACCTCTATGACACGATGGACTGACTCAATCCGTGAATTTTTTCCCACCCGGATTCTCCCAATGGCATCTTCCATTGCTTGGAAATCAACCAACATCATAGCAGTACATAAACTAATAAGGCACTCGGTTAGACGCGATCACCTCCGCCACGTAATGCCTCTTTCCATTCGAGAACATATCGGCGCCCAATGACATTTTTGAAATACTTGCTGTCTGTGCGTGCGGCGTGCCTTGTGCAGTGCCTGCGTGCTGCCTGTGCATGTGCATGCCTGTGCGTGGCGTGCGTGCGTGTCTGTGTGTCCCTCTCTCGTGTCTGTGTGGTGTGCCTCTCTCCGGTGTTCTGTGCGTGTTGTTGTGCCTCTCTCCGGGTCTGTGCGTGTGTTGTGCCTTCTCCGGGTCTGTGCGTGTGTGATGCCTCTCTCCGGGTCTGTGCGTATCTTGTGTGTGCCTCTTCTCCGGCGTCTGTGCGTGTGTGGTGCCTCTCTTGTTTGTGCGGTGTGTGCCTCTCTCCGTGTCTGTGCTTGTGTGTGCCTCTCTCCGTGGTCCTGTGCTTCTCTCGTGTTGTGCATGTGTGTCCTCGTCTCCGTGTCTGTGCTTGTGTGTGCCTCTCTCCGTGTGTGGGGGCCCTTTCCCCTTTTCCCTTTCCCCCCTCTCTGTGTCTGTGCGCGTGTGTTTCACTCTCCGTTGTCTGTGCGCTTGCCTTGTGCTGTCCGTGGGTTCCTCTCTAGTGTCTGTGCGCGTGTGTGCCTCTCTCCGTGTCTGTGCGCGGATGTGCTGCTCTCTGTGTTCTGATGGCCTCTCCGTGTGTGTGCCTCTCTCCGTGTTCTGTGCTTTGTGTGCCTCTCTCCGGTGTGTGTGCCTCTCTCAGGTTGTGCGTGTCTGCTGTGGCTGTTGCTTCTCGTGTCTGTGCGGGTGTGCTCTCTCCCGTGTCTGTGCATTGTTCCTCTCTTCGTGTCTGTGCTGCCTCTCTCAGCGTCTGTGCTGTGTGTGTGCCTCTCTGTGGTCTGTGCGTGGTGTGCGCCTCTCTTGTGTCTGGCGTGTGTTGCGCCTCTCTCTGTGTCTATGTTTGTCTGTGCGTCTGTCTTCGTGCATGTATGTGTGTGTGTCTCTTGTCTGCGTGTGTGTGATGTGATTTGTGTCTCTCTCTCTGTCGTGTGTGTGTGGTCTCTTTGTCTATATGTGGTGTGGTGTGTGTTGTTGCCTTGTGTCGTGTCTGTCTCTGTCTGTGCGTGTGCCTGTGCCTGTGTGTGTACGTATGCGTCAACGCAGTCACCCAGACGCCCGAAGAATGCGGGCGGGCGAGACAAAACGTATTCTCCTTTTTTTCCAATTAAAGGGAGGGGCGTGCGCGGACGGTGTGGGCAAGCGCCCACACCAACGCACGGAGGAGCAGCACCACGGCCTGGAGGATTGCGTGCGGGCAAACGCATGCCCCGACACCGGAGGAGTGCACGCGCGGTGGGCAGCGCACGGCACCAACACCCGGAGGAGTGCACGCGGGCGCGGCAGCGCACACACAACACCAACATCCGGAGGAGTGCACGCGGGCGGCACGCAGCCAACCAAACACCCGGAGGAGTGCACGCGGCGGGCAGCGCACCCACCCAACACCCGGAGGAGTGCACGGGGGCGGGCAGTGCACGCACCAACACCCGGAGGAGTGACCGGCGGGCAGTGACAACCCAACACCGGAGGAGTGCACGCGGGCGGGCAGTGCACACACCCAACACCCGGAGAGGCACGCGGGCGGGCGCGGCACGCACCCAACACCGAGGGTGCACGCGGGGGCAGACCGCCACCAACCGGAGGAGTGCACGCGGGCGGGCAGCGCACCCACCAACACCCGGAGGAGTGCACGCGGGCGGGCAGCGCACCCACCCAACACCCGGAGGAGTGCACGCGGCGGCAGCGCACCACCCACACCCGGAGGAGTGCACGCGGCGGCAGCGCACACACCAAACCCGAGATGCACGCGGGCGGGCAGCGCAGCAACCCAACACCCGGAGGAGTTGCACGCGGGCGGGCAGCGCACGCACCCACACCCGGAGGAGTGCACGCGGGCGAGCGCACGCACCCACACCCGGAGGCAGTGCACGCGGCGGGCAGCGCACACACCCAACACCCGGAGAGGTGCACGGGGCGGGCAGCGCACACACCCAACACCCGGAGAGTGCACGCGGGCGGGCAGCACACGCACCCAACACCGGAGAGGAGTGCACAGCGGCGTACCCCCAAACTCGTGCGCAAAGGCACACACCCCCGAAATCGAAGGAGTGCGTCCAGTTAAGCACCTGCAATTAGGTGTGAATTAAAATGCTGTATTATTAAATTTACCTGAGACGGTAACAGACTGTGGAGCATTCAAGACATAAAATGACCGGTGATGCTTTTGAGAAATTGCAAAATCTCAACAACCAGCACATTCCAAGCTGATGCTCATTGACAAATGTTTGGATCGTTCTTGGCCCGGTTTCGATTACCCGCAGCTGACCGAACATATGTTTTAGCTTCCACCTCTGACGCTCCTCTTCCTCAATCCTTTCGTTGAACCCGAGGAGCCGCCGCCCCCTCACACAAGACAAGGCCGCAGGTCCGTCACCGCCGAGTCGCGCATGCAAACCTGCGAGTTTCCAGTCATCTGTGCTCGCACTGACGCCAGAGGGGGAGAGAGACGAAGAGGCGATAACGAAACGGACACGGAAAGAAATGCCAGGACGAGGATCGGCCTCCGTCAGATGCAACGATGAGTCACGACAGGGACTCTCCAAACACATGGCGGGCAACGGAAGCGTGACGTCATCACGCGATCTCAGCAACTTCAGTGACGCCATCGCGTAAAATTATTTAATTTGATGAACCCAATGAAATGTTCAATGACGACACGACATACGGAAGTTAGTTCGCAATTCGCGAGCACAAACGATGCCGCGATCTCCTCAGTCCCATCACACGGCCACACATAAAATTGATGATATTTTGGATCTGTTCGACGTTTCACGATAAAAATAGGAATTTGGTAAATAGTTTTAAAATACGGCTGTGGTAAACTCGTACAAACGAATGAGTTGTAACGTTAGTTTATTCGCAGCGTGTTTAAAATCCTGATCATAATCCCCCTTCGTGGAGACGTCTTCTTCTAATATTGTACTTAATATTACAAGAAAAAAAAAATAAAATCGAAGAAAACTTGTTTTGAGTGAGTGGAGATTGGACGAATGAAGAACAGAAAATACCACAAGGCCACGTGGTATTGGGAGTTACCATGAATATTAATTAATTAATGAATATGCGTGATGAGCTGGAACCGATGAGGCGGAACGAAGTGACGTCAGAGAGCTGTGGAGTCAGGGGCAGCAGCAGGACGCCATTAAAAAAATAAACGGTTGAGTGAAGAACCTTCGTGTGGGCTGACCTTGCTGCACACAACAGGCCACTCGGTAGAGTGTGTACCTCTGCCTGGCTGAACAGTTTAACGCTTTGAATTCACTGATAAGCTGGATCCGGATCCGGATGTTCACCAACATCAAATCAATTGATCCTTGTCACACGCTCTACCAGCCCACCAAGTTTCGTCCAAAAACGTCCACGAGTGTTTGAGATATCTTCTCACAGCGAACAGACAGACAGACAGATAGGGAAGAAAACATCCCCTCCGCCCTTTCACAAGGAACTTCAACAAAAGAGGCCATTTGCCTCATTATCACATCATGCCTGCACTACTTCGCCAACACAGGGGTTTTCTTCAGTATGTCATCCATTGGAATACAATTTTCACATCAGGATCAGACCGTTGAAGTCAATGAGGTCCCAATAAGCAGTTTGAATGTTCACTATAGGTAAGGTCTGTGAGTAGCACAGGATCATGGACCGAGTGGTGTTGTTACCAGAAAACATGGACGATGCATCAGGCTTACTTGGAGTGTACTGAAAAGGTCTTGTTGAGAGGATCATTGTTGCAAGAGACCACCACTGTGCCCTGTGGCTTGTGTTTGGGTTGCTGTTGAGGTATCTATGGCACCCATGCAGCTTACGAGTGGTGCATCTGACAGTGGTGTGTTGACCGATAGAGTGGCGTCGAGACATGACGTCGATGTTGAGGTGCTTGGATCCGGTGAATGATGCACTGTAGCAGCCATAAGTATCGAGTTCAACAGACCAACGAGCTCATCTTGGTCTTGTCGAGGGGCATTTGTTTTAAACACACGAATGGTATGTGATTCGGGACGATGGTAAATTGATGACGTGCAAGACAGTGGCGGAAAAGTGTCACATTGACCAAACAATTGCATAAATGGTCAAAAGTGGACCATGTTCTCTCTGAAGCTGTCACCACATGACTCACGTAGGATATCACCTGCTCCTTGGAGTCCAATTTCTCAGCAAGGACTGACCCAATAGCATGCTGGGAGGCATCCATAAAAAGCAAAATAGGACCGCCAGTCCTGAACCTCACCTGGATCAGGAGCAACAGTCACTCAAACTCCTCACAGACATCTTTAGACCTCAATTTTTTGACGCCATGACAAAACTTAGGTACATCACTGGTGATGAAGTTGTGGTCAACTTTCATCGAAATTGTTTGTCTAATTTCGGAGACAGAAAAATACCTATTTCAGGTTAGGTCAGATATGGGAGCATGCGCCAGAGCAGCGCGTCGCTGCGTCCACTTTCCGCCAGTATCCAGGGCCTCCGTCTTGCCATCCCCCAGCAGATACCTGGCCCATCCCCATTTCCTTGAGATGCGATCACCTGCTGCAACCACGAGGCACATGGTCGACCCATTGGCCTCCTCCACTCATGAGGCTCCCTCGCTGAGAGAATCTGGTGAGCAGGATCAGTGTCAGGAAAATGAGCCACATGTCCAACAGCCGCAGCTGATGCTCACAGTCTAAGCAGGTAACAAATCTCATTTGAGTCTCTCTCAGCACCGCTCGTTGGACACAAAGTCTGACCAGCAATAGCAAGGATTCTCCGAAGGGACCTGGAACCAAAAGGAATTAAGTCTCAGATCCTCTGCTGGCTATGAGCCAGAGGTCACAAACGTCTGTGTCGGGCCTGGGGAGTCATGGATTCACTGGATCATGGGGTGTGGTGCTGGCGGTACCTGTGTGGAGGACGAAAGTCTGAGTCTTCAGGTCCTTGGTGCTTCCAACTTGCTCTATGGATGTGAGACTTGGACTCTGACCAGATCCGTCAGCCGAGATTGGAATACTCAGCATATTTGCTTATCAAGGAGACAACAAATTGGTGAAGAGGTCGAAGCAAGCCGGTCGAGAGGACGCATTTTGTGCGCTGGTCTGGGGAAATGCGGGAGCGCCATCTTGTGCACCGATCAGGAGAACGCGAGAGCGCCATTTCTGCACCGGTCGGGAGAAAGGTGGGCGCGCCATTTTGTTGCGCCGGTCAGAAGAAAGTCAGGAGCGCCATTTTACACAACCTTTCTGATCTATATGCAAGTGCTGTGGATAGTCAGGATGTCCGTGCAAGTGCTGTGGAGGAAATCATTGCCCTGAGAACTGTCACGGGTGCCATAAAATGGGACATCTACAGAAAATGTGCCCATGAACAGTTCGACGAGATATGTGGATTCGTTGGTGAATGATAACACCGATTGGGACAGTGGTCAGGAAAACGACGCATGAAGCATCTGGTTACCTCCGCACCGAAGGTGGAAGTAGGTTACGTTTCTACCTTCGTTTGTTACTTGCAAAATCGAAGATTTTTCAAGTATATTGGTCAGTCCATTTTGTCAGTCAGTCCCTCGCTTAACGTTGTAGTTGCGTTCTTGAAAAGTGCGACTTTAACTCGAAACGACTTTAAGCGAATCCATTTTCCCCATAAAATTGATGTAAGTAGGGGGAGGGAGTTCGGTTCCAGGGAAAAAAAATTATCAGATGACAAAGGACATTATTTACATTTCGAGTATAAGTTTTAAATAATTTTAAACAAAATTGAATATCATCATCTCTCGTTTTTTTTCTCATCATCTCGAGTTGCTTCAGATCTTCATTGGTTCGCTCTTCTCTGTGTGATTGCAGAAGTTGTGTAACGTCGGCTTCTTCCACCTCATCAAAACCCGCTTTATTGACCAAGCTGAGGATAACTTTCTTCATTGTGGGGAAACAACTTTAAATCCTTCCAAGTCATTGACACATTCATGCCACAACTTCCTTCACACACCATTCATGCACACCTGAGTAACTTCAGCCAGGACCCACCAACGTTATCGATGTACATAGCGATGATGATTATATAGGACCACAGCTCGGTGTATATAAGGCCAATACTGTTAGTGTAGTAGATAGTAGAAAATCGTGCAAATGATGATACAAGCATCAAAATTTGGCATTTCTGTTCCGCAGGGCTTTCTGATCAAATCTGCCTGATTGGCCATTTGAAAATCAAATTTTGAAAAATTTGGATTTTCAAATGGCCAATCAGGCAGATTTGATTAGAATCCCCTGGAGAACAATGTGCCAAATTTGATGCTTGTATATCATTTGCACGATTCCTCTCAAAAATTGCTGTTATCTGCCCCACTATGTATGTACTTTGGGTGGGCTTATGCACCATATTTACGGTATGGTTTATTGCTGTAGCTTTATGAAATCGAGGAAAACATTAGTTTCGTACTAAATTAGAGGTAAAATGACTTTATAACGGAACGGTGAACGACTTGAAACGAGTACATTCTCTAATATATCGGCGACTTAATAACGAAACAACGTTAACCGGGACGGGACGATGTTAAGCGACGATTTACTGTATTTGCAAAATCTAAGATTTTTCAAGTATATTGTTTAGTCGATTTTGTTATTTTGTCTGTCAGTTTGTCGCCTACAGGTCACAATTTTAAACCGATCTTCACGAACCTTCACCACATGGTCGAGTTTGTCATAAGGAAGAAGCCTGTTGTTTTTGAGGTCAAAAAGGTCAACATAGGCTAAAGATCAACAAATCTGTTGAGATTTCTAAAATCCTCAATTTTCATCCGATTGACTTGAAATTTGAAGACGATAAATATTTCTGGTCACTGAATTCAAGAGCCAATTATTTTTGAGGTCACCTAGGCCAAAGGTCAACAACTACGGTGATGTTTCTAAATCCTCAATTTTCATCCGATTGACTTAAATTTGAAGACGATAAATATTTCTGGTCACTGAATTCAAAGAGCCAATTATTTTTGAGTCACCGTAGGCCAAGGTCACAACTACGGTGATGTTTCTAAAATCCTCATTTTCATCGATTGACTTAAATTTGAAGAGGATTATATTTCAGGTCACTGAATTAAACCAGACTATTATTTTTGAGGTCAACATGGACCAAAAGGTCAACATAGGCAGGTCAACAACTCAGGTGGTATTTCTAAAATACTAAATTTTCATCCGATTGACTTGAAATTTGAAGAGGATTTATATTTCAGGTCACTGAATTCAACCACCAATTATTATTGAGGTCAACATCGACCAAAAGGTCAACATAGGCCCAAGGTCAACAACTCAGGTGGTATTTCTAAAATCCTCAATTTTCATCCGATTCACTTGAAATTTGAAGGGAGTTGCATATTTTGTCATTGAATTCAACCAATTATTTTTGAGGTCAAATTGTTTTATGATTTTGCAAGTATGGATTGCTATTCAAGTATGGACAAAGTGGAGGCTATTCAGAATGACCCCAGACCAAAAAATGTTTCAGAAAATAGTCATTTTGGGAATGCTGAACCATGATAGGAAAGTTTGGCCAAACTTGTCTTCCAAACTGCACACCCTCTTGACCGATTGAACCACAACAGAAAGTGGGTGTGGTCTGCAAAGTGTGAGGAGGCGTTTGTATACGCGAAAAACGTTCTCACAGGTGTCAAAGTTTTGCTACATTTCTGACCCTAAGAAACCACTGGTGTTTAAGTGTAGATTCTAGTTCCCAGGGATTGGGTGGTATTGTCACACACTGGAAGATAGATCCGAAAGACCGAGAACGTACGCTTCCAGAACCCTCAGTGCTGTGGAGAAAAATTATTCGCTGATTGAGAAGGAGGGTTTGGCATTATGCACAGCATAAATAAACTCCATTTGTATTTGTATGGCCAGAATTTCATGCTGGTAACGGATCACCAGCCGTTGATGCGTATGATTGGACCAAAAACAGGAATTCAACACTTGCTGCAGCGAGACCTCAACGATGGGCATCGTTGTTGTCAGTGTATACTTACCAGATAGAGTACCGTACCTCTGAGCAAAAGGCCAACGCAGATATGTTGGGTCGATTGCCTGTTGATGATCAAAATACTGTGGACTCAAGGAAAACTTTGTTTTCAAAAACTGTAGGAGATTCACTACCAATTAACGCAAAACAAATCAAAGATTGTACTTGAAAAGACCCGGTCTTGACCAAAGTGTATGAGTACACCATGTTTGGTTGGCCAACCCAACATCTATTGTGGGGAAAACATGCTTGCACAATTACATGAAAACCATCCAGATATGTTTGGATGAAGGCCCGAGCCAGATCATTTGTTTGGTGAGCAGGACTGATATGATATAGAAGACACTGTTATGTCATGTCCCGATTGTGCGGAGACAAAAATGTCCCACAAGCTATTCCGCTTTTGTTGTGGCCGTGGGCTACAGAACCATGGCGATGGATCCACATAGGTTTTGCCGAAGTGAAGGGTCAAACTTTTTTGATAGTGGTAGACAGCTATTCAAAATGGCTTAAGGTCTTTCCTATGTCCAGTACTACAGCAAATGCTACCATAGTTTGCGAGGCATGGTTTTCCTCAAAATGTCGTGTCGTATAATGGACCACAATTAATCGCAGATGAATCTGCAACGTTTTTGAAATTGATCGGCATATATTACACCTATATCCACCATCATCCTGTGAGTAATGGCTTGGATGAAAAAAATGTTCAGACATTCAGAAAATGGTTGAGAAAACTCACAAATCCTGGACGTTGTACCACAAAATAACAAATGCACTTTTGTATTACAGCACACTCCTCATACGACAAAGGGTGTGACTCCGGCTGGATTGTTCTTAAAAAGAACACCAGAACTCGTTTATCTATGGTCAAACCTTGATTGCAAAGAAGGGAAGAAGGTAAACAAAACACTTCTAAGGTTCACCGTGATGGTCCTAACCCTAAAATGAAATCATTTGACTTGTATCAGCCCATGTGTCAGAAATGTGAGAGGAGAGAAGGAAAAGTGGATTCCAGGGACGATTGTAGCTATTAAAAGTCGACTTATTACCTGGTGAGAGTTCCAGGAAATAACCGTAGGTATGTGTACGCTGACATTCTGATAGCTGATGAATTGTTGTAGAAATTGTGATACATGGCAGTGGTGGTGGTGCAGCGGGTGCAGGCAGTGGTGGAGGTGCATTGGGTGCAGGCAGTGGTGGGGGCGCAGCGGGGGCAGGCAGTGGTGACGGTGCAACGGGGGCAGGCAGTGTTGACGGTGCAACGGGGGCAGGCAGTGGTGACGGTGCAACGGGGGCAGGCAGTGTTGATGGTGCGACGGGGGCAGGCAGTGTTGACGGTGCAACGGGGGCAGGCAGTGGTGACGGTGCGATGGGGGCAGGCAGTGGTGACGGTGCAACAGGGGCAGGCAGTGGTGACGGTGCAACGGGGGCAGGCAGTGTTGATGGTGCGACGGGGCAGGCAGTGTTGACGGTGCAACGGGGCAGGCAGTGTGACGGTGCGATGGGGGCAGGCAGTGGTGACGGTGCAACGGGGGCAGACAGTGTTGACGGTGCCATGGGGGCAGGCAGTGGTGACGGTGCGACGGGGGCAGGCAGTGGTGATGGTGCGACGGGGCAGGCAGTGTTGACGGTGTGCCGGGGGCAGGCAGTGGTGACGGTGCGACGGGGGCAGGCAGTGGTGACGGTGCGACGGGGGCAGACAGTGGTGACAGTGCAGCGGGTGCAGGCAGCGGTGGGGGTTCAGCAGGTGCAGGTAAATTGGGGCATTGGTGAGGGTGCAGCAGGTGCAGGTAAATTGGTAAAATGAGGAATAGGGAGAGATTCTTGTGTGTGATGAGTTTAATAAATATGAAGATTCTTCATTCTGCAGGAAGGATTGTAGACATAGAATTCTGTGCAGTTTTGAAGGAGCGGGAGTTTGAACATAGAAGGAAGGGTAAAACGATATTGTATCAGGTCACGGCAGGAAGAAGTTGGTGTGGTATACCTAGGTGCGAATGATGTAGGGAAAGTTTACTCAGAGGTTTGAAAAATAGATACAGGATATTGGATAAGCAGCTGAAAGCAAAGGGTTGTGAGGTCATGTTTTCTGGGATTCTCCCAAGATTAGGAAACAATATAGAAAATATGAGCAGAGAAATAGATGTCAACCAATGGCTGGAAGAATGGTGCAGGGAGGAAGGTTTTACATTGAAGAAGCAGGAGGAATCATTTAGGGGACAAAGGGAGTGTTTCCAGAATGATGGCCATATGTTAAA
>CM068955.1:98145444-98170995 GCA_035128595.1 Eptatretus atami | reverse complement strand
AGGCCAAAGTAGATAGCGAGGAGTACGATATAGTTGCAGTGAGTGAGACATGGTTTAAGGAGGAGAGTAACTGGAGGACAGGATTGGAAGGCTACAAGGTATATCGGTGTGATAGGAAGGAGAGAATAGGAGGAGTAGCAATCTGAGTAAAGGACAGCATTGCATCAAGAGAAAGGGGTGACATTATGGAAGGAATAAATGTTGAGGATTCTATATGGGTAGAGATTAGAGATTGTAAAAAGAGTAAGATACTGAAGGAAGAGGAGGAAGGAGGAGTACATGAAGAATTCAAATGGCATGTGGTAAGGGAAGAGTATTGATTATGGGGGATTTTAATTTGCCAGGGATAGATTAGGTCCAAGAAGGATATCGGGAGAAGGATGCTGAGGATGGAGCCGCCAGGTAGGAGGAGAAGAGGAAGGCCAAAGAAGAGGTTCATGGATGCGGTGAGGGCGGACATGCGGGTTGGTTGGAGTGTCAATGGAAGATGTGGAGGATAGAGCGAAATGGAGACGGATGATCCGCTGTGGCGACCCCTAACGGGAGCAGCCGAAAGAAGAAGAAGGGAGAAGAGATTGGGTCCAAGAACAGGGAAAGGGCAGAGAAGATGAGGATTTGCTAGTTTTAGTCCAGGATTGCTTTTTAACCATTTTTGTAGATCATCCCACGAGGGGGAGTGCAGTGTTAGACCTTCTTTTAAGTTACGATCCCAATGCAGTGGAAGGTGGTGGAGGTGGGGGAGCATTTAGGAGAAAGTGACCACAACCTTGTGTGTGTGCAAAGACTTGTTTAGGGCGAGAGTTGAGGATAGTAGGGTCAGGCTATTAGATTTCAGGACAGCCAACTTGAGGGTATGAGGAGCGAGTTGGGTTATGTAGATTGGGAGACTCCAACAACAGGACAATCAGCATCAGAGAATATGGGAAACCTTTAAGGACCAAATGTGTGTAGTGCAGATTAAGTCACATTCCAATGAGGTGTAAAACTAGAGGTAGAAAGAGACCAGGGTGGTTGAGTAGTGAGATAAGGAACGCTATTAAGGAGAAGCAGAAGGCATTTACAAGGTTTAATATAACAGGACTGGAGTTATATTATATCACTATTGGAGTAAATGGAGGCAAGTTAAAGAAATAACTTGGCAAGCCAAAGAGAGTATAAGTAGGACATGGCTAAGAATATTAAACATAATAGCAAGGCTTTGTTTAAGTATATCAGGGGAAAGAACAGGTTAAGACCAGAGTGGGACCGTTGAGGAATAGCATCGGCAGAGTGGTTAGTGATGAAAGTGAGATGGCAGGCTTATTAAACAGGTATTATTATTCAGCTTTTACACAAGAACAATCAGGAGAATTGCCAATAGCTGAGAGTATCTATCAAGGAGGTGAGAAAGGGCATTTACAGAAGATCCGGGTTGGAGTGGAGGAAGTAAAGGAACAGCTCGGAAATGTAAGAGAAGATAAGGCTCCGGGTCCAGATAATATGCAACCGAGAGTATCGAGGGAAGTGTCCGAGCAGGTAAGCGAGATATTGATGGATATTTTCAAAAGTTCCCTGGAGTCGGGACAGGTACCGGAGATTGGAGAGTAGCAAATGTAACACCACTATTTAAGAAAGGATCCAGAGAAGAATTGGGAAACTATAGACCTGTTATTTTGACTTCAGTTGTGGGAAGGTGTTGGAGACATTAATTAAGGACCTGATGAGGAACCATTTAAATAAATACAAACTAATTAAAGGTAGACAGCATGGGTTTACCAAAGGTAGTTCATGTCGAAAAATCTTATAGAGGTCTATGAAGCAGTGTCTGATTGGGTGGATGAGGGAAAGGCAGTGGATATAGTATATCTCGCCTTTAAGAGACATTTGATAAGGTACCACATCGGAGGTTTGTTAGCCAAAGTGAGGGCTTGTGGCCTGGCAGGTCAGGTCGCTAATTGGATTGCAAACTGGCTTAGTGGGAGAAGCAAAGAGTGGCTGTGAGTGGAGGATGTCTTGCTGGAAGGATGTAAGTAGCGGGTACCTCAGGGATTCAGTCCTCGGACCATTACTGTTCAGTATTTACATCAATGATTTGAATCGTAGGGTGAAGAGTAAGCTTTCCAAATTGGCAGATGACACAAAGCTTGGAGGTAAGGTGGATAGCAGAGGGGGTGGTGATCAGATACAGGAAAGTATTGATACTTGCATAGATTTGGCAAAAGAATGGCAGATGGAATTTACCTGAGCAAGTGTAAGGTGTTGGGGATGGGGAAAATTAATGAAAATAGAGATTACAGGATTCAAGGGGTAATTTTGGAGCGTGTCACACAGGAGAAGGATCTGGGGGTGGTAAAGATATGGAGGTAAGCACGCAGCACAGTGCCAGGCAGCAACACGTGGAGCAAATAGGGTTTTTAGGATGTATTCGGAGGGGGATCATTTATAAATCTAAAGAGGTGGTGTTAACATTGTACAGTAATTTATTGAGGGCACACCTCGTAAATTGTGTGAAGTTTTGGTCACCACAGTTCTGGAAGGACATGGATGCCATAGAGAGAGTTCAGTGCAGGCTACTAGATTGATTCCGGGCCTAGCTAGACTCAGCTATGAGAAGCGTCTGAAGGAGACAGGACTTTATACACTCTAAAAGGAGGCGGTTATGAGGAGATATGATGGAGATGTTTACGATCATGAAAGGCACAGACAAAATAAGTGCAGATGAATTATTCAACAGAGTAGACAGTGACAGAACATGGGCCATAGCCTGAGAGTAAAGAAGAGGAGAGTTAAGAAGGTAGTAACGCAGGGACTTTCACTCAAAGAGTAGTTAATGCACGGTATGGTCTCCCTGGAAAGGTCGTGGCAGCAGAAACAGTATATAAGTTTAAATTAGAATTAGAAAGGTACCTGGAAGTTATGGAGATAGAGGGGGTATGGGGATGTTAATGAGACTTTTAGATAGTTTGAGCATTGATGGGTGATTGTGCGCATGTGTACGGAGTGCTGTTGGTCGGGGTCTTGTCAAGGGTGTTGTATGGTTGACATTGTATGTTTTTAACAAGCTCATGCCCCCTCCCCTAAGGAGAAGAAAAAAAGAAAAAACACCCAAAACTACAAAAACTTAAATAAAAAATAAATTCAAAAAAACTTATTATTATTTCATTAATTTTTTTTGTATTTTCTTCCTTGGATCTTGTGTAGATAAATTAGTATGGTGTTCGCGCAGGCATGTTGGGCTGAATGGCCTCCACCTGTGTTAGATTTCCTTGTATCCTTGTATATGGTCAGGAGATTGGAGCAAAGTTTACCTGAGTACGAACAAATGGCGGAGGTTCTTGATTCAACACCTGGAAAGATTCAGCAGTCACCTGATTTAGTACCAGTGGAACCCTATGCACCTGTTCAACCAAGTATGGTTCCTGAGACATTACCGTTTTCGTCAATAGCTCAGTGCCAGGAAATGCATCCTGAACTCAGTCAGATTCTAGCCAGTTCCCACTATTACTTCAAAATCTGATTCAAGTGGAGCAATTCCAACGGTACTTAGAAGGTTGAGCAGAGTGTCTAGACTCTAGACCTACACAGAGACTTGATTTGTAAGATTAAGATTTAGCTTTGGCATGTGATGACTGATGAGGAATGGAAAAATGTTTGGTTTACTGATTACTATTGCTTGTATTTTCTGTTAAATTTCATGGTATTTTTGTAAAGATTTTTCAATGTTGAGTGGACTATTTTACGGATTCCTGTATGGTAGGGAGGAATGATGTATCCAGTAATGTTCGTGGATTGACATCACCAAGGGGTGGAGCATACACATGTGCAATAAAGCACTTTGGTTATGGCTTCCCTACGTCTGAGTCATGTGTATATTTCCTCAGCCGAGAAGACTGGACTACTCGGCATAATTGTTTATCCAGGACACAACAGAAACCTCTGTAATAAGAAACACTCAAGAAAGCTCTGACATGTGGGGGGTTGTGGTGTAGGCCATGTCTGTATCTTTTCAGTGTTTGATGGATCAGGCTGTGCACTATCACTGGAGATCAAATGTCCCAAGAAGGTGACAGTGGATTGAGCCAGATGACATTTGGAGGGTTTGAGCTTTAATCCTGCAGTGCGATATCTGTGAAGGAAGTCTCTGAGATTGTCAAGATGTTGCGTGAAACCCGCACTGTGCATTATAACATCGTCTAAATAGATTAGGCAGATGCGACAGTGAAGGCTACACAAGACTAACCCCCAGATTAGGTACCATTAGGTGCTGAAAGCTCCCACTGGCATTATGCAAAACTGGTACAATCCCGACGTCGAGCATGTTTTCAGAGACCGCCACAACCCGCTTGAGGTCTATGATGATGAACATTTGTACCAAGCATTTCGGTGAGACAAGAGAGGGATCAACTGGCTGATGAACCTGTTGCACAAAGATCTCGACCATCCGACACGGGGGAATCTCACCTGACCAGTTTCACAAGAAGTTGTATTTTTTTGAGGTTTGGCTTGTAGAAGCTTCCAGGCTGTGATCGCAGATACCATCAATGTCCATAAATCAACGGTTTTCCACATCATCCACAGCACGGTGGAATTCCTTGTTCGCCACGTTTGGGAGTTTGTCAGCTTCCTGGACAAGGAACATTTCCACAAGTGAAGCACGGTTTCTTCTTCATGCACAAATTCCCGGGTGTGATCATTGTCATCGACTGCATGCACATCCGTGTACAAGTGCCGCATGAACACGGAGTCAACTACATCAACTGCAAAGGATTTCACTCCATCAAGGTGCAGTGTGTTCCTGCAATCACAGAAATGACAATTATCAACATGGTTGCCAAACACCTGGAGTGGTGCATGATTCTCCAATTTGGGCATGAGTCTGCTCTACACCACCAAATTCAACAGTCATGGCATAATGTACTGATTCTCAGTGATCGTGGCTATCCATGCCAACCACAGTTGATGACCCCGCTCACTCATCATAACGACTGAGCAGAAGAACGGTACAATGACGTCCTTACTCGAACCAGGATTATCAAAAGAGGACACTCGGAGCCATGAAAAGAAGGTTCAACTACCTCCATGACAGATTGTCGATCGCCACAGAGGGCTTGTCACATCATTATAGCATCTTTGGTCCTGCATACCATCGTCCTGGAGAAGATTAGGTTCAAGTACCAATAGAGGAGTACCGAGAAGTGATGCGCTAAAATGGCATAGTTTGACTGGTGGAACAATACTTCCACAAATGAAGAATGATCGCACATTGTGAAACACGCTCTGAGTGGCAGCACAGTGACTGGATAACATTTACCCTCTTTCATGACATCCAGAATATTTTGGTTGTTGCTTTGGCAGCCATATCTTCACTTTCATAATTTCACACTTTACCATTCTCGGAAAGTTTTCAAACATTTACTGCACACATTAATGCATTTACAATAAATACTCAATGACAATTGAATGACGACAGCTCGTGGGAAGGGGAAGGCCGGTTCTGGGTCGGAGGGTGTTTCTGAGTTCTTCGGGTGTTTCGTACCGTCTCTCTTCCTGTGTTCGTACGATTCGACATTTTCTGGGCCAAATTTAACCCTTTGCAGTTCTCCATGGAGGACATTGCGGTTCTCTCTCTGTGGAATAGTGAGAGAATGGAGCACGTATCGGGCGATGACGAGGGGAGTGTCCTCTGCAGAGTAATAGAGCTTCTAGAAGATTGGGCATGAAGAAGATTAGGCCTGGTCAGGAAAGCAGTGAAGAGTCAGACTTGTCCAATGTGGTCAAGGCCCAAGAGGAGCCTGAGGATAAATTCCCAATTATAATGTCGGTGCTGGAAGGCTCCAAATCGTTAACTTTCGACAACTCAATTAAAATGACTGCTTCATAATTGGGAAAGAATACGCCGGTGTTCACAGTGTCTGTGTGTGTGTGTGTGTGTGTGTGTGTGTGTGTGGTGTGTGTGTGTGATATATACATATATATATATATGTATATATATATATATATATCTAAATGCATCACAATGATGTGTACAGTCACAATTTTGGTCGTTTTTGGTTCCCTTCTAAGTGTAAGCCCAGAGCTGAGGCACCATTGTAAAGCCAGAGTTGCCCAAACCTAACATTCAGACTACTTTCCACATGGGATCTAATAGTGACAACCTTCCCCTTCCTTTGGTATCTAGAAATGGTGGGTAGAAGACCTCTTAATTTCTCAGGCTGGAAGTATTGAGGTACTCATTTGTTGTTTAATCACTTGAATTTTAATTTAACACTTCTGCATGTTTGCCAATATCTAGAAAAGAAAAAGCGATGGGATGGAATGGATCTGTGGTGCGAGGGAGCGAACCAACCGGGGGGGGGGGGGGAGACTCTGCGAAGGGAGTGTTTTTGTACATCTAAGACACTCTTTTAGGCAAATGAAAGCAGAATAATCATGTTTCCTGGTGAAGTTACACCCAAAGGCCGACAGAAAGTTAGCTTGTCACAACATGAAAACGATCAAAATCTTTGATGAGATATTATTTTGTGAAAGAGGTATTTTTTTGCTATTGTGGGGCAATAAGTGTTGGCAACTATGCCTCTGAATTCATCTGTTTTTTTCTTTCTCTGAATGCAAATGATTCCATGAAAGAGTGATTATGGTGACATCAGCTGCCGTTCCTAAAACGATGTTGATTTTTTTTTTCCATTACGGTATTCTTTGCGATGAAATCTTCCACAATGCATCTTTCGGTCCGATCCAGACAAAATGATCTGCATAAGCTGGATAAAGAATGCAGAGTGCTGATGCTGTGAAATGAACTTTAAAAAAAAGTTGAGCTTGTGCAGGGTGTAAGAGAAATTCGAGACTTTCATTCTGAAGGTATGGCACAACATCGGTCATGTAATACTTCGTAAGTGGACACCTGAAGCGATCTGCGAGCTCTCCAGCGTCTCTTTGGAATGATATTGCCTTTATCAGACTGAAATGTTCAGTCAAAGTGCATTAAAGTCTTTCTTTTTTTGGTTTTCGACAAGTTTTCACCACATTCGACACAAGGCTTACCTACACAGGGTAAGTGCTTTGCCGTTTTGAACCCTTCCAGAGTTCCTCCACAACTATAAAGACGTTCACACATCGGACACACATAGAATCCCAATGCTACACACCACCGCAGCTACCCGACCGGATTCATCGCTTATTGGCGAATCAATCAGCAATAGCACAGACAGCAATGGCATACCAATGAGGCTCCCAAGCATGTACTACGTGCAAACGTCAAAAACAGTCAATATATAAAATAAAGAAAGACCCACCCACATCTCTCACCTGTGAATGGAGGGAATATGACAATCAGCTCTCACCTAATCAAACCTAAATCCAGGTGGCTCGGATTATAAAAAATAATTGACACCTCCCGCATCCTCTTGCCAAAGATAAACAATAAAACCGGTCAAGTCGGTCCGGTTTCATTGCCATTAAGTGATGAAACCGGTCCGGTGCTGAGAGGGTGTGCCAGATTGGGATTCTCAGTGTGTACATCTGTGAACATCTTTATCGTTGTGGAGGAACTCGGGAAGGGTTCGAAATGGCAAAAGCGCTTACCTTGTGTAGGCCTCTAGGTTGCTTATGCAGCTTCTTCAGCTCGAGGAGTTGTGGCAGGTGTCAATTATTTATATATAATTCCAAGCCACCTGGGTTAGTTGATTAGTTGAGCGGCTGATTGGCTGCTTCCCTCCATTCACAAGGTGAGAGATGTAGGGTGGGTCTTTCTTCATGTATATACTCGCAAAATACCCCCGTAGCTCTCGCTGATCGGGAATACTAGCCGAGGGGGCAAGAATGCGGGAGCGGGAGGAGAGGAGGGGGGGGATGAGAATGGGCAGAGAGATGGATGGGGGAGAAATATGGGGGGGGGGGGGCAGAGAGGGTGGGGAGGGGAGAGAGAGAGAGAGGAAAGAACACAACTCTGCTAGAACTCTGCTTTTTGCCAACTCTGGAACAACAACACTAAGTTGGCCATTAGAAAAGCATAGGGCTTTGCAGGTTGAGGCCGCCAACTTTGGAGCGATTGTCATTGTGCCTTGTTATGCTCATGGCAAACTGAGGTGGACAGGGAATGGGATAGCCTTCTAAATTGAAATTGCAAGTCAGATTGGGATGATGGAATATGCTGGAATGAAGACATCCTGTCCTGGCTGCGTGGCCAGTCATGATTGTGGCTTCATATGCATGTGGCATAAGCTTTGACAAGCAAACGTGTTCCATTTACAGTAAGTGTTGGTGGTCCATATTCCTGAGAAGCATAATGAGGTTGACCAATCTTGAGCTCATATTGTGAGGGCACACCTGCAGTTTCAGAGGTTAATAAATTCTGGGGGTAAGTGCGATGCTTCATTTGTGGTCTGGTGTCGTGTCAAACTTGGAAGAAAAATGATTATATTCATGTATGTTTCTCAATTATAATTTGTTGCTGGTCTTTATAAATTTAATTTTATACTATAGTCAAATTGGCCTGTTCAGTAATGTTTCTCTTTTCCCAAATCTTTTGAACCTACATATTGATTAAAAGGAATATCTACTATGAAGAAAGGTCTGTTTCGCTGCCAAAGAACAGTGGTGCCTGTTATTAAACACTGCAACTTTTGCCATATGATTGTGCCATTCTCTCACCTTCCACAAAGGGACCGTATTACAGTTTGAGTTCTTTATGTACGAAGCATCAGCTAATCCTGTAGTTGAGTGCCAAATGTCTCACCTCCCACTTCTGAATGTCAAATTGTATACGAGAAGAATTGCTCTCGGGCTTTCTGTTTCAGTGATAGTCACATCAAATGTTTCAAGTGAAATCATTCAATGTTCTTCTCCGTTAAAAACGAAATTAAAGATTCTTCCGTTGTATGCTGATCCAACTTGTTGGAAATCGAGTTATTTCACCACACAACCTGACTTGTACGTTTGCATAGTGCCAGGTAACTTGGAAGAAAGGCAATTTTTTTTGTGGATTTGGGCGTTTTTCTGTTGGTCGTTGGAAAGTAGGCTGCATATTTTGGCATTAGGGCCAGTCTCTGCTAGAGTCATAGGACAGTCTGTGTGCAACATTGGATTCTGCATCTCTTGTAGTGTTGAAGTGTTGCATCGTTTCCCAATGTGTTCATCGAGATAAGTTCCATCTTGATTTTCAGATGCTGGCTCCATCCAGTTGAGCAGGCTCTGCAACAAACTCCACAGCTAGATGAATTCGACCATGCATAGAAGCACTCGCTGTTGGTCATTAGGTTGAGTCGTTGATTGGTGTTCGAAAGTATGAGGCTTGCAGGCAGACCTGACCGTTCATAGCTTTGTTTTCCATGTGGAATGATGGCAGCATCTAGCAAAAAAAATCCCCAGCAACACCAGAGTACACCTCCACCATTTTTCTGTCATTAATGTCTGAAGATCTTGCATGGTGCGATCAAGAGCTTTCAAGGCAGCTTTGTGAGTACATTGTACATTCATTCCCGACAAAGAGCCGTGCACTCCTGCAGGAAGTCTAAATATGCCAGCTACCCCTGCCAATGTTGTAAGGTTGGTGCCTCCATACTTGCCAGATAAGGGTTAACTTGAGACTGAGTGGCTGCTGTCCTCTGGTCCAATAGTGTGGCGAGCAATGTCTGGATGATGCCACTGCAACGGGCCATCAATGTTTTCTGCCAGAAATTTATTTTGCCCAAAAGAAGACTTGAATGAGAAAAGTTTGCAGTTCTCCACCGGAGCATCCAGAAAGAAGGTGCCACACTTCCCATTTGTAAACTGCTTGATGTTAATTACTTGTTGAAGGCTTTTCTTTGGGTCTGGAATCCAGAATGGCTTCAATTCTCATGTATATGTATTCATCAAGCCTGTTCCTTGTTTGGTAGTAGTCTCCTCAAAATTTCATTTGTGAGTTTCATTGTCATTGGGTTCCAGTTGAGGCAAGGAGGGCCAAAATTTTTGAAGGTCTAGAGAACCACCCAAAAGCCTTGATCTGTCCAATATAATGAAGAGCTTGATTGAAAATGCAATCACTGTAGTCCGTTCCAGGTCTAAGGAATTTGCAACTTGATGCATGATGCAAAAGATGTCCTGTGCCAAGATTTCTCCTTGTGGTTTGTCCGATAGGTGTTGAGGATATTGACATGAACTATGTCCTGCAAACATGACTGCAAACAGGTTTCGCAAACCAGATCATGGTGATCGAGTATTGGCAGCTTGCTCCTCCAATGTGCTTTTCCAGTGTGATATCATCTGTGGAAACTGAATTATTAATTGAATTTTATAGTCAAGTAAAATACAAAAATGTCTTGAGTTAAGTGCTATTGAAAAGAATTTATATAAATGTATATGCTGAGAAGCGAGTTAAGGGCAGACTACGACATCTCTGTTCAAGTCAAAAACAACTCTGTGAACCTTATCTGTTTGGGTAACCATCATCTGGTGACCATACTAGTTGCAAGGCAAAACATGGCTCTTTTTTAATTTTCCCCCCAATCCCCACACCCCTTCCCGACAGCCTGAAAACATACACTCTAAAACAAAACAAAATACTTCGTCTATGTTGGCAAAAGTTGTAAGTCCACATAAAGAATCATTCTATTGTCATGATAAAAACTGTATATATACTGGAGATTCTACATAAGTTTTTAAGTCTTTGAACTCACAATATCATTAAGAGTTGTATGGCCTTCCTCCTGTTGCACGGAAGTGTTCTTTTGTTTTTATCGAATAAATCGGCTTGCAGTTAAAACTTCACTCTTTTTACATGTTAAATGGGCTGCATGGAAAAACCTGCCTCTTCGACAGTGGCGACGAAGGTTGGATTACAGCCTCCAAGTTCTGAGGAGAAGGCATTTGCCTGGCACACAGGTGCGACGCCAAGGAAGCCAAAAGTGCAGGAATCTCTGCTAGAAAACTGTGGTTTTTCCCAGTACCAGGCAGACAGTTTCTCGCGATGGGAAAGGTGCGCGAAGTTCGAACCGAGCTTGAAATAGGTGAGGATATATGCCCAAGCTTTCTGTTGGATAAATAAGAAGAATTATAATTTGATTTTTTATTTTTAATTTGTATTTTTTTTTTAAAGAAATAAGGCGAATCCTGAAGATAGATAAAATCTGGTATGTTATGTCACAAGGTGAGAGGGCATAAAGCTATGTCACGACAGAGAGATTGGACTCAGAGAGGACTGTTCAGTAACAGAGGGTATTTTATTGCAAAAGGGTTACGAAAGTCCAGGGGGCCAAAGGGTTTATGGTCACAAGTTTGGGGCTATAAAACAGTTCTATTCAAGAGAAAAAACACCGCGACGGGGACGACCGGACCGCGTGTTCGTAGTAATTATAGAAGGGGCAACTAGTAAGTGTTCGGAGCGAACTAGACAACGAAGTAACTGAAAGTGCTTGCGGCGATATTTAAAATAATTTTATTGTGAACACCACGGGTGTTCAAAAGGGGGGAAACAAACAAATAGGGAAGCTGTCAAATGCGAGTGTATAAGACTTTGGGTTCGAGAATTTCAAAGATGTGAGTTGTGGAGAGAAGAGATAAAGAAAAAGCAATGATTATCAGGATAAAATTGGAAAAATCTAAGAAGGAAAAAGATCGAGAGAGAAAACAAATTAAACGAC
This sequence comes from Eptatretus atami, assembly GCA_035128595.1. Classification (NCBI taxonomy): domain Eukaryota; kingdom Metazoa; phylum Chordata; class Myxini; order Myxiniformes; family Myxinidae; genus Eptatretus; species Eptatretus atami. Next base: position 98,159,398 of record CM068955.1, on the reverse strand, counting down.
TGCAAAACCAGTTGATTGGGGGCCGGGAGAAAGCCTTGCAGAGAAGCAGACGGAAAGTGTGAGTATTAATAGGGAATTTAAGAAAAAAAACAACAAGTTACGGGCCCGGAGATAGCTTCTTCCACGCAAGGCACATGGCTGGAGATGACGCTCTTATTCAGGGTAACAACGCCAGTAGCGAGTGAGACGGGAGGTATGGAAATAATGCGATCTTAAGGACCGCCGAAACCCGTTACAAGTCAGTTAAATTACGGAGATACAGAAATAATTGGAAGATAACTCGAAAAAGCATGTCCCATTGGTCGAAGAGAATGTTAAACACCGTGACCAATCGGTCATCGGTTATCTACGCAATAGAACCAGTGATTTAGAACAAATGAAAAATGTAAATGAGAAGGATGATGATGATAATCCAGAAAGGATTCGTTTGGAACAATATTGTTTTACATCAATTCACACAAAGGTAACCATGACGATATCATTCGGTTTAATGACAATGGGTTTGCGTGAAGTATATGGCGGAAAACAAAGGAATTGGCTTGCATGGCGCGGGTGTATGCGCCGGCAACGAGGAACCGAAGGAGCTTATAATGGTCGGCGTAAAACGATTACTCACTCTTTTAAGGAAGGCAATAAGGTCCGCCTGAGATTAATTGAGGGAAGATAGTGTTGTCCAAATATAATGAATGAAAAACCGGAGACTTCATGAAACCAACTACGGTCCCAAAGCAAATGCAGAAGTCAACAGCTCCACGTGCGAGTCAAGAAGAGACTCAGATGATGACGCGAGACCTTTTTCAATGAGCCGAAGTGGGGAGACCACAAGGTCGAAATGAAAGATTGTTGAAAAATAATTGTGGATGGTAGACTAACTCAGATTCTTTGAATTGTCTGGGAATTCGGAACGGAAATAGGGGTGACGGTATAAAGTTGTTGTTTTTTGGTCACGGGCGCCAAGCAGTGACCCATTATTTTCGTTGTGTCTGTGTGTCTGGTCTGTCGTGTCTGTTTGTTGACTCTCTCCAGACAGTTAGCTCCGTGAACGATTGATGCGATCTGATGAACTTGTTTATTTTTATTTTTTTTCTCGATTTCTTTTCTCGCAATTTCATATTCGCTAGAAGCTGTGCGTAAATGCACCATAAGTACAACTATAACAAAATCCGATTTATTTGGCTCAATTTTGATGGAAGAGATTAGGTAATTTTTATGGTAGGCCCTCAAAACTTCCATAACTCAATTCGTACCCATCGTGGCATTGTTCAATAATGCCCGCGAACCATCGTCGCCTCCCGGCTAGTTATCTTTTTTATTTCATTTTTTATCAACATAAAAGCCGTTTTTGGTTGTACCTTGAGTTGGGTGATGTGTAAGTTTATAGAGCCTCGTAGCTCTTGGACTACACCAATAAACAACAAACACATAGAAGAAAAGAAAGAAGAAGAAGAAAAGAAAAGAGAAAGAAGAAGAAGAAGGAACCAGCCAGATAAAAGCTGAGACAGGCTTGGTCCCATGAGTTATGAATAAAGATAATATACCGAGCCTGTAACGATTAACATCAAAAATTTAATTCCATCCGATACAAACCAATTTGATATGTGAGATGCTTTACATTGAATTAACGGTTTGTCGGGAAAAAGGGTTGAAGCTAGAGGAATTGTTCGATTCTTTTGTTGTTAAATGGCAAAGTGCACTGTTATTTGGCATGTTAAAAAGAACGACAATTCTTTGAGCATAACGAGGGTCTATTATGGTATCGATGTGGATCGGTGGTTGCATCACAGCCTTGGTTTGGTTGTGGCAGTTTTTGTCGTTTGAATTGATGTCTAAAATTGATTGGAAATTGATATTGTTGGGACGTCGTGCCACTGGTTCACACAAAAGGAGTTAGAAAAGACTCCTTGCAGATGTGGAGGAAGGGCCGCATGTTGGGAGCATGCGTGCAGGTCGCTCATTTGTGTGGGTGACTGCGGGTGGATAACAACGGATGTTTGGAGTGTTGTGTGTATACCTCAGTAGCAACGATTACACAAGGTTGGTTTGCCCATTGCATTCCTGAAGTGATCAGGAAAGGATAAATGGTAGCGTGTCCGGTTGTGCCGCTACTTTCAAAAATTTGGAGTTGTATGGAGGTGGGTCATAATGGGACTCGAAGCTCAAAGGGTCAGTCAATTTAAATTAATTCCTAGAGAACAGATTGTTTCATCTCAGTCTGGGAATATAATCCAATGATATTGATTACAATTGTGTCTGTTATGCGGTTGAGTTAAAATGGCTAACTTTAACTCTTTTTCCCGTGTTTGGTGTTTTATTGGACTGATAGTAGGCACTTGGGGTGAGAGAAAGCGGTACTGTCCTCCATGTGATGCGATTAATAAGAATATGAATCACGCGTGGTGGTCAGGAAAGTGTCATTCAGCGTGTGCCATTGAACAGGATGTGCAAGTGGAGTGGTGGTCCAAGGAATTTGGCAGCAAGACATATGCGTGTCCTCATGAAGTTTTTGAATGCAGGCAATTCTGATAGGAACATGAGTCCTGCCATCAAAAATTGGGTTTGTTTTTTCGTGTTTGGGGCAACCTTTGATTCAGGTGAGCATATGCACAAGTGGTGAAGGTGTGAATGGCTTGCGGGCTATTCTTGAAGGTGTTCCGAGGCCCAGAAAAAAAGAGGGAAATGAAAGGTGTTTTCTTGGGGATGGCTGATGTGTAGACCGTAGGTACTGATTGTGTCCAGAGTGGGTGAACCCTGTCACAGGATTATCCAATAGCCAGGGAGACTGCTTGGGCAGCACCCAAACGCTTTGCATAGAGTATGGGTCCCATGATGGATGGATTGGATGGTACATGATTATGCAAGTAATGGTTTGATCACTGTTAGAAGCAAAGAATGTGGTTAATTGAAAGATTGTCTAACGCTGAAACATAACTCCTTAATGCTAATCACTGATGATGGAGAGGAACATAACTGTCAGGATATGCCAGTGTGGCGATGGAAAATAACATCTTGGAAAGTGGTACGTGTTCTAATTGCAGTATGCCAATCGTAGCCGAGGATGGAAGCTACAAATAATATACGGATTCCTGATATGTGTACAGGATGACACACAATGTAGGGGAAACTTTGGAAATAAGAGGAATATATAACATCGTGGGGTTGTGCTAGTCAAAGATGGTAATTGATAGTGGACTGTTAGAGCTATTAAAGCCATAGTGAAAATGTTGAGCACATATGAAGCAAGAGAATATGGTCTCAAAAGGAGGGTAAAGTGGTTTTCCTGAAAAGTGCTTTTACTATGGCTTGCTCGTTTGACCTCATGGGAAAGTGGCCCACACAAGCAAAAGGGGGATGTAGAAGGAGGTGCTAACAACAGATCGGGTAACGCTCGCAGGATTTGCAGCGGTGGCAGAAAAATTTTGTAGAAGCTATTTGGTATGTCAAATGTTTGGTGGGGTGTGCTGCCTTTGTGACTGTTGGTGCAATCATTGGTTGGGACATGGCTTGGTGCCAACTGTGCGGTGCTTCCTAGGTGCCAGTAAACTGAAGTTCATTTTTGCCACCTTGAAGGAGTGACAGGCTGGAGTCAAACTCTGGAAATTGGTTTGCGGTGGTACAGCGGGACTCTAGGATCTGATCCCAAGCCCACCACTCTAAGTGCTAAGCCAACACTAGGTTTATAAATATTGGTAAAGTGTTTATAAAACATATGGGAGCTATGTACATGAAGATTAAACTTTTGTGCTGCATTAACAAAGGTTGTCAAAAAGTTTGACACATGGTCAAACAAGCACTACCAGAACCAGCCTTGTAGAGGAACCACAGCATCCAGCCTGACGGACTGGGTCGCTATTTGAAGCATCAAGGGTGTTCGCGAGGAACGCATTGAGCACATTGGACTGGACCACATCAGGTATTGTGTGGTCCCAACACGTTTCAGTACAAAGGTAAAGATTCACGCATCTCATTGCAAAAAGCATACAGGAAGTTGGTTAAAGAGAAGAAAGGAGGGAAATCTGCAAGTGGGAAGAATGTTGCCTGGGTTTATGGCATGTGTAGCAGTGCTCTTGATTAGCACGTGCATAATTGGTGATAAATTAGGATGATACCAGACAGTGAGGGTATTATGAGAATGTCATGGAGAGCAGAATGTTTGGCCGAGAGCAATAGTGGGGCAATTAGCTTAAATATGCATAACAATTGTGCATTTTGTGAGAAAGCACAAATTTGGCACACTAGTGCCTATCATATATGAACAGATTTGGGATATTTGGGCAATCCTCAAAATTCAGCCAGCCTGATGGCTGTGGCAGCCATTTTCCACTGCCATCATAAAATTTGCGATGGCCCAATATCCAATCTGTTCAATAATATGATAGGCTACTAGTGGTGCCAAATTTGGTGCTTTCCCACAATAATGCAGCAATTGTTTATGCTGAAGTTGCCCCCAATACAAAGGGAAACAATGAATCGGTTGTGACGAGTTACCGCAGAGAAGAAGGAGGCAAAGCCATCGGGAACCAATTGCATGAGATAGGTTTGTGTAATGGGACAACACCTATATGCCCTCCATATAATTAATGCAACACCCGTGTCACATGGGATGAAGGGGATCATAGAACACTGTTAAGCAAACTGAAACGAGCATAGTGTTACATGAAGGATAAATTGGATCATCCAAATTGAACACCTTTTTTAGCATATCTTACAACATGCTAAATATGAAACAAACAAGTATTGGGGGTTTCTTCAAGCTAACCCACTTTTCGCCAAACAATGGACTTGCCCTTTTGGCAGTCCCATTTATCAGGGGAAAGATATTGTGAGACCTGGATTGTGGATCAAGCTAATCCAGTCCTATCTAGAATAGGAGGGACAGGACAGGATTGGAAGGCTACAAGGTATATCGGTGTGATAGGAAGGAGAGAATAGGAGGAGTAGCAATCTGAGTAAAGGACAGCATTGCATCAAGAGAAAGGGGTGACATTATGGAAGGAATAAATGTTGAGGATTCTATATGGGTAGAGATTAGAGATTGTAAAAAGAGTAAGATACTGAAGGAAGAGGAGGAAGGAGGAGTACATGAAGAATTCAAATGGCATGTGGTAAGGGAAGAGTATTGATTATGGGGGATTTTAATTTGCCAGGGATAGATTAGGTCCAAGAAGGATATCGGAGAAGGATGCTGAGGATGGAGCCGCCAGGTAGGAGGAGAAGAGGAAGGCCAAAGAAGAGGTTCATGGATGCGGTGAGGGGGACATGCGGGTTGTGGAGTGTCAATGGAAGATGTGGAGGATAGAGCGAAATGGAGACGGATGATCCGCTGTGGCGACCCCTAACGGGAGCAGCCGAAAGAAGAAGAAGGAGAAGAGATTGGGTCCAAGAACAGGGAAAGGGCAGAGAAGATGAGATTTGCTAGTTTTAGTCCAGGATTGCTTTTTAACCATTTTGTAGATCATCCCACGAGGGGAGTGCAGTGTTAGACCTTCTTTTAAGTTACGATCCCAATGCAGTGGAGGTGGTGGAGGTGGGGGAGCATTTAGGAGAAAGTGACCACAACCTTGTGTGTGGCAAAGACTTTGTTTAGGGCGAGAGTTGAGGATAGTAGGGTCAGGCTATTAGATTTCAGGACAGCCAACCTTGAGGGTATGAGGAGCGAGTTGGGTTATGTAGATTGGGAGACTCCAACAACAGGACAATCAGCATCAGAGAATGGGAAACCTTTAAGGACCAAATGTGTGTAGTGCAGATTAAGTACATTCCAATGAGGTGTAAAACTAGAGGTAGAAAGAGACCAGGGTGGTTGAGTAGTGAGATAAGGAACGCTATTAAGGAGAAGCAGAAGGCATTTACAAGGTTTAATATAACAGGACTGGAGTTAGATTTATATCACTATTGGAGTAAATGGAGGCAAGTTAAGAAAATAAATCAGCAAGCCAAAAGAGAGTATAAGTAGGACATGGCTAAGAATATTAAACATAATAGCAAGGCTTTGTTTAAGTATATCAGGGGAAAAGAACAGGTTAAGACCAGAGTGGGACCGTTGAGGAATAGCATCGGCAGAGTGGTTAGTGATGAAAGTGAGATGGCAGGCTTATTAAACAGGTATTATTATTCAGCTTTTACACAAGAACAATCAGGAGAATTGCCAATAGCTGAGAGTATCTATCAAGGAGGTGAGAAAGGGCATTCACAGAAGATCCGGGTTGGAGTGGAGGAAGTAAAGGAACAGCTCGGAAATCTAAGAGAAGATAAGGCTCCGGGTCCAGATAATATGCAACCGAGAGTATTGAGGGAGGTGTCCGAGCAGGTAAGCGAGATATTGATGGATATTTTCAAAAGTTCCCTGGAGTCGGGACAGGTACCAGAGGATTGGAGAGTAGCAAATGTAACACCACTATTTAAGAAAGGATCCAGAGAAGAATTGGGAAACTATAGACCTGTTATTTTGACTTCAGTTGTGGGGAAGGTGTTGGAGACATTAATTAAGGACCTGATGAGGAACCATTTAAATAAATACAAACTAATTAAAGGTAGACAGCATGGGTTTACCAAAGGTAGTTCATGTCGAACAAATCTTATAGAGGTCTATGAAGCAGTGTCTGATTGGGTGGATGAGGGAAAGGCAGTGGATATAGTATATCTCGACTTTAAGAAGACATTTGATAAGGTACCACATCGGAGGTTGTTAGCCAAAGTGAGGGCTTGTGGCCTGGCAGGTCAGGTCGCTAATTGGATTGCAAACTGGCTTAGTGGGAGGAAGCAAAGAGTGGCTGTGAGTGGGAGGATGTCTTGCTGGAAGGATGTAAGTAGCGGGGTACCTCAGGGATCAGTCCTCGGACCATTACTGTTCAGTATTTACATCAATGATTTGAATCGTAGGGTGAAGAGTAAGCTTTCCAAATTGGCAGATGACACAAAGCTTGGAGGTAAGGTGGATAGCAGAGGGGGTGGTGATCAGATACAGGAAAGTATTGATACTTGCATAGATTTGGCAAAAGAATGGCAGATGGAATTTACCTGAGCAAGTGTAAGGTGTTGGGGATGGGGAAAATTAATGAAAATAGAGATTACAGGATTCAAGGGGTAATTTTGGAGCGTGTCACACAGGAGAAGGATCTGGGGGTGGTAATAGATACATACGAGGTAAGCAGGCAGGACAGTGCCAGGCAGCAACACGTGGAGCAAATAGGGTTTTAGGATGTATTCGGAGGGGGATCATTTATAAATCTAAAGAGGTGGTGTTAACATTGTACAGTAATTTATTGAGGGCACACCTCGTAAATTGTGTGAAGTTTTGGTCACCACAGTTCTGGAAGGACATGGATGCCATAGAGAGAGTTCAGTGCAGAGTTACAAGATTGATTCCGGGCCGAGCTAGACTCAGCTATGAGAAGCGTCTGAAGGAGACAGGACTTTATACACTCTAAAAGGAGGCGGTTATGAGGAGATATGATGGAGATGTTTATGATCATGAAAGGCACAGACAAAATAAGTGCAGATGAATTATTCAACAGAGTAGACAGTGACAGAACCATGGGCCATAGCCTGAGAGTAAAGAAGAGGAGAGTTAAGAAGGTAGTAAGGCAGGGGACTTTCACTCAAAGAGGAGTTAATGCACGGTATGGTCTCCCTGGAAAGGTCGTGGCAGCAGAAAAAGTATATAAGTTTAAATTAGAATTAGAAAGGTACCTGGAAGTTATGGAGATAGAGGGGGTATGGGGATGTTAATGAGACTTTTAGATAGTTTGAGCATTGATGGGTGATTGTGCGCATGTGTACGGAGTGCTGTTGGTCGGGGTCTTGTCAAGGGGTGTTGTATGGTTGACATTGTATGTTTTTAACCAAGCTCATGCCCCCTCCCCTAAGGAGAAGAAAAAAAGAAAAAAAACCCCAAAACTACAAAAACTTAAATAAAAAATAAATTAAAAAAAACTTATTATTATTTCATTAATTTTTTTTGTATTTTCTTCCTTGGATCTTGTGTAGATAAATTAGTATGGTGTTCGCGCAGGCATGTTGGGCTGAATGGCCTCCACCTGTGTTAGATTTCCTTGTATCCTTGTATATGGTCAGGAGATTGGAGCAAAGTTTACCTGAGTACGAACAAATGGCGGAGGTTCTTGATTCAACACCTGGAAAGATTCAGCAGTCACCTGATTTAGTACCAGTGGAACCCTATGCACCTGTTCAACCAAGTATGGTTCCTGAGACATTACCGTTTTCGTCCAATAGCTCAGTGCCAGGAAATGCATCCGGGACTCAGTCAGATTCTAGCCAGTTCCCCACTATTACTTCAAAATCGGATTCAAGTGGAGCAATTCCAACGGTACTTAGAAGGTTGAGCAGAGTGTCTAGACTCTAGACCTACACAGAGACTTGATTTGTAAGATTAAGATTTAGCTTTGGCATGTGATGACTGATGAGGAATGGAAAATGTTTGGTTTACTGATTACTATTGCTTGTATTTTCTGTTAAATTTCATGGTATTTTTGTACAAGATTTTTCAATGTTGAGTGGACTATTTTACGGATTCCTGTATGGTAGGGAGGAATGATGTATCCAGTAATGTTCGTGGATTGACATCACCAAGGGGTGGAGCATACACATGTGCAATAAAGCACTTTGGTTATGGCTTCCCTACGTCTGAGTCATGTGTATATTTCCTCAGCCGAGAAGACTGGACTACTCGGCATAATTGTTTATCCAGGACACAACAGAAACCTCTGTAATAAGAACACACTCAAGAAAGCTCTGACATGTGGGGGGGTTGTGGTGTAGGCCATGTCTGTATCTTTTCAGTGTTTGATGGATCAGGCTGTGCACTATCACTGGAGATCAAATGTCCCAAGAAGGTGACAGTGGATTGAGCCAGATGACATTTGGAGGGTTTGAGCTTTAATCCTGCAGTGCGAAATCTGTGAAAGAAGTCTCTGAGATTGTCAAGATGTTGCGTGAAACCCGCACTGTGCATTATAACATCGTCTAAATAGAGTAGGCAGATGCGACAGTGAAGGCTACACAAGACTAACCCCCAGATTAGGTACCATAAGGTGCTGAAAGCTCCCACTGGCATTATGCAAAACTGGTACAATCCCGACGTCGCAAGCATGTTTTCAGAGACCGCCACAACCCGCTTGAGGTCTATGATGATGAACATTTGTACCAAGCATTTCGGTGAGACAAGAGAGGGATCAACTGGCTGATGAACCTGTTGCACAAAGATCTCGACCATCCGACACGGGGGAATCTCACCTGACCAGTTTCACAAGAAGTTGTATTTTTTTGAGGTTCCTGGCTTGTAGAAGCTTCCAGGCTGTGATCGCAGATACCATCAATGTCCATAAATCAACGGTTTTCCACATCATCCACAGCACGGTGGAATTCCTTGTTCGCCACGTTTGGGAGTTTGTCAGCTTCCTGGACAAGGAACATTTCCACCAAGTGAAGCACGGTTTCTTCTTCATGCACAAATTCCCGGGTGTGATCATTGTCATCGACTGCATGCACATCCGTGTACAAGTGCCGCATGAACACGGAGTCAACTACATCAACTGCAAAGGATTTCACTCCATCAAGGTGCAGTGTGTTCCTGCAATCACGAAATGACAATTATCAACATGGTTGCCCAACACCCTGGAGTGGTGCATGATTCTCCGATTTGGCATGAGTCTGCTCTACACCACCAAATTCAACAGTCATGGCATAATGTACTGATTCTCAGTGATCGTGGCTATCCATGCCAACCACAGTTGATGACCCCGCTCACTCATCATAACGACTGAGCAGAAGAACGGTACAATGACGTCCTTACTCGAACCAGGATTATCATAAAGAGGACACTCGGAGCCATGATAAGAAGGTTCAACTACCTCCATGACAGATTATGTCGATCGCCACAGAGGGCTTGTCACATCATTATAGCAGCTTTGGTCCTGCATACCATCGTCCTGGAGAAGATAAGGTTCAAGTACCAATAGAGGAGTACCGAGAAGTGATGCGCTAAAATGGCATAGTTTGACTGGTGGAACAATACTTCCACAAATGAAGAATGATCGCACATTGTGAAACACGCTCTGAGTGGCAGCACAGTGACTGGGATAACATTTACCCTCTTTCATGACATCCAGAATATTTTGGTTGTTGCTTTGCAGCCATATCTCACTTTCATAATTTCACACTTTACCATTCTCGGAAAGTTTTCAAACATTTACTGCACACATTAATGCATTTACAATAAATACTCAATGAGAATTGAATGACGACAGCTCGTGGGAAAGGGAAGGCCGGTTCTGGGTCGGAGGGTGTTTCTGAGTTCTTCCGGTGTTTCGTACCGTCTCTCTTCCTGTGTTCGTACTGATTCGACATTTTCTGGGCCAAATTTAACCCTTTGCAGTTCTCCATGGAGGACATTGCGGTTCTCTCTCTGTGGAATAGTGAGAGAATGGAGCACGTATCGGGCGATGACGAGGGGAGTGTCCTCTGCAGAGTAATAGAGCTTCTAGAAGATTGGGCATGAAGAAGATTAGGCCTGGTCAGGAAAGCAGTGAAGAGTCAGACTTGTCCAATGTGGTCAAGGCCCCAAGAGGAGCCTGAGGATAAATTCCCAATTATAATGTCGGTGCTGGAAGGCTCCAAATCGTTAACTTTCGACAACTCAATTAAAATGACTGCTTCATAATTGGGAAAGAATACGCCGGTGTTCACAGTGTCTGTGTGTGTGTGTGTGTGTGTGTGTGTGTGTGTGTGTGTGATATATACATATATATATATGTATATATATATATCTAAATGCATCACAATGATGTGTACAGTCACAATTTTGGTCGTTTTGGTTCCCTTCTAAGTGTAAGCCCAGAGCTGAGGCACCATTGTAAAGCCAGAGTTGCCCAAACCTAACATTCAGACTACTTTCCACATGGGATCTAATAGTGACAACCTTTCCCTTCCTTTGGTATCTAGAAATGGTGGGTAGAAGACCTCTTAATTTCTCAGGCTGGAAGTATTGAGGTACTCATTTGTTGTTTAATCACTTGAATTTTAATTTACACTTCTGCATTGTTGCCAATATCTAGAAAAGAAAAAGCGATGGGATGGAATGGATCTGTGGTGCGAGGGAGCGAACCAACCGGGGGGGGGGGGGGGGGGGGGGGGGGGGGAGACTCTCGGAAGGGAGTGTTTTTGTACATTCTAAGACACTCTTTTAGGCAAAATGAAAGCAGAATAATCATGTTTTCCTGGTGAAGTTACACCCAAAGGCCGACAGAAAGTTAGCTTGTCACAACATGAAAACGATCAAAATCTTTGATGAGATATTATTTTGTGAAAGAGGTATTTTTTGCTATTGTGGGGCAATAAGTGTTGGCAACTATGCCTCTGAATTCATCTGTTTTTTTCTTTCTCTGAATGCAAATGATTCCATGAAAGAGTGATTATGGTGACATCAGCTAGCCGTTCCTAAAACGATGTTGATTTTTTTTTTCCATTACGGTATTCTTTGCGATGAAATCTTCCACAATGCATCTTTCGGTCCGATCCAGACAAAATGATCTGCATAAGCTGGATAAAGAATGCAGAGTGCCGATGCTGTGAAATGAACTTTAAAAAAAAGTTGAGCTTGTGCAGGGTGTAAGAGAAATTCGAGACTTTCATTCTGAAGGTATGGCACAACATCGGTCATGTAATATTTGGTAAGTGGACACCTTGAAGCGATCTGCGAGCTCTCCAGCGTCTCTTTGGAATGATATTGCCTTTATCAGACTGAAATGTTCACGTTCAAAGTGCATTAAAGTCTTTCTTTTTTTGGTTTTCGACAAGTTTTCACTACATTCGACACAAGGCTTACCTACACAAGGTAAGTGCTTTGCCGTTTTGAACCCTTCCCAGAGTTCCTCCACAACTATAAAGACGTTCACACATCGGACACACATGAGAATCCCAATGCTACACACCACCGCAGCTACCCGACCGGATTCATCGCTTATTGGCGAATCATCAGCAATAGCACAGACAGCAATGCATACCAATGAGGCTCCCAAGCATGTACTACGTGCAAACGTCAAAAACAGTCAATATATAAATAAAGAAAGACCCACCCACATCTCTCACCTGTGAATGGAGGGAATAGACAATCAGCTCTCACCTAATCAACTAAATCCAGGTGGCTCGGATTATAAAAAATAATTGACACCTCCCGCAATCCTCTTGCCAAAGATAAACAATAAAACCGGTCAAGTCGGTCCGGTTTCATTGCCAATAAGTGATGAAACCGGTCCGGTAGCTGAGAGGGTGTGCAGCATTGGGATTCTCATGTGTGTACTATCTGTGAACATCTTTATCGTTGTGGAGGAACTCTGGGAAGGGTTCGAAATGGCAAAGCGCTTACCTTGTGTAGGCCTTCTAGGGTTGCTTTATGCAGCTTCTTCAGCTCGAGGAGTGTGGGAGGTGTCAATTATTTATATAATCCAAGCCACCTGGGTTTAGTTGATTAGGTGAGGGCTGATTGGCTCTTCCCTCCATTCACAGGTGAGAGATGTAGGTGGGTCTTTCTTCATTATATACTCGCAAATACCACCCGTAGCTTCGCTGACGGGAATACTAAGCGAGGGGGCAAGAATGTGGGAGGAGAGGAGAGGGGGGAGAATGGCAGGAGAGAGGGATGGAGGGAGAAATATGGGGGGGGGGCAGAGAGGGTGGGGAGGGGGAGAGAGAGAGGGAAAGGGGAACACCAACTCTGCTAGAACTCTGCTTTTGCCAACTCTGGAACAACCACATAAAGTTGGCCATTAGAAAAGCATAGGCTTTGCAGGTTGAGGCCGCCAACTTTGAGCGATTGTCATTGTGCCTTGTTAATGCTCATGGCAAAACTGAGGTGGACAGGGAACTGGAGCCTTCTAAATTGAAATGGCAAGTCAGATGGATGATTGGAATGCGTGGAATGAAGACATCCTGTCCTGGCTGCGTGGCCAGTCATGATTGTGGCTTCAATGACATGTGGCATAAGCTTCTTGACAGCCAAACGTGTTCCATTACAGAGTGTTGGTGGGTCCATATTCCTGAGAAGCATAATGGGTGCACCAATCTTGAGCTCCAGATTGTGAGGAGGCACACCTGGCAGTTCCAGAGAGTTAATAAATTCTGTGGGGTAGTGGACTGCTTCATTTGTGTCTGGTGCAGTGTCAACTGTGGAAGAAAAATGATTATATTCATGTAGTTCTCAATTATAATTGTTGCTGGTACTTTATAAATTTAATTTTTATACTATAGTCAAATTGGCTGTCAGTAATGTTTCTCTTTTCCCAAAAGTCTTTTGACCTACATATTGATAAAAGGAATATCTTACTATGAAGAAAGGTCTTGTTCGCTGCAAAGAAACAGGGTGACCTGGTTGATAACACTGCAACTTTTGCCATGATTGTGTCATTCTCTCCCTTCCACCCAAAGTGGACACGTATTACAGTTTTGAGTTCTTTTGCCGAATGCTTATCAGCTAATCCTGTAGTTGAGTTGCCAAATGTCTCACCCTCCCATTCTTTGGAATGTCAAATTGTATACGAGAAGAATTGCTTCGGGCTTCTGTTTCAGTGAAGTCCATTCAAATGTTTCAGTGAATCATTCAATGTTCTTCCTCCGTATATACGAAATTAAAGATTCTCCGTTTGTATGCTGATCCAACTTGTGGAAATCGAGTTATTTTCCACCACACAACCGACTTGTACGTTTGCATAGTGCCAGGTAACTGTGGAAGAAGGCATCTGTCTGTGGAATTGGCGGCATCATTTTTCGGTGCCAAGATGGCTCTTTGGCATGGCCAGTTTTGGTCATGGAAGTTGTGTGCAACATTTGGAAATTCTGCATCTTGTAGTTGTTGAAGTGTTGCATCTGTTTTCCCAATGTTGTTCATCGAGATAGTTCCATCTTGATTTTCAGATGCTATGGCTCCATTTCCCAGTTTGAG
>CM068955.1:98127105-98137449 GCA_035128595.1 Eptatretus atami | reverse complement strand
ACGTATCGGGCGATGACGAGGGAAGTTCCTCTTGCCAGAGTAATAGAGCATTCTAGAAGATTTGGCATGAAGAAATTAGCCTGGTCAGGAAAGCATGAAGAGTCAGACTTGTCCAATGTGGTCAAGGCCCCAGAGGAGCTGAGGATTAATTCCCAATTATAATTCGTGGCTGGAAGGCTCTCCCAAATCGTTAACTTTTCGACAACTCAATTAAACATGACTGCTTCATAATTGGAAAGAATACGCCGGGTTGTTCAACAGTGTCTTGTCGGGTGTGTGTGTGTTTGTGTGTGTGTGTGTGTGTGTGTGATATATAACAATATATATATATGTATTATATATATATATTCTAAATGTCATCACAATGAGTGTTACAGTCACAATTTGGTCTTTTGGTTCCCTTCGAAGTGTAAAGCCAGAGCTGAGGCACCTTGTTAAAGCCAGAGTTGCCCCAAACCTAACATTCAGACTACTTTCCACATGGATTATAGTGACAACCTTTCCCTTCCTTGGTATCTAGAAATGGTGGTAGAAGACCCATCTTAATTTTCTCAGGCTGGAAGTTATTGCAGCGTACTCATTTGTTGTTTAATCACTTGAATTTTAATTTAGACCACTTCTTGCATTGTTGCCAATATCTAAGAAAGAAGAAAAAGCGATGGCGTGGAATGGATCTGTTGGTGGAGGGAGGAACCAACCGGGGCGGGGGGTGGGGGGGGAGACTCTCGGAAGAGTGTTTTTGTACATTTAGAACACTCTTTAGGCCAAAATGAAAGCAGAATAATCATGTTTTTCCTGGTGTGAAGTTACACCCAAAGGCGACAGAAAGTATAGCCTCTGTTTCACAACATGAAAACGATCAAAATCTTTGATGAGATATTATTTTGTGAAAGAGGTTTTATTTATGCTATTGTGGGGCAATAAGTGTTTGGCAAATTATGCCTCTGAATTATCTGTTTTTTCTTTCTCTGAATGCAAATGATTCCATGAAAGAGTGATCTATGGTGACATCAGCTCGCCGTTTCCTAAAACGATGTTTGATTTTTTTTTTCCATCGGTATTCTTTGCGATTATGAAATCTTCCACAAATGCATCTTCGCGTCCGATCCAGACAAAATGATCTGCATAAGCTGGATAAAAGAATGCAGAGTGCCTGATGCTGTGATGAACTTTAAAAAAAGTTGAGCTTGCTGCAGGTGTAAGAGAAATTCGAGACTTTTCATTCTTGAAGGTATGGCACAACATCGGTCATGTGAAATTATTGTAAGTGGACACCTTGAAGCGATCTGCGGCGCTTCTCCAGCGTCTCTTTTGGAATGATATTGCCTTTATCAGACTGAAATGTTTCACGTTCAAAGTGCATTAAATCTTTCTTTTTTTGGTTTTCGAACAAAGTTTTCACTACATTCGACACAAAGCTTACCTACACAAGGTAAGTGCTTTGCCGTTTTGAACCCTTCCAGGTTCCTCCACAACTAGAAGACGATTCACACATCGGACACACTATTGAGAATCCCAATGCTACAACCACCGCACTACCGACCGGATTCATCGCTTATTGGGCGAATCTTCAGCAATAGCACGACAGCAATTGCCATACCAATGAAGGCTCCCAAAGCATTGTACTACGTTGCAAACGTCAAAAACAGTCATATATAAATAAAGGAAAGACCCACCCACATACTCTCACTGTAAAGGAGGGAATAGGACCAATCAGCTCTAACACTAATCAACTAAATCCAGGGGGCTCGGATTATTAAAATAATAATTGAACCTTCCCGCAATCCTCTTGCAAAGATAAACATAAAACCGCGGTCAAGATCGGGTCCGGTTTCATGCAATAAGTGAGGAAACCGGTCCGGTAGCTGAGAGCTGTGCAGCATTGCGATTCTCATGTGTGTACTATCTGTAACATCTTTTATCGTTTGGGAGGAACTTCTGGGCAAGGGTTCGAAATGGCAAAAGCGCTTACCTTGTGTAGGCCTTCTAGGGTTGCTTTATGCAGCTTCTTCGCTCGAGGAGTGTGGGAGTGTCAATTATTTATTAATTCCAGCCACCTGCGGTTAAAGTTTGATTAGGTGAGGGATGCTTCTTCCCTCCATTCACAGGTGAGAGATGTAGGGTGGCTCTTTTCTTCATTATTATACTCGCAAAATACCACCCGTAGCTTCGCTGACGGAATACGTAAGCGAGGGGGCAGAGAGATGTACGGGGGAGGAGAGGGGGGTGAAATGGCAGGAGAGATGGATGGATGGGAGAAATTATGGGGGGGGGCAGAGAGGGTGGGAGGGGGAGAGAGAGAGAGGGAAAGTGGAACACCAAACTCTGCTAGAACTCTGCTTTTGCCAACTCTGGAACAACACATTAAAGTTGGCCATTAGAAAAGCATAGGCTTGCAGGGTTGAGCCGCCCAACTTTGAGCGATTGTCATTGTTGCCCTTGTTAATGCTCATGGCAAAACTAGGGGATGGACAGGGGAACTGGAGCCTTCTAAATTGAAATGGCCAATTCAGATGGGTATTGATGAATGCGTGGAATGAAGAACATTCCTGTTCCTGCGCGTCAGGCAGTCATTGATTGTTTGGCTTCAAATATGACATGGGCATAAGTTCTTGGACAGCCAAACGTTTTCCATTTACAGAGTGTTGGTGGGTCATATTCCTGAAGAAGCATAATGGCGTGCACCATCTTGAGCTCCAGAATTGATGAGGAGGCACACTGCAGTTTCCAGAGAGTTTAATAAAATTCTGTGGGGGTAGTGGAGCTGCTTTCTATTGTGTCTGTGCAGTGTCAACTGTGGAAGAAAATGATTATATTCATGAGTTTCTCATTATAATTGTGCTGGTACTTATATAAATTTAATTTTTTACTATAGTCAAAATGGCTGTTTCTAGTAATGTATTCTCTTTTCCCAAAGTCTTTGACCTACATATTGAAAAAGGAATTCTTACTATGAGAAAGTGCTGTTTCGCTGCAAAGAAACAGGGTGACCTGGTTGATAACACTTGCCAACTTTTGCCATTGTTGTTGTCATTCTCTCCCTTCCACCCAAAGTGGACACGTATTACAGTTTGAGTTCTGTTTGCGACGATGCTTATCAGCTAACTGTAGTTGAGTGCAAATGTCTCACCCTCCCATTCTTTGGAATGTCAAATTGTATACGAGAAAGAATTGCTCGGGCTTCTGTTTCAGTGAAGTCCATTTCAATGTTTCAGTGAATCATTCAATGTTCTTCCTCCGTATATACGAAATTAAGACTTCTCCGTTTGTATGCTGATCAACTTTGGAAATCGAGTTATTTTCCACACAAACCGATTGTACGTTGCAAGTGCCAGGTAACTGTGGAAGAAGGCATCTGTCTGTGAATAGGGCATCATTTCCGGTGCAGATGGCTCTTTGGCTATGGCCAGTTTTGGTCATGGAAGTTGTGTGCAACATTTGGAAACTGCATCTTGTTAGTTGTTGGAGAGTGTTGCCATCTGTTTCCAATGTTGTTCATCGAGGACTAGTTCCATCTTGATTTTCAGAGCTATGGCTCATTTCCCAGTTGAGCAGCTGCCAACAAACCCACAGCAGATGAATCACCTCTAGAAGCACTCGCAGTTTGGGTCATACGTTGAGTCGTTGAATGGTGTTCCAATTTGTATGAGGCTTTGAGCAGACCTGCCGTTCATCAGCTTTGGTTCCATGTGGAATGCATGCAGCATCTCAAAAAATCCCCAGCCAACACCAGAGTCACTCCACCCATTTTTCTGTCATTATGTCGAAGATCTTGCATGGTGCGATCAAGAGCTTCTAAGGAGCTTTGTGAGACATTGTACATTCATCCCAGACAAAGAGCCGGCACTCCTGCAGAGCTTAACTGCCAGTACCCTGCCAATGTTTGTTAGTTGGTGCCTCCATACTTGCCAGATTTAAGGGTAACTTGAAGACTGAGTGGGGCTGCTGTCCTCCTGTCAATAGTGTGGCAGCAATGTCTGATGATGCACTGGCCAAGGGCAATCATGTTTCTCTGCCAGATTTTTGCCAAAAGAAGATTTGATGAGAAAAGTTTTGCCAGTTCCACCGGGACATCCAGAAAGAAGGTGCACCACTCCCATTGTAAACTGCTTGTGAATCTTGTTGAAGCTTTTCTTTGGTCTGGAACCAGACATGGCTCATTCTCCTGTATGTATTCAGCAAGCTGTTCCTTGTTGTAGTTGGTCTCTCTCAAAATTTCATTTGTGAGTTCATTTCATTG
Organism: Eptatretus atami; assembly: GCA_035128595.1. Taxonomy (NCBI): domain Eukaryota; kingdom Metazoa; phylum Chordata; class Myxini; order Myxiniformes; family Myxinidae; genus Eptatretus; species Eptatretus atami. The sequence continues at coordinate 98,133,209 of CM068955.1, read as the reverse complement.
GGTCGTTGAGGGCAAGGAGGGCCAAAAGTTTTGAGGTAGAACCACCCAAAGCCTTGATCTTGTCCAATGATAATGAGAGCTTGATTGAAAATGGCATCACTGTAGTCAGTTCCAGGTTAGGATTTTTGCACTTGTGCATGATGCAAATGTCCTGTGCCAGATTCTCCTTGTGGTTGTCCCATAGTGTGTGAGGATTTGACATGGAACATGTCTGCAAATGATGGCCAACAGGTTTCGCAACATCCATGGTGATCGAGTTGCAGCTGCCTCCTCCAATGTGCTTTTCCAGTGTGTATCATCTGTGGGAAACTGAATTATTAATTTAATTTATAATCACGTTAAAATACAAAATTGTCTTAGTTAAGTGCTTTGAAAAAAGAATTTAATAAATGTATATGCTGAGAAAGCGACGTAAGGGCCAGACTACGCAATTTCTCTTGTTCAAGTCAAAAACAACCTTGTGAAACCTTATCTGTTTGGTAACCATCATCTGGTGACCATTAGTCTGCAAGGCAAAACATGGCTCTTTTTTTATTTCCCCCCTCCCCACACCCCTCCCGAAGCTGAAAACAACACTCTAAAACAAAACAAACCTCTCTATGTTGCAAATTTGAAGTCCACAAAAGTCCATCTGATGTCATGATAAAAACTGTATATATACTGGAGATTCCACATAAGTTTTAAGTCTTTGACTCACAATATCATTAAGAGTTTGTGGCCTTCCTTCCTGTGCACGGAAGTGTTCTTTTGTTTATCGAATAAACGGCTTGCATGTAAACTTACTCTTTTTTACTGTTTTGAGGTAGCTGGAAAAAACCTGCTTCGACAGTTGGCGACGAAGTGGGATTACAGCCTCCAGCTGAGGAGAAGGATTCTGCCTGGCCACAGGTGACGCCAAGGAAGCCAAAAGTGAGGGAATCTCTGCTAGAACTCGTGGTTTTCCCAGTACCAGGCAGACAATTTCTCCGTGGAAGTGTGCGCAGTCTCGAACCGAGCTTGAAATGGTTGAGGATATATGCCAAGCTGTTTGTTGGATAAAATAGAAGACATTTTATTATTTTTATTCTTTATTTTATTTCTTTTATTTTAAAGAAAATAAGGAATTCCTGAAGATAGAGAAACATCTGGTATGTTTTATGTCACAAGGTGGAGGGCATAAGCATATGTCACGACAGAGAGATTGGCCAGAAGGACGAGTAACGAGGGTATTTTATTGCAAAAGGTACGAAAGTCAGGGGCCAAAGGGTTTATGTCACAAGTTTGAGGGGCATAAAACAGTTTAATCACAGAAAAAACACCGCGACGGGGACGCCGACGCGTGTCGTAGTAATTTAGGAGGGGGGCACTAGTAAGTGTTCGGAGCGAACTAGACAACGAAGTACTGGAAAGTGCTTGCGGCGATTTAAAATTAATTTATTGTGAACACCAACGGGTGTTCAAAGGGGGAAACAAACATCAAAAGGGAGCTGTCAAATGCGAGTGTATAAGACCTTTGGGGTCGAGAACTTCAAAAAGATGTGAAGTTGTGGAGAGAGAGAAAAGAAAAAGCAATGATTTCATCAGGATAAAATGAAAAATCTAAGAAGGAAAAAGATCGAGAGAGAAAACAAAATTAAACGACTCCAAACAGTTGATTGGGAGGGCCGGAGAAAGCCTTGAGAGAAGCAGACGAAAAGTGTGAGTATTAATGGAATTTAAGAAAAAAAACACAAGTTACAGGGCCGGAGATAGCTTTCTTCCCACGCAAGGCACATGGGAGATGACGCTCTATTCAGGTAACAACGCCAGTAGCGAGTGAGAGGGAGGTATGGAAATTAATGCGATCTTTAAGACCGCCGAAAACCCGTACAAGTCAGTAATTACGGAGATACAGAAAATAATTGAAGATTAACTCGAAAAAGCATGTCCATTGTCGAAGAGAATGTTAAACACCGTGACCAATCGGCATCGGTTATCACGCATAGAACCAGTGATTAGAACAAATGAAAATGTAAATGAGAGATGATGATTATAATCCAGAAGGATGTGGAACAAATATTGTTTTACATCAATTCACACAAAGGTAACCATGACGATATCATCGGTTTAATGACAATGGGTTTGCCTGTGAATATATGGCGAAAACAAAGGAATTGGCTGCATGGCCGGTGTTGCGCCGGCACGAGGAACCGAAGGAGCTTATAATGGTCGGGTTTAAAACGATTACTCACTCTTTTAAGAACGGCAATAAGTCCGCCAGATTAATTGAGAAAGATAGTGTTGTCAAATAAATTGAATGAAAAACCGGAAGACTTCATGAACAACTACGGTCCCAAGAAATGCAAGAAGTACCAACAGCTCACGTGGAGTCAGAAGAAGACTCAGATGATGACGCGAGACCTTTTTCAATCGCAGCGAAGGGAGACCACAAAGGTCGAAATGAAGATGTGAAAAATAATTGTGGATGGTAGACTAACTCAGATTCTTTGAATTTGTCTGGGAATTCGGAACGGAAATGGGGTTGACGGTATAAAGTTGTTGTTTTTTGGTTCACGGGCGCCAGCAGTGACCATTATTTTCGTTGTGTCTGTTGTCTGTCTGTCTGTCTGTTTGTGACTCTCTCCAGAGCATAGCTCCGTGGACGATTTGATGCGATCCTGATGAAACTTGTTTATTTTTATTTTTTTTCATCGATTTTCTATTTTCTCCAATTTCATTTCTAGAAGCTGTGCGTAATGCCCATAAGACAACATATAAAAAAATCCGATTTGATTTGGTCAATTTGATGGAAGAGATAGGCTTTTTAGGTAGGGCTTCCTCAAAAACTTCCACTAACTCAATTGTACCCATCGTGGCATTGTTCAATAATGCCCGCGAACCATCGTCGCCTCCCGGCTAGTTATTCTTTATTTCCATTTTTACAACATAAAACCGTTTTTGGTTGTAACCTGAGTTTGGTGTGAGTGAGTTTATAGAGCCTCGTAGCTCTGACTACACAATAAACAACAAACAGAACAAGAGAAGAAGAAGAGAAGAAGAAGAACAAGAAGAAGAGAGAAGAAGAATAAGCCAGCTCAGATAAAAGCTGAGACAGCTTGTCCAATGAGTAGAATAAAGATTATACCGAGCCTGTAAACGCATTAACATCAAAAATTATTCATCACGTACATAACCAATATGATTTAATGTGAGATGCTTTACATTGAATTAACGTTTGTCGGGAAAAAGGTGTTGAAGCTAGAGGAATTGTTCGATTTCTTTTGTTGTTAAATGCAAAAGTGCACTGTTATTTGCATGTTAAAAGAACGACATTCTTTGAGCATAACGGGTCTATTATGGTTTCGATGTGGATCGCGTGGTTGCATCACCCAGCCTTGGTTTGGTTGTGCAGTTTGTCGTGTTGTTGATGTCTAAAATTGATTTGGAAATTTGATATGTGGGACGTCGTGCACTGGTTCACACAAAAGGAGTAGAAAGGACTCCTTGCAGATTGAGAAGGCGCCGCATGTTGGAGCATGCAGGTGCAGGTCGCTCATTGTGTGGGTGACTGCGGGGGATACACGGATGTTTGAGAGTGTGTGTGTGTATACCTCAGTGCAAGGATTACACAAGGTGGTTTGCCATTGCATTCCTGATGGTGATCAGGAAAGGATAAAATGGTACGTGTCGGTTCGTGCCGACTACTTTCAAAATTGGAGTTGTATTAGAGGTGTATATGGACAACTCAAAAAGGGTCAGTCAATTTAATTAATCCTAGGAACAGATTGTTTCATCTCAGTCTGCGGAATATAAATCCAATGATTTGATTACATTGTGCGTTTATGCAGGTTGAGTTAAAAATGGCTAACTTTTAACTCTTTTTCCCGTGTTTGTTTTTTTGAGCACTGATAGTTGGCATTGGGGTGGAGAAAGGTACTGTCCTCCATGTGTGAGGCGATTATAAGGAATTAGAATCACGCGTGGTGGTCAGGAAAGGTCATTCCAGCCGTGTGCATGAACAGGTGTGCAAGTGGAGTGTGGGTCAAGGATTTGGCAGCAGACATATGCGTGTCTCATGAGTTTTTGATGCAGGCCTTCGATAGGACATGAGTCATGAATCAAAATGGGTTTGTTTTTCGTGTTTGGGCAAGCCTTATTCAGGTGAGCATATGCATCAGTGGTGAAGGTGATGGCTTGCGGGCTATTCTGAGTGTTCCGAGGCCCAGAACAAAGAGGGAAATGAGGGTGTTTCTTGGGGATGGCTGGATAGTGTAGACCGTAGGTACCTGATCTGTGTCAGAGTGGTGACCTGTCCAGGGATTATGTCCATAGCCAGGGAGACTGCTTGGGCAGCACCCAACGCTTTGCATAGAGTATGGTCCCAATGAATGGAGGATGGATGTACATGATTATGCAGTAATGGTTGGATCACTGTTAGAGCAAAGAATGTGGTAATTGAAAGATGTCTGACGCTGAACATAACTCCTTAATGCTAATCACTGATGATGGAGAGGAAACATAACTGTCAGGATATGCAGTGTGCGATGAAAATAACATCTTGGAAAGTTGTACGGTTCTAATTGCAGTATGCAATCTAGCCGAGGATGGAAGCCATAACAAATATACGGATTCCTTGATATGTGTACAGGATGACACACAAGTAGGGGAACTTTGGAAATAAGAGGATATATAACATCGTGGGTGTGCTAGTCAAGAATGGTAAATGATAGTGGAACTGTTAGAAGCTATTAGCCATAGTGAAATGTTGAGCACATATGAAGCAAGAGAATGCTCTCAAAAGGAGGGTAAGTGGTTCCTTGAAAGTGCTTTTACTATGGTTGCTCGTTTGACTCATGAAAGTGGCCACACAAGCAAAAAGGGGGATGTAGAAGGAGGTGCTACGAACATGGTACGCTCCAGGATTTGCAGCGGTGCCAGAAAAATTTTGTAGAAGCTATTTGTATTGTCAAATGTTGTGGTGGTGTGTGCTGCCTTTGTGACTGTTGGTTGCATCATTGGTTGGGACATGGCTGTGCCACTGATGCGGTGCTCCTAGTGCCAGTACTGAAGTTCATTTTTGCCACCTTGAAGGAGTGACAGGCTGAGTCAAACTCCTGGGATTGTTTCGGTGGTCAGCGGGACTCTAGGATCTGATCCCAAGCCACCACTCTAAGTGCTAAGCACACACTAGGTTATAATATTGGTAAAGTGTCTATAAAACATATGGACCTATGTACATGAAGATTAACTTTTGTGCTGCATTAACAAAGGTTGTCAAAAAAGTTTGACACAGTCAAACAAGCACTACCAGAACCAGCTGTAGAGAACCCACAGCATCAGCCTGACGACTGGGTCGCTATTTGAACATCAAGGTGTTCAGGCGGAGAGGAACGCATTGAGGCACATTGGACTGGAACCACATCAGGTTATTGTGGTCGCCAACACAGTTGTCAAGTACAAAGGTAAGATTCACGCATCTCATTGCAAAAAGCATACAGGAATTGTAAAAGAAGAAAGGAAATCTGCAAGTGGGAAGAATGTTGCTGGAGGTTTATGGCATGTGTAGCAGTGCTCTTGATAGCACGTGCATAATTGTGATAATATGGATGATACCAGACAGTGAGGGATATTTGAGAATGTCATGGAGAGCAGAATGTTTGGCGAGAGCAATAGTGGGGCAACTTAGCTAAATATAGCATAACAATTGTGCATTTTGTGAGGAAAGCACCAAATTTGGGCACACTAGTAAGCCTATCATATTATTAACAGATTTGGATATTTGGGCCATCTCAAATTCAGCCGCTGATGGCTGTGGCAGCCATTTTCCACTGCCATCAAAAATTTGAGATGGCCCAATATCCAAATCTGTTCATAATATGATAGGCTACTAGTGTGCCAAATTTTGGTGCTTTCCTCACAAATGCCCACCAATTGTATATGCTAAGTTGCCCCACTACAAGGGAAACAATGAATCGGTTGTGACAGAGTACGCAGAGAAGAAGGAGGCCAAAGCATCGGACCAATTGCATGAGATAGTGTGTATGGGACAAACACCTATATGACCCTTCATATAATTATGCACCCCGTGTCACATGGATGAAGGGACATATGACACTGTACACCTGAAACGAGGCATTGTGTTACAT
>CM068955.1:98093300-98112431 GCA_035128595.1 Eptatretus atami | reverse complement strand
CTGTCGATGAAAGGTTCGGAGGCGTGATCACTCGCACGAAAATACGTGCCTTAGACCACACTGCAACTAAACAGACACAGACCTAAAACCACATCATCAATGGCACAGAGAACAGAGTACTGGTGAATGGCTCATCTACGAGAGAAAGCGGCCAAAAGGCACGAAGTCGTCTCCGTAAATAACAAGACGGGGTCCAACAATTCAGGTTCGAACTCCCCGACTAGATCTAGGAGCAGACAAAGGATCACAGCAAACTTAGACCGCAGTGTCCAGCACAACAAATCCCGGCTGGGCCTTCCCTCCAGAGCGGTAGACAAAGTAGACTCCATGTGCCGGTACCAAGTGTCCGGAGTTCCAGTAGACGTCCGACTCACCTATCCGGAGTGCAGAAGAACTCAAAAAGATGATCTCGTGACGTGTAGTGCAAGGACCGGGTCAACCTCCGGCGTCTGTCTCCGGCCGGCCTAGACCCACCGGCTCGCACAACTCTCCGATCCATCTTAGCCCCCTGCGGTCCCTCGTTCAGTTCCTCCTCGGTCCTCGTCGACCCCGAAAAATCACCCCTTGGCACGCCTGCCAGGTCCGGTTCAGGCGTCTCTCCCGCAGATCCACAACGGGTGCCTCCTCGTAGCAACAATTGCATGTTATCAAGGCCGACGGACCGCAGCACCCCTTGAAACCCAGACCGAGTTCTCCTACCCCCAGCACTTCCTCTTCTCGACTCCACTCTTCCCTCTATCTACGCTTACCGATCAAATTCACGGAACGGCTGGCTAAGTACAAACACAGGGCTCCGCCATCCCCAGGCGTGTCAACGTCCTGCTCACGGGAGCAACAAACTCCGGGTCTAGCCCCACTCCCTCCTCGTTCGTAACAGTCGAACTGAAAGAAGAATCAAAACATCTCGTTTCAACCACCGCGTACCTGAACTCAATACCAGCCTCCTTACACTCCGACACCGATCACCACTACCTCGTCACCTTAAATTAAGAGCCAAATACACTTCATAATCTAAACATGCAGTCAACGGGATCTAGACTCAAAGTACCGCCAACTAGTAATTGGCCCATAAGGGCCCACTAAGTCCGACACGCAAGATGACTATCTGAGATGCTAGTACACGTATCAGAGAAATCAAGCGTCATCCCTTCTGAGCAACGTCTTATAAGTATAGGTGACTCCATAAAATTACTAGATGGTCTCAAGCGGAGGTCAGAGACACACGTGCGATTTTCCGTTTAAAACATTTACCGAACTGCCGTGATCAAATAATTGACAGTTGTAAGATACGGACCCCCGTCTGCGCATCTTTCTATGAACATCTCCCCACCATCTTCTCCGTGAACTTGTGAATCTGACAAAACCCCTGCCCAAAAATGGTCATTAAGCCAAAATGTTCATCCCCCCCCCGCGATCGCGGATGACCCTCAGAAGTATCACCATGTTCTGTGAATACACCCGCCACCCAAGGACAGCTAAGGATCTGAGAGTGAAAAGTTATAATGACCATTGCTAATCGGGCCACAACTCTACACTGCCGTTTCAGAATGCTATCCGCTTTTACCTTCTAACATAATACTGCCAATTACGCCGAAGTTCTCACTTAACCGTCGTGTCCCGGTTAATACCCTCTCGCCACCACACGAAAAGCCCATTCTCAGTCTAATTGGTCGTACTCGCGAGCTGTACCGCCAAGGCCACCTCTAGCACATAAGAATAGCAGCGTTTGTGGAGTGAAATTTCGGCGATCCCCTTAACAAAGCAATATGAACAAAATATATCAAATGTAGGTCCTTTTGGAGTGGAGCCACCCACCACGAACACCACACAGATGGACAACCGAGCATAAACGTAAAAGATGCCAGGATTGTCTGAAGGTCCCCTACCTAAATTCTAGGCATCGAGCACAGAGCCACATGCCCAAGAAACGGAAAGACGCGTTAGTATGTCACCTGCCACTAATCTAGAATACACTACCACGAAGCGCACGACAACACCTAGGTGACAACTATTGCTCTAAGAGCATGCGATGGAACGTTGGTCTTAAAACCTGCAACATAGTCGCGAACTTGGGAGTATAACTGAAAGCGAAATCGGACAAATGAAACAAAAGGTGCGTGCACGAAGGTAGCGCGATACATCGACCATTGGGAACGTTGCCAAGGAGTGGAGTGCAACCCGCGTAAGCTCGATACAAGCGCGCAAGATAAATGAGAGCTTAGGAACAAGAGGATATCGAATAAGGGAACGATGATTCTGCTACGGAATAGTCCACGGATAAATAACCTGTAAAAACTCGTATGTAGCAGTGTTTTAGTATAATGTTACAACAGAGAAGTACCAAGGAAAATTTAAAATAAGAGGTGACGGAGACGCATAGAAATTAGAGTGATGGTAATTATAGCGAAATCGTTTCGTAATAGTACATATACGAAACTAAACGAGTGAAAAAGCGAGCCATCCCACACAATGTAAAAAACTAGAAATGAAAAGGAGAAATTGGGGTGGCCGAGCCCCTGAAATGCGAGAATGATGTCCTGTAGGAAAACCATTACTTCAATGCCCCTCAGGTATGGCCACAGATAAAATCTTGCCCACTCCTACTAGTTATAATCTATAGTAGCGGAGGAATCCAAGGGTCATGCACGTCGGACTTCAGGAGGCAGCCCCCCATGACCAGTTGAGATGATCGGAAATCATTATGTAAGTCCGAACTTGACCTGAACGGAAGGAATTAGGGTCAAGGCGACAAAGTGCAGTACTATGGTGCGAGCAGGGTACTAGCACTACTGGCCATGCCACGCAAAGTGGAAAGGAGGGGCAATATTTTGAAGAGAAAACTCCTATGGGTCGATCACCAAGAGGCAAACTCGCCAATTTGGACTGAGAACACAGCTAGAAACCCTCACAACCTCTCGAGGATATGAAGAAAATAGGTACCCCACAAAAAGCAAGAGAGAAAGTGTTATCATGGACATATAGGTGAATTGGAGTGGAAGTTAACCACCAAATGACACGCCCAGAATCGTTGTGTAGTAAACAGGGGTATACTCTCCTATCAATTAACGGATACTCTGTGCGAGCCAGACGGCGTGAGAGACACATTGGGTCGGTGTTATAAGAAAGGACCGAGCCGGCCCATTGGGATTGACCTTAAATGAAGGCCACAAATTTACACCTAGACGAATCAGAGCTGTCGTAAGGCTCGCGCGAGGCATCTCACCATAACCTAGAGCGTTTAAGTATCATAGTCGGGAAATTACGAGTACCGCTACTACGCATGTATTTAGTCCGGAGTGTCCTCATTCACGGCCAAGCCCGCCAGCACTTACGTTTTATGTCGCCAGCGCCAGCCAACCGGATAAATGGGGAAAAAGCGGCTATTACATACCACGTACTAGATGCTAATTAAGAAAGCATGGCGCAAGCATGATTCCTCAATCAAAAGACTTGGATATACAGCAGTCGAACGACGAATTAAAATAAAGCGTCACGACGAACGTCTTGTAATACATAGAGAATTAACGAACGATGTTGAATTCTCGAGAAACAGCAGTGGCCTGTCCATGGTGAGCGTTCACCAACCTATGCCCCGAACACGTCGAACCATGCATACGCGCGGGAGGCCGATGTTGCTGCGCACCACTCCGACGCCGCAGGACAGTAGCCTAGAGGAAAGACTCCAGCAACGATCAAAATCAAACCCGGCCTCGCAGATAATTGAAGTCAACATCGAGTACACACGAGCGCTGCGACTGGCCAGCAACGTCCCAGAAATCGACGCGGACCATCCCGTCATGGAAAAATGCTCTAACAACCGCGTGTACCGTGCAAGCACCTCGCCAGAAGTCACCGGATGGTAATGGTGTAAGCGAGGACGGCCTGCATATCAAGAGCCGCCAAAAGGGACCGCGGTGATGCCTCACCTGCAAGGACATAGTAGGAACTGATCGGTAAGAAACGTGAAGTAGCGGAAAGCCTTATGAGCATGTTAAGCCGAGGAAATCTCTTAGCGAAAAAAGTACCCAATCAGCGATACACCACAGGCTTCATCCGCCGATCCAGGACCGAGGAACGAGAAAGCCAGCGATATGCTACGATTATCTGAAATTTCGCGTTGAGCCACCACACATTAGTACAGATGGAAGAAAGAGCACGAGCTGACTTCACAGTACCTCGAGCAACCGAAAACAGCCCTGACTGTCGACCGCAAAGAAATGGCCGTACCTTCGAGCATCGAGAACTCCCCGTTCTCGCTTTCGCTATGCACCTTTGCCGTCCGTGGATGTAGCCCAAGAGCCATTATGCACTTAAAATGCTGTCCAGCCCCAAATCCGATAAGTGTAAGTAAAATTATCGAGTTAAGCAGCCTTAGGCTACGGAGAAAATGCAGAGATTTAGCAACCTAATGCACCCTATATGGCCATACAAGGACGAGAAAAACAAAAAGACACTAAATAAAAATAAAACCGAGGGCAGAGGTCTGAGAAAGACTACCCTGACGCACCCAATTATCGCTTGGCCACGGTGTGTCGGCGTAACGGAAACACCTTAAACATATGGGAACGTCAAGAGATGGGTCAACGATAGCTTGGTAAACGTTATAGACAATGGAACAACTGTGAAGCTAAGACCATTCGAAAATGAGGACATTGACATGGGAGCCACGGCTAAACTAGTTGAGGCCGACGTAGCTTCCTGAAGTAATTGAATGAGTACTTACAAAATTAAAAATTGGATACGTAACATCGCATAGGTGAACGCCATACAAAAAGCGATTTAGACGCGCGGACCAGTCATGTGAGGAATAGTGTATATAACCGTGCTATGGGAGTGCAAAGAAAGTCACAACACTAGAGGAGAAGCTTTGCAGATGACAATTCTTGAAGAAAAGAAAGGATAAAAGAGAAGAACGAAACATACAGTTAATAGAAGTGCCAGCGGCAACAGCGAACGTATCAGCGTGACACACCTAAGTTTCCGGTGAAGCGCCAGAGATATGGAGCACAACGGCGACTCTACCGCCATAGGGAAAAACCGATCGGAACGTTACCACGCCTCGGAAGCACCAAAATTCACAAAATATCGGGCCACATATACGGGGGAATACCAGAAGGGCACTCCCGCGCGTTCATTGCCTACAGGGAAGCAGTGTAGCGAAGGTGACGGCTCGGTACATATACCAAAATACCCTCATGAATCCATCCGGTCCGCCTCTAAGGCGGCGTTACTCCCGCGGTACTTCGGAGTTCGGCAGAAGGGAAATCCTCCTGCCAGTGAATAATGAACTCTAAAACCGCGGCAACACCAAACCTCTAAGGATAATACCACGACCAATTGTGAATAACATAGAGTCTATTCTATTCAGTGGAGAAAAACTATTTTTGATGAGGACAGGAACCGTCAAAATGTAGAGTTAACGACGCACGTTGCTAGTACACATGGGCGTAACCTCGGCGTGAATCGCACGACAATGGAGGTACTAGAACCGAACCATTAGTCTACTGGGAAAACTCACCAGAGAGAAAGACAGGCTGTCTGACAAACGTCCTAGGGATCACTTCAATAGAAGATTATATTCAGTGACAGAGTCATGGGCACAAACGATAAATGCTAATGGTAATTTACCAAACAAAAGACAGTGCTAACCCCTCTGCGCACTCACACCAGCCCTATCGCTCATCCCGATCGAGTCAGCAAAAGCCGACGCCCCTTACCATCGCGGGAAAAGAGTAGAACTTCGAAATCTCTCACACAGTGCTCCAGGGATTCTGAAATATCGCACTGTAAAATGAAAGCCACAGCCCAGTAATTTAGGCGTCTCTTCATAGAGAGACGTTATAAATTCGCAGATGGACACCAACACAATTCCTAACCCTGATTTAAGCCCTCAGAAGATATAAATAGCAGCAATAGGTATAGAGTTTACTCGCTCAGTCGTTCACGTCCACCCTCCTGTTATTGTTCCGGTACGCCAGAAACAACAAGCGAGAAAGAGGTAAATAGGACAACGTGCACTATGACAATATATAAGCAAAAAATAGAAAAGAAATGAAAGAAAAAGAAAGAAGCGGAAAAAGAATCTAGTAATAATTGTTGTGGGCCGACAATAAAACTAAAGCCGAGAAGCCGTCCAGGTACAAACACGACACAGCAAAGCGATAGCTGGAAATGAAGATCAGTAGGAGGCCGTAGAGAGTCGGCGAGCATCACGTCTTCGGAGGTCAGTAGCTTAAACACCTTAAACCATACAGTTTACCGGGCACTCCCTCCAGAACCTCACGGACAACTCCTAATAACGGCTCCAGAGCCTACAGCTTCAATCAAGACTGCCCTTACTCGATCGTTGTGCTGCATGGCTGCATGGTCCGAACTCAGTGGGTCGTTCAAACTCCTGAGCCAAAATTCTAAGGACGCACATAAAAAAATATATTATAATTCACAAAAGTCATTGCGGAAATTGGACCTAGGCCTTAGACCCCTTATCGTCCTGCCCATAGACCATTGTTGAACATTCCCCCGTTCAACCATTCCTCCACCATATATGAAAATCTTGTTTTAGGTCAGATGTTGTCTGCCGCACAATCTGGCAGATGAATTCCAAATGCAACGGTGTTCTAGCAAAGGATCCATTGCCTTAGCAGCGTAAGAATCCCGAACACCCACATAGGGAAGCTCGAGAAGATATGCACTTCCGACTAGAACAACATTCGAGCATCATCGCCGAGACGCTTCCCCCACACGCCGAAATCACCGAGGTCATCCTACCGGCCAAATCATCCCACCACATGGTTCTAGTGTAAATTAAGATAGCCAACAGTAATCATAATGACAATATAACACGGCCTCACCTGATGTTGAGTACGACTTGTGTTAGCTGCGCTCGGCAATCTAAATTTATAAGTCTAGTCTCGTAACGATGCAAGTCCGTGTAATTAGTTTATTGATCCACGCGCACACTAAAGTTAATTTTTTGGAAGACAAGTAACATAGTGGACAAATTAAGTCCGCATAAGCCCCGAGTGGAACATGGATCGACAGTGGTAAACGTATCTAGTTGTTTTTGATAGACACCACTCGACACCTTTCGGGACACCCAAATATAATAATAAATAACTGCAATTGAGGACACAATAATATATATTGTATTTTTCTTCTTCTTCTTTGGTCTGCCTCCATTAAGAAGTCTGCACGACCGGTACGAGTCTATTAAAAAAGTGGGGCGGGGGGTGGTAGGTGATCGAATCTGGAAACCATTCGCAATTTCAACACTAGCAGTTTGACCCAAAGTTAGTTATTGTTCGTTAAGGTATATCTGGAGCGGGAGCATTAGAATCCGTTATCCGCCACCACTGATTATGTGCGAGAGTCGCGAGGATTTCATAGCCTCCTGCGCGCGGTCCGCCATTTCTCTGCACGTCTAAGTAACCTCGGCGTCCGCACTCTTTACCAAAAACATCCCACACTCACCATCCATGCATCCCACGGCGCACAATCCACATTCTATAACGGGCATACACCCACGTGGACCCCAGATAAACGGAGCTGGGTAACGCGTGGGCGAGGCATCGCCCCACCCCCTCACCGGAAGTACACGACCGCGAAGTCAAACTCCGCCCCAGGCTAGTCTTCAAAGACTACGGAAGGCTACCCCCTCCAATCAGGGCGGAGAATTCACCTCAGAGCCGACTCCGCCCCAGCCAGATCGCGAATGTTCCCCGGGATTCTGCGAAAGCACCCTATATGGACCCATCTGCGAGCCTGAGGATCGAGCAACTCACCAACGCTGCAGAAGACCCGAGATCCCTCCAGGCTCTACAAATATACAGATACATAATACATGCCAACGACACCACGATGGAATTGTATCGCCATCGTCCATAAAATAGAGGGGAGTACACATGAATACGCGTAACCAGAATACGTTCACCACCTGTGGGAAATTCCAGAACACCATATAGGTCTTACAGTGTATCCCCGCATAAGACCAATCCATAGAATTCCCCCACCATGCTGAATGGACTATCACGGTCAGTGAGTAATCAAGAGCCCTCAGAGCGAGAAATCTCCCTCCCTCAACCCGTTTTTTCTCTCGTCGGCCCTCATGAGGAGGGGATAATTAGAGACGAGAAGCGCGCGCAATAACCTGCTCACTCCAGCGGCGAACACATGGTTCCTATCTCGGGTTTCAATCTGGCACAAGCAAGCCTACATCGGACCACAACCACCTGTGCGCCTTGCAAGCCGCGTCCACAACAACGAACGATCCACGTCAGACGAACAACGAGCGTCGTGTCAGAGCTGACGAGACGCCGTGTTGGGCATGTGCTCGTCACACCTCACGCTCACCAGACAAAACCTCAGCCACACGCGCCCTTCAACGATCACGTCGTCACAACCACCGAGGACCACTCATGCCCGGAAAAGACTCGTATAACCGCGTAGGGAAATCACGCCCTGAGCTTGCCGCTTGTTCAGCAGCCACCCTATAACGCCTACAATCGACACCAAGCCGAACCTCGTAGGTTCGAGCACCGTGACGTTGCGCGGTTGTGTTGGAACTCCGGAGCAGCTTCAGAGAAAGCGTGAAGCGAGCGATCACCACAAAACGGACACGCCCTACACCTCTCCCCCCCTCCCACAGCAAAAACAAGCAGAAAGATGCCTTCTGGTATTCTAGTTACTCAATATGCAAACACGATGCCGCCGATCTCTCCCAGTATTTTCGCCTCTACCCCAAGCGCGTTTGTACTTGCGGTAGTGTAGGTGCATAGCTCGATTCAAAGTCTGCGGAGAATTACCAAAATCACGCAATTTGGAGAGACGCAGACGTTCTCCATGGACTGGACCTTGACATGCCACTCAGCCCGGAGCTGACAAACTTTAGCTATTCTCTCGACACTTCTAAGGAGTCAGTCTCCAACGGATCTGCCATGTTCAGAGAATGACAGAACCACACTTTAAATGCATTGAATCTATACGAAATATCTTTACCTAATAGAATCCAACGAGAAGACACAGAAAAGTATCGAATTCATCATATTCACTCCCCGAGTTCATAGCGGTTTAACTGACAGAAGAGTGGAGAGTTGGATCGAGAGGACTGTATAGAGGGCGGAAAGGAAAGAAAGCAAGAAGAGCACACGAGAACCGAAGTCAGACCGACCCACACCCAGAGACATGACTTCATATATCAATCGTCTATTAAGAAATTGGTAAATTCGAAAGAGAGACTCTAAGAAACCACAGTGGCACGAGTCCAGACATGTATTAGCCCCAAAAGAGGGCTAGGAGAGTCCCAGCACCACGGTCTACACTTTTAAACGCCACCACTCACTGGACTACTACTATATATGTGCCTACACAGGCACGATTAACAATATAGTCAGAGCCCAACACCAATAATGCTCCAAAATAGTACCCCGTCTGACCTAAAAACTGACTCACTATATCTATTATAATATAGGCGAAAATAAGTTTGACGAGCCATACAACGATCAACGAATTAAGTATAAAAACTGATTAAAGACAGAATACAGAAGCAAAGATACGAGAGAAGAAGATAATACAGCTGGCAGATTCACATGCGAGTGTTTGCGTGCTAAATGTAACTAGGTGCTAAGGACACTAAGCGGCGATTCACCAATAATGTGCCTACCTCCCTTAACGTAGCTGGACTTGTTATCGGAATAGTTCAGCAAAGTTTCCTCAGAGATGAACACCAATGAACTGTACATTGCACGTGCAACCTCCCCATTGAGCTTATTAACAGCAGCAACATTTACCCCTCAAAAACAGCTATGTCTATATCAAATACCGAAGTAAGATACAACACCATACACTTCGACTTTCCGAGCATTCAATAGAAATGTATCCTAAATTATCGTCAGACCAACAAATATAAAATAATCACAAGTTGAGATATTAAATGTAATGATGTGTGCCAAGCCCTGCTCGTCTCTCCATCAAATTAGCCCAAGATGCATGACATACCCGTATAAAATGCCGGTGCGAAAGGCCAACTGCTGAGCAACACGGTCTCCCGTAAAGTGCACGCCAACGAAAGAGAGGAAGGCTAGTGAAATTTATTCTTACCGAGGCCATAAGGGCCACAAATCGATAACTAATTCTTGTTACTGCGAAGTGACCATATTCTCAGAATGCTTATCCGTGTTTTTAGTTTAAAACAATAACCTAGATCCTTGAATGCTAGCACTATAGTTGAGCCACTATCCCACATTTAAGTCAATCATTGTTTTCACAGTGCGTTTTCTTGTGATAATGCCGCAACTAGAGATAAATGTCCGTAATTTTTAAGTAATATTATAATATGTTCATTAAAATGCCAAGTCATTCAGTGAGTATTACCGATCTATTTGTATTTATTCGATTTATTGCGCGATTTAATATTTGCTGTCAAGGATATATATGGATCTATGCTCTCCTTCAATGAAACAACAGTGCAAACAACAAGTTCCTTGAATTCTGAGGCACTATGCAGAACCATAATGAAATTCCGCAAACAATATAAATTTACAAATTATTTTGTATATATATGAGTCGCTAAAGTAGTATGTGTGAACTGCAAAGTTCATAATATAAACGAATTTTCTACCTTCATTAATTAGTGCAGATCAAGTACTGTAATATGACTGAAACTACTTTACCAAAAATTTAATGATGACTGATCAGTATACGAGGTCGCACATGAGATGTTTCTCTCAAGTAAAGGAGTCGCTCGAGATAAAGACACGTAGAGGGAGTTCCCTCACTTGAGTTAAAAAGCTAAGCCCATGAAATAGTCTAAACGCCCATCAATGCCAAGCCCATAAAGCAGCTAGAGGAACTGCGATGACTTACACTGAAGGTTAACGCAGTAACTAAGTAATACACTGCTCCCGAATGTGCCCAAACAATCCATCCGAGAACCTAATAAAACAAACATCGGACTATCATGCTCACAAAGACACCCACCTCGCGACCTTGAATAATCAGGATATTTAAACAGCAGAAAATTAAAATAAAAGGGACATAACATAGGAGAACAAAATTAATGAAACAGCACACAGTCAGTAACATAGTAAGGAAATAAATGTCCTTCACTATACCTTCAAAAGGGAGATCAAGTTTATGTTTTCCCGTCTGGTGCACATTGTGGTGAAGAAACGGACCTGCTCCCCGTCAACGGAGAGACACTCAACAGCGATCATCCATTATGACCCATAAAACCTGATGGGACATCACGAGATGATAATTCTCAACTCTGTAGAAACCCGTATGCCCTCCTGAAACCAAACCGCTAACCCTCTTATAGTGGAATCACGATGGAACACCACCACAGAAACAGGTTCCGAAGAGCCAATGAGTCTCAGCTCAGTCACGCTGAAAACAGGAAACCCTCTTCCAGCGATAAAGGGTTCCCAGCAGCAGAAGCCACTGTACCATAACAAAACGATCCTACTAAATCTCTCGAATGCACACGTATGCTCGATCCGCTTTTACACAGTGCTCGCACAGCATGGCCCGTTATCATCAAGACTGTAAAAAACAGTTTATGCACTCAAATACATTGATCGACTAACGACCAAACACTGATGAAGAATGAGACTGCCTTTAATGAAGTCATTGACCGTATGATTCATGATGAAAATTGCATTTTAATAGTGTAGAACTGTAGACTATGAATAAACACCTGGTGGTTGTAGTTTGGACCGGTTGTACGTCCTCTCCTTCTAAGTTAGATCTCAACTATAAGAATTAAAAACCACTGGGTGGTTGCAGACATTGGGGATGAACACGCTTGCTTTGGGGATCCTGAGTCGACTTCAGCCCCGTCCTGTGCTCACTGCTAGTTGAGTACAAACATTGGTTTCCAGAACCCCAAAGTATCAATTGTACCCTTCTAGAAAAATATTGGCAAAAGATAATGAACAACCCACAGATGTATCCTTGAGGTATCCCCCTGGCATCGGGTCTAAAAGACGGTCGACAAAATGAAAGTCGCGATCCAAAAAGACAATTAGCGGTGCAAGTAAAAACAGAAAACCACACAAAAAAGCTCAAAACAGAAAACTCAATTAAGCCAGCAAAAAAATGTGAGAGCCTTAACACGCCCACAGTATAAGCTACAAGGAAAAATATAAGGCTCCAAATTGTGGCGAAATAGAACAAGAAACATGTACTAAAACTATATCATTTGTTATTAATCGTATGCCTGGAAGAAATATGGTAAATAATAAGTAAAATATCCAAGAATATACTATACCTAAATCACTTAGTTTACCAGAATATTAAGTCATAGATGTAGCCGAGTCCCGCCCAAGTCTTAACTCTAGTCTCCACAGATCCCACGTGCACAGAGTGCAAATAACCAACTTCCTGCAAAGCAAAAAGCCAAATTCTCATCGCACACGAGGCTCGCAAATCGCCAACTGCGGAGCGCCTGACAAATACTATCTCCATCTGAGTGACATCACCACGTACCAAATAAGCCGAGACTCCACCCTCCAATGCACCAGCCATAGAAAACACGGCAAAGCAACACAAAGATAAAGCCTAGCCAACTTACTGCTCATAAGGAAGAGCCCATCCTATGTGATGTCCGCAAGAACTTAGCGATACTGAAAAATTGATTTCTGACAACTTTTGATTGCAAATACTGATTGACGACAGAAACCTGCTGGGAAAGCGCAGAGAAACACAGTTACAAGGATCACCGCTCTAGGGTAGATAACTGCTAATACATGTTGTTAGCCCATCTGAACGGACCTGTCTATGAAGAGCAATATAAAATCATGCCACAGCCCGGCGAGCGCTCGCGTCGCACTCTCTTATAAATTACGGCACGTAAGCTCTGTATCGGCTGTTTCCTATTTTTTATTTCACATCAAAATCAAACAAAAACCAAACAGGGGCGCAAACAATCCCCGTCAGACCCGCTAATTGCCACACTTGTCCACGACCCTTAAAATCGCAGAGCAAGAATAGTCGAAGGCGGACAAACCAAAAAGGCGAGGCAATACGAGAAGGCAGCATCGCAGAGACCTCGAAAGTTGACATCAAAACATATGTGGATTTGAATTTATCACAAACAGACCGCAGCAATGAGAGACTGGGTCCGGAGAGGGAACAGGAGAACCCCAACCACATCTTCGACCAACTCTCCTGCAAAGCGCCTCGAAGGCGCGGGTGGAGCTAATATCTGAATGGGACGTGAGCCACGGCGGAGCACGACACAGGTCACGCGACTAGCCACAACGCACGAGATACCAATAAAGAACATAGCCAGCCGATCCGGAGAACCTTCATGACCCAAAACAGAGAACTGCAGTAATAGTCGAGTAGAAAAAGGAAATATGCGGTGTCTTTCGAAGGCCGTATTAACACTCGCTACTAGATGGTTTTGCGGTAGATACTCGCGCACAATGCGTTCGCTTGAGTAGGCTCTCGGCAGGTATACGTCTTCCGGCTCGCTCTCGCCGCCCTGGGGCCGCTGGCCCGGCGGGGCGAACCGATGCTTACTGATCTTTGTGGGGCTGCAGGGATTGTGTTCGAGACCTCCTGGCCCGCCGTGGCGCGAGCCGGGAAAGGGCGGCCGCCGCGTCGAGTTAACCCGCCCTTCGCTTCGCTCCAGAACGCCTGGCACTCGGCATCGCACGGCGCCCGGCCCCTAGATCTTCCGCCGGCCGCCTCGGCCAACAGACCCAAACGAACTCAACTCCACCAACGCCCTCCAACCGCCAAACCGACCGCGCGCCGAACAACCCAGCGCCCACACCGTCCGTCGGACGTCCGAGTCGTCTCCCAAAGCAACCTACCGACTGGCAGGCCGAACCGCCGCCACTCACGAACCGAACGTCCACAAACCTGCTTTCTCGGCACCTCCAGGACGAGCGACGTGCACCGCGTCGGCCCTAGCTCCACGTCGGGCACCGGACGCGCCCGACCCCACCGGAAGAAACCCGTACGAGACAGGCACCCATCTTTTAGAACCGCCAATCCTGTTACGGCTCGCTCTGACAAGACGAGCCCCAGAGCGACAACCGCTTCCTGTCCAGAAATAGAGCACGCCGGACACGATTGCTCTTTATTGGTTGAAGTCGCAGAGACTTCCATTACTTTCTGTGATCTGTATAGAGCGAGTATAGCTGTGTTTGCGCACCGTGTTCGCTGGTAAGAGGAAGTATAACGAGTTGTTGTTATGAAGTGTGTGTGCCCGTTTGGGGAGTGCGTGTTAAAGATGGGTCGGTCTGTAAAAGAGTAACAGATATAAGACAAGACCTACGCCAGACTCCATCACAAATATATGCACTGCCTCGCTAGCTATCAGAGTACATCTCCATCATTACCATTTGCGGAGACAATAAAAGAGCTCAATGACATCATATATCCACTGTACGAAATAACGACCCCGCGGGAATCCTGAATGGGGTCTTGTCGAATAAAATGTGCTTTGCGCTATTACAAACCGGTTCACCAACATCATTCGTCTAGCGTCTACATTTCAGATATATCCTCTGTGTGAGATACTAATTACCAAATGCTTGCTTATACACAGTAAAAAAGGGTCGTAAAGTGGCTTACATAACGCGAAATTAAATCAGATACCTATAATAATAAACTGAGTTCCCGCAGGAAAACAAAGGAGAGACCTACCCGACGTATTAACGAAAAATTACCATAAAATTGGTAACCGCCGTTCCAAATAAATAACACGAATAGCAAACGGCAACCGCATATTAATGAAGGTTCGTGTCCGGTAGAAGACATTCGGCACCTGCGCGAGGTATATAAACCAGACTCAAGTGCTTTGACCAAGGATTACTACCCCCATCCCCATAAGGTGGTGGTTATCTCTAGCATATAGAGACAGACCAGTGCCAGGAGTTGCTATTAGGTCGAACAAGCCCCATCTTTCCCACACGTAGCGTGTGCCGATCCAGCCATTCGTATAGCGAGTGAACAGCGTATGCAGAGCCGCCGAAGCAGCAGTACGCCACCCCCGAGTTGCATGACCGATGCGCTGCGGATCCTGCTCGCCCCGCCCTTCAATCCGAACAGCTGTAACTAAGGAAGCACCCCCCTAGGACTGCCAACTGATCGACATCGTTGACCTTGTCCCGTCTATGGAGTCCGCATCCACCGGAGTGCTGGAAGCACGTGGTGCCTTGTCCACCAGGCCGAGCATAATCTGTCGCAGTACCAGCCAAATGGCGGCGTACGTCCGAGCCTCACGTAACCGCACCAGAGCGCGCTGCACGCAAGCACAAATAAGCCACACGCCTAACTATCCTGAGCAATCGGCCATTAATCAAATGCCCCCATATACAACGGCGCAAGCAAACTACAAAGCACCCAATATCAACAGAACATCGATACCACAAACCCTACATAAAGAGAACAAGTCACCACGGTAATCTCAGCTCATCATAAGCAATATACACTGGAAACTAGACCCACAGAGACTTCTGAGGTATAACACACGTGCTAGCAAGAACCTAAACACAAATAAATTCGAAAGAGCAACTGCGACCCCATCTGCGATGCGTTATGGAGGTAAGTATACTATCACCTATGAGACAGCGATGGCCTCACACAAAAAATAAACGTTCACAAAACCCAATCCTAAAGCCCATAGATGAAGCTAGACATGCAGAAACACGACAAACAACATTTAAAGGTCTTGCTAATAATCGATGGGATGTCAGTCCTTATAACAAAGAGGGATGCATCATATCCTTAGGCTCGGGTACCATATCATAAATGTTACTTTAGAAAATCTAATTCACTCAAAAGTGAAATGATTAAGATTGAGCAAAGAGTACAAAATGATGTATATCAAATACAATCATAACCAGGCACTCACAATAAAAACTAATAGATATCACAGGATGGAAGTCACACCCTGAGAACAAATACACAGACCAGATCGCTACATACTAATACAATATATTTGATTGTTACATATTGCCAATTTCTTCAAATCTAGATACACAATTCCTACAACTTACCATTTGACATGTAGGCAGACAGCCCCGCAATACTACAACTTCAACGGAACTACAGAAATCCACAAGTCAATAAAACAGGCACACCACAGCATATTCTTCTAAACCTAATGAGTAACGATAATGTGACATCACAAACTATAGAAATCCAAAACAAGTGCATACACGTTCACAGCGAGAGAGATAAGCTATAAAAAAGCCACTGCTACATGGGGTCTAGGCAACTCCCTGTTCGTAATCAAATGAAGACAAAGCTGGGCTGGGCAAAAAATCATCTCAATGACCTTGTCAAGAGAGTATCAGGACAACACAAAAAGATGTTATGTCATCGTTATACATTGGCTACCGATGGCAAAAAAAGAACGCAAAATAGAGAAAATGCATATAGCTCGAGATTAAGACAAGAGCACTAACTATCTACAGCTAGGCACTTACAGCGCGTGCCATAGGAAGCATTAGGTAAGAGAGGTCCCGGCAGAACACGTAAATGACGAAGCTTACGTATGACATCCCAAAACTTGATAAAAGAGATCGTTCTACCAAGTAAGAACGCGAATGCGACTCTAAGGACATTAATGAGGACATGGCACGGACTTAACAAATCTAACACAAATTCATGAGGCAAGGGCAAAACGGAACCTTTAACCACACACTGACGCAACAGGTAAAGTCGATCGACTAAACCCACAACTTCTGTGGACATTGCACTAACCCCAATATCACAAGCCCCCCGATTTAGTATTAATGAACAGCACCAAATTGTAACCTAAGCAGCCAAGATAAAGGGACAGAGTAGAACCTGGCACCTGGTGTGTCAATGCAACGTTTTAAGGACGAAGGCTATCTTGACGAAAAACAGCTCTAGGGCAGGCTCGACATACTTTCTGCGCCAATACTATGCTATGAAAAAGAGCCTGCATGCAATGAGACATCAAAACACAGCCAGGCTGAGATTATCTGACAAAAGACCACTATAAATATTGACATTTAAGATACTATGCATATGTAAAAATGGACAAGAGTATCGACCCCATCTCTGATGATCCAATTGGACTCTGAGACTTTAGCAGTCCCCACACTATAAACCTCGACGTGCATAAATGGTATGAGCGAACAATAGTATACGAAGGCACAGGGGATATTTGGAGCCACAAATCAGAACCGTGCGACTGATTCGCGCAACACATGCAACGACTATGAAGAGTCGATGGAATGGAATCCAGGGTGCACAGAAAATCGGAGGGGTGGCTCGCAATGCAAGGGAAAGGCTAGAACAAGGCGTAGACCATAGAATAGTCTCTGTGTGAAACGCACGCGAGGAGGACCAACGCTCACACACTATAGGCTTGCTATCCACCTGCTCGAAGAGATCAAACTTCTGACATATAGACTTCACTAGATATCCTCTCGAATTCCAAATAGCAAACCAAACAGCAAGATTACTCCCCAATAAGAAGAGGCCAGAGAAGTCACAGGAAATAATTAAAATCTGTATCTCGAGAGACCAGAAGGAAGAAAATACTGATCCACTGAGACATCTCAAGCTAACATTCCAATTTCTCCTCTAACCCAGAACCAAAACATCCAAAAAGAGAGTGTAAGACAGAATTGGTAACGAAGCGCAAAAATGGCAAACAAGCACCCCGACTGTCATGCCAAGCCCCAAATTGCCCACAAAACCTGTAACGACCAGCTTCGCGAAAAACATGACTGGAAGCTGTAAAGCAATGCTTGCAGCATATACAAAGGGAAAAGAATTTGAACTCGTCAAACAAGCGCGTATTCCATAACAAGCCCGAACAAATGTAGAGCTAAAATTGTTGCGATATATGCCCAAAATGAGAGAGAAATCTTCAATTAAAAAAAGTTGGCCGCAACAATAGAAGTGATTGAATACAGCCATATGAAGAAACAACCTTCCCGGGTAGAGAGCCTTCAGCAACACCTGCTCCCAAAAAAACCTGGCAAGAAAAAAGTCACTTGATACAATGGATGATTGTAGCGGAGAAAATCATGGGAGGTAATCTGGCCAGCAATAAATATCTCGATTTCATGAAACCTACTACCTTACATTAAAACTTAGTATTGGTGTTGTTAAAAAGGAATAGAACTGAGTGTTGACTATTCGATATATTAAGCGAATGATAAAAACACATGAATCATGCTCTGCTTAGTGAATCAAATTAGACTCGAGTTGAAGTTATTCAGCAACATAAAAAACTACTCGCACCATTTGACTGAGCTCTTATAATTCCGGAAACATTGTGCGAACAAAGAAAAGTTAGAAAGTGAGTTAATATGAATAAAGTTAAACCAACAATAGACTATCTGTGGACGAGTTCCATTGGCCTTTACCCTACAGAGAACACTGTCTCCTGAATCTGAGTTTGAAAAATGCTTACCAAGTTAAAATAAGAGATACGACCTACCTGCGCAAACTTTAACATACTAGGTCAGCCGTTGTCTTTGGATCCTTGATCGATTACTGAGCATAATCCTGATAGTATAAGTCAGCTACACGGCAGAGCGCCCTAGTCGAATAGTCAGCCAGCCCAGAGCCTCATTTAAAATACTGACAGTTTCCCCACAAAAAGACTCGACACTTCTACCACGCATCGTAGCAGGCTCGACCATTTGCAATGGCCTTACAACCAAGACAATGAACTTCCAGCGAGACTACACCGCATTGAGCAGGTAAAGATTCTCAGACAAGCATTACAAGTGTGAAAGCATAAGGACACCATTTAAAGCAAATCACAGCTATCGATAATTGCCCAAAAACCCGGCCAAGGCCCTAAGAAATGGTACGAAACAGTCAGCGTGATCCGCAAAAGAACACAGACATTCAAAAGAACAGATCTTTAAAATCCACACATGAACCCGGAAGCCTGACCATCACTGGGAGGCAGGTTGCATAACAAGATCATTCGTCGTTCTCGTCACAGCCAAAAGAATGCAAGCATGTACGGGTAATATCCGATGATACAGACGTCTTTGTCCTTCTGATGTACCACTACTGGATATTGAAAATGAGTGCCACAATTACATTAGAAGAAACTGGTGGGGAACGTAAACTTGTGGACATTGGAAAGACAGTAGACAAACATGCAGATATTATGCCAAG
>CM068955.1:98065871-98092049 GCA_035128595.1 Eptatretus atami | reverse complement strand
CGGCGAGGATACGGCGGCCGTACGCCCTCTGAATTGACAGAAACGTGTGGCAGAATTGACAGAGTTTATGCGGTGGCCTCAGGGTGGCCCTATGCCGTTTGGCTATCTTTTACAGGCCGTAGGGGTCGCCGTGGAATTTTTTTTTTTAAAAATTTACTTACCGAATAAAACTACATCTATAGGAACTGAATGTCTGATGTGCGATAGTTTCCAAATCCGCAACAATAGCTAGGTATATATTATATTATATATATATAACTTATATATAATATATACATAATATACAGTAGTTTATGTGCTGATTGGTATATCACTTGCAGTTCATACACCTTTTTTGCCCCTTCTTTTTTTTTTCTTAGCACAGCCCGAAGGCTCATGATGGGAGTTCAACTGTATATAATTACTATTGATTGAGATTTAAAGACATCAGAACTTTTACAGGAATGTGTCGGATAATTAGTTGCAATGGGGAAAGCATATATAAATGCATTAATTTGAACCTGGGTCACAACCATGAGCTGTTTGTGCTCAGCATTGAGATTGCCAAACCAGTCCAACTCGAAATCCTCAATGTGTTCTGTATGTCGCCTTCGCACAGCTGCAGGATGTGAGATTACTTCAACAGCCCATTATCATGGTGCAAGGCATGATAGCTGCCAAACTCCATGGATTTTTGGAGAAAGAGAAGGTGCCAGTCAAATCCGCCCTTGTCATAACGAAAGTGAGTCTCTATGTCGCAACGTTTTTGCAGTTGTTTGGATGGAGTTGTGTTCGTGCTTAATACATTGGGTGCATCAGACATTGATAGTTAATAGTTGTCCTGTGGCCATGTCATAACTGGCTGCTGAAGTGGAAACTTGGGATATGGCATTGCTGTGTTGGCTGTGGTTTGTGTGCTCTGCCTCGCCCTTGTGTCCGAAATGAAACTCATCAGCGAAAACGCCAGGATGGCACATGCTATACTGTATACTGTATACAACTTTTATGTGTCCAAACCTCGTCTGCTTGTTGTTTTCAAAATAAATAATTAACTGATGGTGTTTGAGGTTTTTTTCTTTCAATGTATGCATCTACTATTAATTTGCAATTGGTCACTTGGCTTCACACCGATACATATTTTTATTGTGAACCTGCAACATCATGGCGAATATGTGGAATTGCACAGGCACCTTACTGCCCGCATTAATAAACAATAACCATCCTTTCATGCCATGAGGGGCTATAGGGCTTTGCTGAGGCAGTTTTCATTGGCTAAGGAGTACAATCCCTGGTGGGTCACCACTCCGACGCAAGGATACTCAAATGGAATTCTCAACCCCGTAAGATGTACGTACTCATTTTGCCACGCTCATAAAGATTGGCAGCTGAGTCAACCCACCATGGTGTTAGTTCAACGGATCACAGGGGATTTGAACTCGACATCCCTAAGATCTTAAGCCAGCCACCTTAACCTTACAGCCAACACCAGCTTACCGGCGCACAATGATTACTTTTCATGAAAGTCACTGTGGAATCGTCATGGCCATCATCTCATGCAAGTCAATATATGGATTAACGTCCTTCCGCAAGGACGACAGACTACATTGAATGCATCGCCTGTGCTAGGAAGCACCGAGTAATCCATCAGTCCGTTCAGTCAGGCTGGAGATCAAACCAGACAGATCAGCACCCTCTCAAAATACCCCAACTCTCAGTTACTGTCAGTAAACCTGGTATTGGCTTCACGCGTTAAGTGGGCTAGTTAAGATCTAGGGCTCTTGAGTTTGACCCTGTCCTTGCGTTAATACACCGGCTGGGTTAACTCAGCCTGTACTTCCGAGATGTGGAAAAATGATACCGTACCAGCTTACTGGAACAGGGGCACTGATCAGTAGGTGGCAGCCACACTCCCAGCAGTGATGCAA
Source organism: Eptatretus atami (assembly GCA_035128595.1). NCBI lineage: Eukaryota > Metazoa > Chordata > Myxini > Myxiniformes > Myxinidae > Eptatretus > Eptatretus atami. The sequence goes on along the minus strand of CM068955.1, from coordinate 98,090,145 downwards.
CCAGCAGCTGCAGGTGCATTCCGAAATGATAATGAATCTGTAGGTCTAAGAGGCTTTAAAATGTGTGAAACTTTTAGTTTTGTTTTCAGGTTATGTCACATCACATTGATGAGGCAGTCCTGAATGCATTTGTCATTTTGTGATTGTGAATGCAGCCTGGTAGGCCGCCAAGGTATCTTGCCAGATGAGCGGCCTGCGGACAGGAGGTATGTTGAAGGGAGCAGAGAGTCAGCTTGCAGCTTGCAGGCTCAGAAAAAAACATTGGAGGCTCTGGCCGCACTTGCTCGGATCCACTTAGCGCCATATGCCTGAGAAGACTTCAACCATGGACAGGTCTTAGGACTGCAGGCAGAATTTCTAGCACCCTTGAACTTCCTGAAATTGCAAGTTACAAGTTTGTTGAGATGATTGCTGTTAAGTTTGGAAAGGGGAAGCTTGTTCTACAGCATCATATGCAGCATTCTGTATCATCGTTTATTTGTTTTCATCACTGAATACCTCCATCGTTGCTGCACTTTCACCACAGTGAGTTTGAGTGTTCTGCCTTGCAACCCATGAGTTCCACAAGGCATGTGTTTGATCCCTGGCTTTCAGCACCAACATCCCAACTGTGGCATGTACAACATCACAGGTGAAAAAATCACAGATGTCAGCTGTTGCTATTTCAATGGATGGCTTAGTGATTATATCCACGTGTCTGGTTTAACACCAACCTTGGATATTATTTATTGAAACGAAATACTTCTTATCCAGTGCATCCTTGTGCGGCCATGTTTATAAAAACCTTTATCCAATGCATCCTGTGTTGCCGTGTTAATTCTTTCCAGAAGCAAGTTTTCCATGAATGCCTCTGCATTGAGCCACCTGGCCTCTGACCATGACGCCGCCATCATTTTGGCAGGTCTCGCGGGTGTTAGTACCTTCCAGCACGATAGCTGGGCACCGATGCGCCCATTCCTCTGAACCTGCCAACCTTTGCCAGGATGAATGCAATCTATGGAGACCATAGCACTATGGCCCTCAGCCCACCTGCTTCCACCTCCTTATCGTATGGTCGGGGAGCAGATAGGAGCAGATGGACCATCTGAGACGACCTTCCCTTCCCAATAATTCTGTATACCTGGACTTTATCACAATAGGACTGCGTTTGTCATCGTGGTCGTACTATGGTTCTGGGAGAACCGAAGTCCATTGTCCATTATCGCAGAGAACTGTTACCATGTCGACGAGGTTTCAGGAAATGGGGTTCGGCATTTCGGAGCGCAGCGTACTCATGACCTCTGGTGCACCACGAATGGCACACACAAAGATTTGTCCTCCGACAGAGGCAGTAATTGACAAGGAATTATTTGCAGCGATATGTGGCCGATGGTTACAGAAGTGACTCGACCCTGCTTCGGAGATTCACACAGCCATCATGGGGTAATAACTGAGCTTGCTCATTTTCCGGTAGTAGTTCTCTCAGCAGTGATTTTGACCCATATTGTATACGAGACTCGATATGGTCTTCGCATGACCATTGCCCCGGTTGGGGGTCGCAGTGAGGGTCGTTGTAATTGTTCAGAATGGTCCTCAGGCAAGGAAATCATGGCTAGTGTGCCAAAGTCCAGGAGCATTTGCAGTTTGACACAGCTCAGGCCTTGCATTTATATAGCACTTACCGAGGAGCACAAGCTATTGCCGCTATTGTGGAATGTTTTCCGATCACTTTTCTGCATTCATTCTCAAGAGCTGTTCGCTGGACTCCCTATTACACTTTCTTGTTCACTGCTCACTAGCAATCAAACATGGCGGTTGTGATTAAAACGTTTGTTGGTTAAGAGCCAGGCAAGTCACAGGCGCACAAATGTCGGAAAGGACAAATTGGTTCACACACTGAAGTCACCACTCCAAGAGATTGGAACACGAGATGCAAAGTGGATGAGGCTGGTTTGCAGGGCACTTGATTGCTACTTGAAATGTAGACCCAGTTGTGGCATTTAACGCGACTGATGACACAAAACAGAAATTGTTGCGTGTGTTCATGTCAACTGAAGATAGAGCTCCCATGGATATCTCAAGGAGGTCTTTGCCATTTCCAGGATGTAGAATGGTTATATCCAGAATCTGTCCAGGCTTGGTAACTGATGAAGAAGCAAGGGCATTGTGGAATGCCAAAAAGACAGCAGCAGGAGTTAGACAGGCAAGCAGCTTTGATATTTCATGTGTCTGTCCCATTCCAGCTGTTAAATGTGTACCTTTGTGTGAAGGTCTTAAAAAAAATTGCATTTTTCAAATGTGTGGGCTTTGGTCTCACCCTTTGCTTGAGATTGCAGGTGATGCCCTCACCATTAGGTCGTGACTTTGACTCTGCGCTAGTCATGGCTTTTTCTTTTTCTGCAGTTTTGGAAAATTTCCATCGTTCACGTTCTCCCTCTCTTCTCCATATCAAGGACTTCAATTTTTCCAAACAGAAGGCACAAAAAGAAGTGCTGACTATCGTCGTGACATATCTGTGGATGGCATTTTTGAGCGTGCCTTCTGGAATGCAGAATCAAGCCAGCGAGTGGTCCACATCAAGACTGTCACGTCTGCTCGATGACCTACCAACATTTGCGTTTGTCACCTCTGCCTTCTGCCTGCTCTGGAACAATACGGGCCGTATGGCTCTCCATTAACCACGCGGTTGGCCCCGACTCATTGAAAGCACTTACTTGGAGACACCTGTGACTTAGCGCAATTTTTGAGAGAGTTGTTGAAATAAAGTTCTTAGGAAAACGAGAGCAAGGGTTTATCCATAAGGATGTTTGAGAATCACATTACCTTATATTATTTGACATATTTACACATTCACTAAAGAAAGCATTCTAAAGTTTCCACTTACCCTATTTACATAATTTCAGTAGGGGAATAAATGAATATTTTAAAGTGTTTTTACCTGTTATAATTTATTAACTAATATATTTGTCTGTTTCGACGGTATTCAACAGGATATATATCAAGTAAATGTATCATTGAAGATGAAGTTTAAAATATTTGTATTTTGTCATAAATTTTCAACTTTGAGCAGAACTGTTGTTTTTTGTAACATTTTGTGCTGCAGTTACTTTTAAAGTTTTTATTCTCTGAGCATTGTTTTCATTAAACAGCACCTGTAAATAATGAGCAGAGGCAATGTACGAAATTCCTTCTCGCATTCGGTCAGAGGGTGGTGGCAGTGGGGGGGGGGGGGGGAGAGGGCGGGTATCAAGCCAATTCAAAATAGACTACAGACAAAATATCTGTCGCTGGGAAGTTTTAGGCTGGATTCACAGTTTGTCGGTGATTTTATTAATGTGGGCGAGCGGGATTCAAGGATAGTTTGTGTAGTTGTATTTGTCCCACAGTTAAAGAAACTCGCCTTGGTATGGCCAATGCGGCAAATATTTTGATCAGAACATCATTAGTAGGCATCACAGGGCTCGGCCGCTAGCATCATTGCGCGAATACTCTTTTATTTGAAAGGACAAGGAATCGGCTTTCTGCGGTATAGAACTCGCAGCGAGAAACACACATTGCAGTAAAAGATGAACCCCATTTGGGATAGGAGGTGAAAATGATTTGTGTCGGTCTTGCTCGGGGTTCTCTGGATATCTTGGGTATGACGAAGCGTCACGATGACATGAATGCATCGATACTGATGTCTGAGAGACACGGATAGCCTTGCATGCAACACAAATGTGTTGCATTTCAATGAGGGATACCAGTGGATACATATGATGCTTTAAAAACGCTGCTGGGAATACACGTGCACTGACAGAGTTGTTACAAGATAGCAAATCATTCACTATGACTGGATGCAGTGTGACAGATGACCATTATCAAGAGGGTCAAAGACAATTTAGCACGTTTCATCACAAGTTGTTCAGTTACTTTTCATTTGGTCAGTAAGCAATGATTCACCAGCTTGGCCTCCATGATATTACTTCCCTTTCCGGCCATCTACTGAGAGAATGTGTGTGTACTAGTCATTAACAAAATTGTTTTTTGTTTTTTTTGGGGGGGGAGAGGGGTGTGGGAAGGCTGTTTGGCCAATTCTCCATTTGAGCAACATAGCTCCATGATACAAATGATGCATATCCTGTTCAAATCCCACATAATCGTTTGAATTTAGTCTAATCGTCTTAATTTTCCTTATAAGTGATTAAGATACACAGTCTTCTTCACTCTCTCGCATAGATCCTGAATGTACAAGCTTCCTCACTGACCTTAAATCACAAGATAGAGACAGTGATGTGATTAAGTTCATTCATTCTTCAAGCATCAGTGGTGGCTGGCTGTAGAATTGCAATCTATTGCGGAGCGTGGCATGTAACGCCGAATCGGTGCAACAAACAGTCGCCTGAGCTCTCTCACTTGGTTTGATCTCGCCTAGCTGTACAAGTCGTCATCCTGGTGTTTCCACATTAAGGTGAAGCATATCGATGGTATACATTGTCCTAAGGCGTTACGGCTTCGAGGCCCGTCTGCCAGCATTGTCATTGGTAACGTTAGAGATTCATGGTTCGTGGTGACTTTAACGAACCAATGCGACGAATATAAGTGAAGCTTATCGGCCGGCTTCCTAAACAATTACAACCTACTGCCTGACTGCAGATATCAATTGGGCTGGTACTCTGAATGTTCACTTAACACAGGTAGACTGTTGCTATCTCCAAATTGTTTGCTAGTTGTGTCGTCAGCTTCTGCATGCAAAACAAATTAACCAGGGTGTTTGTCGAGTTCTGTGAGGCTTCTTCATATAGAAGGGCAACGACACACAAGCGTTGAAATTTCTGATTAAACAGAGCATGGCATAACGATTCAAAGCATTTGCATGTCTTTCTCGAGGTTAGAGCAGGAAAAGTCATTTGTTCAGGGTGCTGCTGATCATTTGCTCTCATTGGAGAAGACCACTGTGGATTGAATGTTCCACTGAATTGACCCAAGCATGGTAATATGAGAGTTGTTTCTTTCATTTTACCACAGTGCAACGGAGCTGGCTACTAATGTGTGCGTTTCCTGCACGACGATTAATAGTTCACAGCTATCCCAGGTGACGGTCTCAGGCACACGTAATAGCACAACTCATAATCCAAGAAAGGTATTGGGGGGTTGGGGGGATGATAATCATAATGAGTCGAACGGGATAAATGTAAAAACCAGACATGGATGGACTGCAGCATTCCATCTGATACACGCATCATTCACGTTTCCAATGCTCAGAAAGTATTCACACCCCTGACTTTTCACATTTTATGTGATGTACAGCCTGAATTAAAATTGATTGAATGAGATCTTTGTCATGATGACGACATAATACCTCGTGAATGTCAGTGAATCTGTTTCTTTTAAAAGAAATTTTACCAATAATTAAAATAAAATAGCTGAAAATGTCTTGAATGAATTATATTCCAACCTTGTGCATATGACACTCAAATTGAGCTTCGAGTGCATCCAGTTCACTTTGATCATCATTGACATGTTACTCACAACTTGATTGGAGTCCACCTTGTCCAATTCAATTGATTGGAACATGATTAGAAAAACACCCTGTATATACAAGGTCCACAGTTGACAGTGATGTCAGAGCAGAAACTCTACCATGAAGGTCCAAGGAACTGTCCGTAGAAACCCAAGATGATTGTGAGGAGGCATAGATCTGTGGAGGGTATCAAACAATTTTAGAGTGTTGAGGTTCCCGAAGAGCACAGTGAGCTCTAATCATTAGGAAATGGAAAGAATAAGGAACTACCAGAACTCTTCTTAAGAGCTGGCCATCGCGACAAAACTGAGCAAACTGGGCAACGAAGGACCTGGTCGGAGAGGGACCAAGAACCCAATGACCACTCTGAAAGAAAATACAGATTCTTGGCTGAGATGAGAGTATATCTGCTGCAAGGCCCACATCTTCTGCACGCACTTTCACAAGATCCAGCTTTATGGGAGATGGCCAGCTGGAAGCCACTCCTTGAGGAAAAATGCGCAGGAGTTCGCAAAGGCACGTCAAAGACTCTGAGAGCTGAGCAAAAACGATTTCTGTGACTGATGCAGATGAAATTGTAACTCTTTGACCTGAATGCAAAGCGCAACTCTTGGCGGAAACCGGAGCACAGCTCATCGTCATCTAACACCATCCCTACCATGAAGCATGGATGTGGCACATCAATGTATGGGGCATTCATGCGTATGCTTTTCAGCAGCAAGGACTGGGAGACTTTGTCAGATAGAGGAACAATGAATGGAAACCACAATACACGCCAAATCCTGAGGAGAACCTGCCTTCAGATGCAAATACCTGAGACTGTGGCGAAAATTTACATTCAACAGACAATGATCTCAAGCATACAGCACAAACGCCACTGGAATATTCAAGAAACAGAACGTGAAAAGTCCTTGAGTGCCCAGTCAAAGCCCAGACCTTGACATCCCACTGAGAATCTGGGAAAGACTTCAAGAGATTGCTATCCCGACATGCCCATCAAACTTGACAGAGCGTGAGCAAATCTGCAAGGAAGAATCGGAAGGAAAATCCCCAAATCCAGATAGCAAAAGATGATACAGCATATCCCAAGAAGACTCGAGCTGTAATCACTGACCAAAGCAGCATGTTCTACACACAGTATTGATCGGGGCTTGAATACTTATGTAAATTAGAATTTATGCCATTTAATTTTCAATAAACATGTTTTCACTTCTGTAATGTAGCTATTTTGATATAGATCAGGTGACAAAAAATTTAACAGTTCAATCCATTTTAAATTCAAGGTGTAACACAAAGAAATGACAAAAGTCGGAGGTGTGAATACTTTCTGAAGGCGCTGTACGTATACACAACAGCACAAGCAATCGACAACATTGATGCCCTTTATAAATACCATGTCCAACAATGGAGCTCCCAACCTATCCCATACACATAAAGTTATCTGTGGAAGATAAGCAACACTCTGCATTCTCATATATCCTTACATCCAGGCAGTAACAAGTCATCCTTCGGTCAGGTGTGAAATTCACGGCTTTTTCATCCCGTAATGATTGTTTCCAGCATTTAATTTGGCATCAACTTTGTTTATTTTTATTGTCGCTTCATTTATCTGTATCCATAATGCACAAGTTAATGTTTATTGTTTTTATACCATAGTAATAAGAGGAGGAGAACCTATTATTGTCACTCAGTTTTTCCTGCATTTTCTATTTTCCTGTTGTGAATTTTGGAGATGGGACCGTTTCATGGTAAATCGTAACGTTGAATCAAAAACCCGAAGAGCATTTTAGAGAATCACCTATAACTGGTGTCAACCGTAGACCAGGTTGCTGCTGGACAGCAGGTCGCCACCCTGATGAAGGTCATCCAATAAAGCCAATCAGGGTTGATTTAATTAATGGACAGTCAACTAAATTATAAATACAACTTGGTTTTAGTGATATGACTCTAATATAAAGGACTCTGATCTCACCATGGTCTGCGTGGTCCGTCCGCCTTGCTTGCGAGAAGCGGTCCGTCCATCAACAATTGTCCTATAGAGTATCGGGATAACCAAAGTCAAGCCCAAATCAAACAGGTATGAATGGGTTGGAAGTGAAAGTGAAATAGATGGGCCGGTTTAAAATTACATTAAAACAAAAATTTCTTCCTCCTTCATTTTCTTCTTCACTATAATATATGGTGAGTCTCATGCAAATCCCGTTCCTCATATCATATAAACACAAGCTATATACTTCAGAACTTTGTTTTCAACATCTTCCATGTCATTCATCACCTGACAAACAGCATTTCCGGATGATATATATATACCGCCATTGTAAGCATACCAAGCAGGTCGCCTCCACTTGCAAACGCACTGAGAAAAAGGAAACGAAACAAAAAAAAAGCAGCGGTATCTCAATATATTTTTGCACGATTTTAGAGTGAAAGTTAATTTTTATTCATTTCTCTGGACATGACGGGTCTTACATTCCTAGTAATATCTAAAACAAGCAAATTTCTCACTAGCGTCACATCCCTCAAATACCAACACTCAGCCCAGATTTGAACCTGCACCTCCAGTGTACCAGGCTTCGTATCCTCACCACACACTCATATTAGCTATCACCATTCCAAGGAGAGAGAGGATATGTAGTGTGTGCATTGTGAGGCAGTGTAGTTATATTGTAAACGTCAGTGTCATAAGCTCCAGGCACACTCCAAATTAACACAATCGCCTACGACTGGCCCACTTTATACTCGCAGCACCCCGGTATATGAAAGGTCGTCGAGACAAATTTAACCCGCGTAAGGTCTGCAATGTCACACAAGCTGTTATAAGCTCCTGCGCCAGATAAAATCAAATTATCGTATTTTAGGTGTTGTTTGTGTATTTTGTTGTCGAGATTTGTGTCAGGCTTGTGGGTTATTGTATTATAAAGTGTAGTTGTGTTCGTAACAGTTTACAAGTAGTTTGCATTACTTTATTGAAAAGAGATATTGTGGAGGCCGTGTTTAAGTGGTGAGGCCGTGTGTTTATAGTGTGGAGGCTAGTGTTAATTTAGTGTTTAGGCAAGCGTTTATCAGCTTGGGCCTTGGAGATATGGTTGGTGGAAATAAGGAATAGAGGAGCGTAGGAGAGGAGAAGAGAACAAAAATGTGAGTGGGTACTCGACGTTGGCGGAAGTGTAAGGATATGCCCATTTGAGGGTGTTTGTTCGCAGGTTGAAGGACAGATAGTAATTTTCAGCAGGTAGCAGAATGTGAGAAATTTTGAAGATAATAGTGGTTACAGTTTGGAGTGAGGTTGCTGGGAATATGGAAGTGGTGACAGTGGAGAGGGTCGCAGGCAGTGGTAGGTGGAGCAAGTGCAGACAGTGTGTAAGTAGGCAGATTAGTGGTGAGGGTGAGCAGGTGCAGACAGTGGTGAAGGTTGCAGACAGTGGAGGGCTGAAGCAAGTGCAGGACAGTGAGTGAGGGTGGCAAGCAAGTGAGACAGTGGTGATAGGTGCAGACCAATGTGAAAGCTGCAGCGAGTGAAGGTCATACTGAGGGTACAGCAATCGAGATTGTAGGAATGAGTGATGGGAAACAGTTTTTTGTAGCTGATGCAGATTATTAAATATGTTCGACTCTCATTCACAGAAGATTTTGACATATAATCTTTTGTGTAGGTTTTGAGAGAGCAGGAGTTAGGGGACATTGAAAGGCAAGAGTAAACGATTTGCATCGGGTCATGGCAGAAGAAAGTTGGTTGTGGTACACCTAGGTTGGTTAATGATAGGGAAAGTTTACTCAGAGGTTTGAGAAATAAACTACAGGTTTGGTAAGCGGCGAAACGCAAGGCTGTGAGGTCCATGTTTTCTGGGATTATCCAGAAATTAAGAACATTAATAGAAATGATGAGCGACTCAGTGATAATGTCAACCAATGGCTGGAAGAATAGTGTACGGAGAAAGGTTTTACCATTAAGAAGCAATGCGATCATTTAGGGGGCATAAGGGAGTGTTTCCGGACATGATGGCCATATGTTAAATAGAAAAGGGGGCGCAAGTTTGCGTGGAATTGAGGAAGAAATTCAGGCATTTTAGGTTCAGCAGAGGGTGGGTAAGATATTGAAGGAAGGAACAATGAAGTAAGTTGTGAATGAAAGCCAGGCAAATAAATATAATTTCAGGAAGGGAAAAGTTAATATATTCGAAACCAATCCAGAAGTTTAAATAATAGATGGAAGAACTTGAAGCCAAGTAGATAGGCGTAGGATATGAATTATACGTTGCATAGTGAGACATGGTTAGGAGAGAGTAACTGAGAGGATCAGGATGAAAGCTCCAAGGTGTGTCTGGTGTGATAAGGAAGGAGAGAATAGGAGAGAGAGCAATCTGGTAAAGCACCAGGCATTGCATCAAGAGAAAGGGTGACTTAAGGGGGAATTAATTAGAGCCCTGTTGTTCATTGTGAGCCCATGAGCCACTGGGTGGCCTAAAGTGTGGCCCCCCTGACGCGCGGCGTTTATAGACAACATGTGGAAAACACCCCATGCAATAATCGATCCGCCATAAATGCTATCAAATTGAATCACATGGTTTTCAAAAGAGTGTTCCAACGTGAAGCGTAAAGTACACATACTACATCAGTAGATAGCAGTGTAACAAACATAATGCTCTTAAACCAGGGTTAACCACAACAATAACAACAACAAAAAGAGTAACGTGGAGGCCGGGGGCCTAATAGCAGCATTTTGGAGTCCTGCAGGTGGTGTGTATGGCTCATCAACTGATGTCTATCGACAAAAGTGGCCCCTCCTAAAACAATAGTGAAGATCACTGATGAGAGGATTTATTATGGATGAGATGAGGTTTGTAAAAACATAAGATACTGGAGGATGCTTTTATAGGCTCTGGCTGTGAAGGAAGAGGAGGAAGGAGAGAGTAGATGAAGAATCAAAAGGATGTGGTAAGGGAAAGTATTGGATATGGGGATTTTAAACTGCCAGGATAGAATGGGTCCAGGAAACGGGGAAAGTGGAACGGCAGATGAGGATTTCCTAGTTTTCGTTTCATGGGATTGCTTTTTAACCAGTTTGTAGAGAAGCCCACGGGGGTGAGTGCAGTGTTAGATCCCCTTTTAAACACAATCCCAAATTATGATCGGAGGAGGTGGAGGTTAGGGAGCATTTAGGGCAGTGACTGTAACCTTGTGTATGCAAGACTCTGCTAAGGGTTAGAGTCAGCAAGTAGTAAGTAAGGCTATAGATTCAGGAAGGCAAACTCTTGAGGTAATGAGAGAGCGAGTTGGTTTAGTGCAAGATTTGGCGAAGCCTTACAGGACATCAGCATCAAGAAATGGGGAAACCTTTAAGGACCAATTGTGGAGTGTAGAGTAAGTAACATCCAAGAGTGTAAAACTGAGGCAGAAAAGCAGACGCAGGTTGGTTGAGTAGTGAAGATAAGGAATGCTATTAAGGAGAGCAAAGGCTTTTTACTAGTGTTTAAAAACTAGCCAAGACTGGAGTTAGATTTATATTCAACTATTGGAGTAAACCAGAGGCAAAGTTAAGAAAATAACTCGGCAGCCAACAAGAGAGTATAATAGGACATGACTAAGAATAATTAAACATAATAGCAAGGCTTTCTTTAAGTATTATCAGGCGGAAAAGGAGCAGGTAAGACCAGAGTGGGGACTGTTGAGAATAGCATCGGCAGATGTGGTAAGTATGAAAGTGAGATGGCAGGCTTATTAAAAGAGGTATTTTTCTTCAAAACTTTACAAAACAATCAAGGAGCAATTGCCAATAGCTGAGAATATCTATTCAAATAGTGCTGAGAAGAGGCATTTACAGAAGATCCAGTGTTGGAGTGAGGAAAGTAAAGGCAACAGCTCAGAAATCTAACGAGTAGATGAGGCAGATATATAGCACCTGAAGAGGATCGAGGGAGGTAGCTGAGGCAGGTTAAGCACGGATGTGTAACGGATATTATCAACAGCTCACTGGAGTCAGGCGGGTACCGGTAGGATTGGAGAGTAGCAATCTTAAAAGCCATTATTTATGAAAGGATCCAAAGAAGAAATTGGGAAACTATAGACCTGTTAGTTACTTCAGTGTGGGGGAAGTGTTGGAGACATTCATTCGGACTCAGATAAAGACCTTTAAATATAATATCAAACTAATTAAAGGCTAGTCAGCATGGGTTTACAAAGGTCGGTTCATGTCTATACAAAATTTTAGAGTTTCTATGAAGCAGTGTCTGACTTAGGTGATGATGAAAGAGTGGGATCATAGTAATATCTTCGACTTTAGAGAAGGGCTTTATATGAGCTACCACATCAGAGGTTGTTAGCCAAGAGTGAGGGCTGTGGAGTGGCTTGGTCAGAGCAATGGATTGCAAACTGGCTTAAGCTGGTAGAGCAAAGAGTGCGCTGTAGTCGGGAGGATTAAGTAGCGGGGTACCTCAGATCAGTACTCGAACCATACTATTCATTATTACATCAATGATTTGGATAGTGGGGTGAAGAGTAACTTTCCAAATTTGCAGATGACACAAAGTTGGAGGAAGTAGATAGCAAGATTGGCGTGGTGATCAAAGAGACAGGAAATATTGATTAACTTGCATAATTGAGCAAAAGATTGGCAGATGGAATTAACCTGAGCAAAGTGTAAGGTGTTGGGGATGGGACAAGAACAATAAAATAGAGATTAAGGGATGCAAGGGTAATTTGAGAGCGCTCTACAACAGAGAAGATCTGGGGGGTGATAAACGATATTGAGTAAGCAGCAGCACACACGCACAGACTAAGCTAAAGCAAATAGGGTTTTAAGGTTATATTGGAGAAGGATATTATAAACAACAAGACTGGTGTTAACATTGCTACGTAATTTATGAAGGCCACATATAGAATATTGTGTGCGGGTTGTTGGTCACCACCATTTAGGAAGGACATAGCTGCCGTAGAGAGGTTCAGCGGCAACGGCTATTACATTGATTCCGGGCCTCGCTAAACTCAGCTATAGAGCGGCTGAAGGAGACAGGGCTCTTATACTCTAGAAAGGAGGCGGTTACGAGACGATATGATGGAGAGTTTAACCATAAAATGAAAGGCACAGACAAAATACAGTTGCAGATGAATTATCAACCAGATAGACCGTGATAGACAGGGCCATAGCGAGAGTAAGAAGCGGGAGTTATAGCACGGTAGAAACGCAGGGGTATATGTTTGGGCCTGGTATGGCTCACGAGCGTGACCGCTATATGTAGCAGTAGATCGACGTCACCGAACACCCGGAAATCTTAGATCGTACCTTTCCGATAACTCTGAAGGTACGGGTCCCTTACAGGACCGTGAATCGTCGAATGAATCAACCTGGCATGGGACAGGGTTATTTTTTTTTTGGGGCCAAACTCAAAAAAATACCTAGAGGCCCACATGGCGAGCTACCGAGGATTCAACCCTCGACGGAGCTGCGAACGGGACGCGGCGTAACGTGCCTGACCCGTGCTAAACGCCGACGCGGATGCGAGTACGAGGTACGTCTGTCGCAAATGCACAACTACGGCCCAGCAACGCCTTTTTAATCACCCCAACACCACGTCCAGCACGTGCTAAACCAATGCGAGAAAGACAGAAACGAAGCTGACAAACATTCAACATAGGAATATTTATTTACAATAGGTGGGGGGGGAACACAGAATAGCAGAGTTATCCGGCTATAAAATGCAGTCATGTACAAGCAAAAAGCACTATCAGTTTGCTACTTAAAGCGGGCCCACACACAGAAACACACAGAAATGGACCCCCAAATGGTGCTTTATTGAGCCTCCAGCTCCGAGGACAGGTGAGCTAGTGAACCAGAGCCTATCTCGGACCTCCCAGCCTCGTGCGGTCTCGACGTCGATGATCGGCGGGGACTAAACCGCAACTTGAATGCCCTGCAAGACACCGGGTACGGAGGGCAGCGTCGGGCTCTTTCCGCACGCTCCCTCCGGCAGCGACTGAGACCAAGCAGACGACAAGATGAGACCAGAGCCAGCGACAGGACGAGACCAGAAAGAAACCAGCGACAGGACAAGACAGAGAAGAACCTGCTAACGCGCTCCGTCCCGTTATTTCTTCCCTCTCTCGTGTCTCGGGGCGATTGGGGACGTGTCTCAGCCCTCCGCACACCTCATTTGCCGGGGAAGAATCCATCGCTCTCCAATATTGGTCGGGGGGCGGTCGGCTGTACTCTACCCCGGCCCACCCGAGAGGCTTTTGCTTCTCTGGAGCCCGCTCTGTGCCATTGCTGAAAAATGACGCATACCCTCATTGCGCCACCGAAACGAAACGCTTTCGTGAGTGCGCAGAAACAGGCGGACAATGCCGCGAGCAGTTTGTTGTTAGGCGGTTGTCATTAAGTGTAAAAATCTACTCTATAAAAATAACTTGGCAGCGCATGTCCACGATAATTCCCTATTAGGCAATAGGTGGAAGGAGCTATCTATCCACATTGTACTTAATCAAAATAACTGAGCTATGGGACCTGAATGTTTGATGCTAATGGCCACCAGATGCGTTAACAATATTACTCAAAGAGTTTAAGTTAATACCGGTATATATACACTCACCCCAATAAATACATGGCCGCCATTACATGAATGCAAGCACAGATCGGCAAGCTCAGGCCTGGGTGTTCGTCCATGGCCCAGTGCAATTGGAATGATCCAGGTAAATAAATAAATAGAACCACGATGTATTATACAGCACATAAGAGTTTACATATGTTTTTCTTGCATGTATGGACATGGGTTATTTTTCTTATTTTCGACCAAATGCGCCATTTAAACCACACTAATATGGGATGTTTTACTGGCGTAGAAAAGTTAATGGCTAAAACGAAATTACGCACACAAAAAACCCCAATTTATTTGGCTTGTGTGAATAGCAAATTAAGGTTCAGTGGATGGCCTAAGTTATGCACGACTGCTCTCTGTCTAAGCCGAGAGTTTGAATACCGAGCCAACTATGAACTATCACCTCCGGTCGCATGAATGTTTTTGCTTTCAGTATGTACATCAGGTTATTTTAAAATTATCAACAGTCGGTAGGGGACATGTATTACAAAGCAATTATCGCTCTAGTAATTGATCGTTTTCTATACACATCATGATACAAAAAAAACTTCTATTGTATGACCACAATCACAGTTTTTTCCATACTGTACGCATCAACAATTACAAGTGCTGTTTGGAGCGTTGGCATTACTACATCCTGGAGTGTTAAAGCTCTACGCTTTGTAACTTCATATAAAGTCACAGAGCTTAACGGCCCGTCGCTTCGCTGACGGAACAATATAGTCATCCTGTTTCCAAAATTTAACCTGTGCCTGGAGTGCTTAACCTCAAAGCCTTGCCCAGGTAGAAAGGTAAATTGTTTAAAACCGCTGCTGCCACCACGCATGTTGGCGCTACATGGTACTGTGGGGGAAAAAATTTATATTAATGTATTCTAAATTGTAACAAATGGAGTTTTAGTAAAATGTAAACTTATGCTACAAGTTGAATTGGCTGTCCTTTCTGGCCAAGAGACTTTTGCCCTAATGATGATAATATGTCTGTCTGGAGCGGTTGTGATCTGAGCTGATAACAGCGAACCTTTGCCTCGAAATGTAGAAAGTGGCTTCTCGGATCTAGGACACGTCTGGCAGTCTGGTGAATAGCCCCCACCACTCTCTCCATGAAAGTATAAAAGCTTTGAAATGTAAATTTTCTCCCTCTAGTGCAAGTACCTGAGGAAGTATTAGAATGTCAGTGCTTGTGCTCCTTGAACTGCACCAAGTACAAGTTAGATAAAATAAAGCTCTCTGATGTATGTGGAAGTGAATGAGATCGGGTTGTCTAACTGTTTAACTAAGAGTAAGAATAGAATGAATAGAACCAAATAATTGCAATCAATGGGATTCTTAGTTTCATTGTACGAGGGTGAAAGTGTCATGGTGTGATAATAGAATAATAAATTGTTTCACAAGGAAGGACTTGTGTGGACAATCGCGTTATCATGTGTCGATTAGGCGTTTATGCAGGATTTTTAAAACGAAGATCGCAACAAACGTTAAACCTGTCTAAGTTCAAATAGAGATCCACAATCGGCCAGTGTAGCAATCCTTCAAGCGATCACAACAAGGTGGGTTAATAAAATCCACATCAGTACCCATTTACAACGAGATTTACGCCCCTCCCCCTAGGCTTCCCCACAACACCGTAATGAGCCGTGGCACATAGCCTACAGTTACCCTCACAACAAAGTTGTATTTGTATCCCGAATTTGAGTTTGTTACTTAAAAGATTGTGGCCGTGGCTTATATAGAGAGGCGAAGAGAGAGGGGACGTTATATATATTGTTGCGGATCCAGGGGTCGGGGCGAGAAGGACGACGACGAGGGGGGGGGAAGCTACCTCGTGGTTCCCACCAGACTCTCGGAATCACAGTGCCTCGCACACGGATATTTCGTGAACGGCCGGTCGCTAACGACCGTGAACGCAATAACTCAAACCCACGATGACTTGGGTTCCTCTGTTCTAATGGAACGCGGTTACCTAAATGGTCACGTGATCTGATTACAAGGGGACACCGCCCTCGCGTACACCTGTCAACGATCACCTTACCCGGATCAGTATCCATCCGAGTTGTAACTGCCAAAGGAGTGACCGCCTAGAAAACAGATCGGTGGGGGATATACGATCCCGCTTGGCTCAAGATATGACCATGCTGGATCAATGAAGGAAAAAACGAAAACGAGCTGGAAACATTCTTACATAAAGCACTTATTACAATTAGCGAGGAAAGGAGTGCACAGTGAATGGGTTCTATTTATGTATGTACCAGCAGGGGACAACAGAGGAATTTGTGGGTGGTGACAAAAGGCAAGCATTTACAAAAGGCATACACAGAGCAGACTTTATCCCGTAGAATTCTACGATCTTAACTTAAGCTACGCAGGCCATCACATACACACACACACGACCCCGATGAAGTTTAGTTAGCCAGAAGCGAAGGAGAGCAGGGAGAACTAACGGCCCTCTCAATAGCTGGTTGCGGATCGGCGACCGCGTCAACCGGTTAGTTTGGGGGAAGCTCCGCTTTGAGCGATCCCACCTTAAGAGTCGGCGTGTTATCTTTTGCTTGATCAACTTTGCCAGGGTCGTGGAAAACGTTGTGCTCCGCACGGTCCAGAAGAACGTCTTGCACACCACACCCTATAGTGCGATGCAGCGAGACAGGCAGACCAACGAGGTGCAGGAAGAGAGCGGAGCAGAGAGCCGGAGCAGTGGGCAGGCAAACAGAGCGGAGATACAGTGCCGAGCAGGCAGGCAGAGGAACAGGAGTGATGAGACGGGTGGACGGCTTCACGATCCCATTTTAATAGCCCGGCGAAGGTGGGTGACGACCCAAAGTGAGTTGCCGGTCATCCGAATCGTGCCCTTCCATTTGGATGCCCCTTGCCGTCTCGCCCTGCCAGGCTCTGGGGCCGCGAAGCGACCTCGTTGCACATCCAGCCGACGCGGCCCGGGAGCCCACACAGAACTCCCGGTCGTTGTTCTGGTGACCTTGCGAAGGTTGTGTCGGTCCGCATGCTCGGTCGGGGCACCCCCCGCGAGCTGCGGTTGTTGCTGTTAATGTCTTGCGCCTTCCCCACGCCATACAGTCGATGGCTGGGCCATGCAGCAATCTCGTTTGGATGAGCAAATGCATTGATGCGGAGATGCGTGGAGCGTGCGGTGATTTCACCCTGTGTGCGGGAGATGTTGGTGGTTTGAGGTGTGCTTCTGTAAGCAGAGGTTGAGCAACGTGAAGATGCGTTGGTCAATCGGCATTACAGATTTGTAGAATGAAGATGTTCGCCATGCGGTCTGGCTCATAGGGTGGCTGCCTGGTGCGGTGCATGCTTTGATTGTTCCGGATAAAAGGAAAGGGTTGGAATGAAAATCGGATTGAATGCAAATAGAGTAAATTATACGCGAGCTATAAGACGCATGTAACGTTTTCATTCCGTCAACCCATTAGACAGAGGGGAAGGTCTGACTGCCACGACAACGAACAAAATTAAACTTGCCTGTGGGATCACTGATGTTGGGTTGCGTTAGTGTTAGAGGCATGCGATTTGCAGAACCGCAACAATATTTTTCGGGCTGGGGCCGGGTGTGAAGACCACCAGGAGGAAGCTATCGTCGGGTTCCCACCATACCCCTGGAATCGCAGGCCATCCACGCGATAATTCTGGGACGAGCGGCGGATGGCTAACCGACCGGTAGAATGCCAATCAACTCAACCCACGTGACTTAGGGTCCTCCGTTAGTTATCCGTTACGTGATATAATAAATAATCACGTAGATCTCATTATCTGGGGAGACACACCCTCGTACCCTTGTCCTGAACCAGATCACTTTACCGGACAGATGCAGTCCAAGCGCACTGCCCAAGGATGTCCGGCTAAAAGGAGAGGATTGTGCTGGTGAATATAAGTCCCGGAAGGTTAGGATACGGACCAGCTAGATCAATGAAAGAAAAGACAAAATGAGCTGGGAATTATATACAAAGGATTATGACAGGCCAGGCGAGGAAAATACTTGGCACAGTGAATGTAGTTCATGTGTTGTGTGTAAGTAGAGGTAGAAAAGAAAAAGTGTTGTGCGACAAAAACAAGCATTTACAAAAGCAGACACAGCAGAGTTATTCCGATATACTTCTGCAATTCTTAACTTAAGTGAGGACGGCGCCATGACATACGGCGTGCAGCACGGCACGGCACGCACACAACACACACACACACACACACAATCCCGATAAGAAGAGATTGAATGAGGAATGAGGCCTAATCGTCTCTCCCATACTTGCACATTTACCGACACACCCACCCAGTTACGTTGTGGGATTGCTCCTGTTGTGGCGATTACCTCCTGACACCTGGCACGTCGTCTCTTCTGTCGTGCACTTGGTGCAGCTAGCGTCGATCCAGAGAATGGCGTGACCGTCAGGCCGTGAAGAGGCGAGTTTGGTTTGTGAGCAGCAGCAGTGGGTGGAGAAAGGGAGTCAGCAGCGAGTCGGTTGAAGGACAGTCAGCAGTGTGATATGGGTTGAAGAAGGGCGGATCAGCAGAGGAATGGGCGGATTGTCAGCAGCAAGCGGGTGGTGGAGTCAGTGGCGAGTCAGTGAAGAAGGGCGGATGTCAGGTCAGGCGTAGCAAAGATGGATCCTGTGCGAGATAGAGCAGACGAAGCAGACAGGGAACCTTGAGCAGGAACTCCGATTAGGAACTATGGACGGAATGCAGAGAGGAACTATGGCATGAAGCAGACAGAACTAGAGCAGGAATGCAAAGAGGAACTATGAGCGAGGAAACGACGGACAGAACTAATGAACAGAGAACACAAGACAGGAACTATCAGATTGGCCTCACATCCCTGTCCTCTTATAGACCTGCGGTTGTCACGGCGGGTGTCACCCTGTAAATGATGTGTCGTCAACCCGAATCGCGGCCGCTCTGATTGGGCCCCGACCGACCGACGGCCCGGCCGCTCGACCGGAAGCAGGCCTCGACTTGTACATTCTGGCTAGCCATAAGCTGAGCTAGATCAAGATCAGCATCGAGCCCCGTGATACAACATTGCCCTGCACCAAACTCCCGGCCGTGCCCCGGCGACCCGCGCGTTTAGCGCTGGTCAATGTGCTGCTGCCGTACGCCATGTAGGCCCGACTATCCGGGCCGTACAGCCATGCCTTGCCTTGACGGCAGCCTTAGCCGTTGGAGGCGCGAGAATATGTCTGCCTTCCACGGGAGAACACCCCGTGGCACGATGGTCTAGTGAAGAAACGACGTAAGATGCTATTGTAACCATTGTAGCAGACCCGAAACAAGATCTTTGGTGCTATCGTGGTTCCCGCTCTGTGTACGATAATAATTATTACGGCTGCTGGGTCGGCCACCATCTGATGGCATGCGGTTATCATCAAGGCGTTGGCGTGCGTGGTGCCGGCCCGATCTGTCAGGAATGAAGAAAATTTTGGGTATAATTATTAGATGGATATTTGGTTGAAAAAAGTGCGCCGCCGTGCTACTGTATGGCTTTGCATTTGCGTGTGTTGTTCCATATTCACCCGGGCGGCATCCTGCAGCGGCGCCATCGTGTTGGTGAATGTTCTGGTCTCGCATCTGAACAGTGTTGCGGCTTGCTCGTCTGTGCTGCACGCGTGCTTACGTGCTGTCTAACTGGTAAGTGGTGGTCTGTTTTACTATCTCACTGGAACGGCACGGACTGTCGATGGCTTGTGCTGACTATTTGCGAAGATGCATTCTTACATGAAGGGCATGGCCAGGATGATTTTACCCGGCGGCCGTTGTTCGATTTATCTCGGGGAATAGAGAAAAAGAGTACTGAGATGAAGTTAAAGAATATAATCAGAACCTAACTATGAGATTCACACAACAGCACTTGCCCGTTGTCCATTAGACAAGAAGAAAGGTCTAACTGTACGTATATTAATGAATAACTGTCTGCGTGACCACATATTGATGGATGCCATACCTTTGGAGGGATGGGGTTCGCTAGAACCGCAACATATATTAATAATATATATAAATACATACATACATTACATCATTATAATATATATATATAATATATATATATATTACCACAACTATTAAAAGGCGTTCCGAGCAGTTAAAAATAATGGACACTCGTATCGACGAAGTCTGCAGTGCACGGAGTACACAATTCATGACAACAGGTGGGTGGTCTCTCAGGGGTGATGCCTCGCCGACTGGAAAATGTTTGCAACTTCATTTTAGATGAAGTCGCTAATTTAACATCACTATCATACCCATCACTTGACATCATACATTAAACAAAAAAATGAGAGGAAAAAACAAGACTCATCAACCTTGGTTTCGGAAGTTCCTGTTTCCGAGTTCCTATCTGTTGGTTTGAGCTGTGAAAAGTGTGTGCCAATATTTTGTGGTAGGTTTGAATTGATTTTGTGTTATCGGGCGCCCATAGCCTGACCACATTATTCGTTGTGTCTGTGTGCTCTGTCTGTTCTGTCTGTTCTGTCTGTCTGTCTGTCTGTGACTCTCTCCAGAGCATAGCTCCGTGACGTTTGAAGCGATCTTGAAATGATGAAAACTTGACACAAGCTAGATTATGGTCTAGTTGTGTCCTTTTGTAATGAGGGGCGTTCACGCACCCCTTGTTGGCAGACCATGCCCACTTGAACTTTTTATTTGTTTTTTTATTTTTATTCTTTTTCTCGATTTTTTTTTCCGCAATCATTTCTAGAAGCTGTGCACGTAATTCCATAAGTACAACATATCGAAAAATCCGATTATTTGGTCCAATTTTGATGAGAATAGATAGGTTTTATACTGTAAGGCGCTTCCTCAAAAGCTTCCAGCTAACTCAATTGTACCGTATCGTCGCGCATTGTTTAATTGCCCGCGAACCATCGTCGGCCTCCCGGCTTGCTTTGAATTACATTTTGTTATTTTTTGCTTTATTTCCCTATTTTGAAGAATTTATTGTATTTGAAAGGTAAGCTTTGGTGGTTCTTTTTGTGTGCTGCATCCGTCGGCGTGAAACTTCAAAAACGAACTTCGAAACAGCGCTGTGTCGCCCTCACCTGGTGATTTAACAACTTAGTAGAAAACAACCATTAACTTTAAATGTGACAAAACATTTTACTGATGGCTTAATGAAGATCAGTGGTACACCTGGAACATGTGACGTTCAAGAATTAATGCTCGAGTACACAATACCTTGGTCGGTGTGATGAGGTACAGACGTAAAGCAGTTGCCGTGTGTATCTTTATATGAACCGGTTTGCTTCCTCGAATGTAAGGAGTTTCTCTTTGTGACTTTCAAAGCTGATAACACAGACGATTCAGAGAGCCGTTTTCCACATTAAACACAATGTTTCTGAAATTACAGCAATTTTTTTTCACCATCACAAACTGATTGGCAGCTTGTTTAATTAATTAATCGTTTATGACCATCGTGAAACGTCCAATCATGCAACGTTGTTTTTTTTTAATAATTTATTGAAACTTCCCCCCAAACAAAAGGGTTAAAGCTACACAATTTTTTGGGTTGTATACATACGTACTGCACTCGTTATCACACGACTCCAAATCTGCAATTCCAAAAACTGGCGAAGTGGCACGTGTGTGTGTGTGTGTGTTGTGGTGTGTGTGTGGTGTGTGTGTTGTTGTGGTGTGTGTGTTGTTGTGGATGTGTGTGTGTGATGTGTTGAATGTTGATGTTGTTCATAAACATTAACATTTTCTCTTGCTAATCCCTTTCCCCATAGTCTGGGAGAAATCATAAAGACCTGCACTTTGGTTGCTCAAGCATTTATTCATTTATTTTGTAATATATTATACATTGCTGATTTCAAATCTGATGATGCCAGCTCTTAAACTCTTGATGGCCTAAGTCACATTTGCCACGGACGCCGTGGGTCTCCAATAATCTCGCCACTAGCAATTATACGGCGGCCGCAAGTATTTCCACGGTCAAACAATGTTAGCAGTCACATATGTTTTTATTTTTCGGGAGCCGCACGGCGTATATTTAGAGATTGTATGGAGACCGAAAAACTTTGGGTGGCCCGTACGGTCTTTGATTTGATGTCGCACGTGACCTAGGGTGGTCCCTGCGCGGCCATAAATTTTCAAGCAGGAACGACAAGGTCGCCTCAAGGTGCCCTCACAAAGGCAACGCAAGGGGCCTTAAAGGCGAACGTGCGGCCAGACGGACGTAACGAGTTGTATATAATACCAAGTTGTTTTTTACTGAAATAAAAATAACAGTCGGAACATACCAGTACGTGGTGCCCCCAAATCCGGAATTGAATTTCGTTCCAGGAGCTGTTCGGATTGCAAAAAAGTTCGATTTCCCAAACTATTTTTCCCAATAAGAAATTAATGAGTGAATTAATCTGTTCTGACCCCAAGAAAAAATCCACTTTCACGACACTTTCAACTAAATTCCCATGTTAAGGTAAATAAGATGAGTAAATCACCTTCGGTGGACGGCGTTGTGTATTGTATTAAACTGGTACAATCACCACATCCAAAAGGTTCACGACAGGCCGAGCTTCCGGCCTTGGTTCCGCATCGCTCGCGCCACTCTGCGAGCGTGGCCCCCAGCGGCAGCTTATCAAAACATGATCCCCCAAACCCACAATCACTTTCTCATCAATACGCATGGGCTGACGGTAACATGGATTCCGAGAATTACAACCGGTTTTTCTGTGAAATTAAATCCTGCCCACGAGTCCGTCACACCACGTGATCCGATGCTTTTTGTTTATTAATTAAAACAACAAGATGAGAAAAAAAAAAAACAAGCACAAATCAAGGTGTGAAAACACGGAGGAAAAGTAGCCTGATCGACACACAAGAGCATTGCTTCACGAGTACTTCCACCGACGAACTGAATGATCAAAGACGCGAGATGCGGGTGGAACAGGTGGGGAGACACGTGAACAAACATGAACGCTTCGTTGTGTTCGGTTTTAAACCCTCAGCCCGAATTGGCATATCATAAGGGTGATATGTTGCCGTCAAGGCGTTGTCCGTCCGGCGTCCGTCAACTTTTGGTTGCGGTCGATTTCGAGAGAACGCCATTGTCCGATTAAATCCATTTCCTTCAGTGTGTGCTTGAGGCTGGGTAGAGGAAGGTTCCTTTCGATTAATCGCGTGCGCATGGCGATGATCCAACTAATGGCGGCGAGGGCAGCCCATATTGAATTTGGTTTCCAGACAATAACTTAGACGGTCTTCAGCACATTTGTTTATCGTGGCGAGGTATAATGGGCTTGATAGAGGAAGTTCCTTTCGAAAATGGGAATGCTGCGATTTTCCAATATGGCCACCATCTTGAATTGGTTTTGCGTCAGGGGCTGAGGGGTTACCCGGGCTTTGTGTGCTATTTTTTAAAAGTTATCGGTTTTTAGGGGCAAAATTCATTTTTCATTGATGAGACTACGGCCAGCCGCACGAAATTAACCGCAAGCCCAACCGCACGCCCTACGTACGGTCGACGTGGAACACAACTACGTCACACACTACGCATGTTCGAATTGCTACGGCCCAACGCTTAGAAGAAAAAAGTTATACTCCGCGTTATAATTCCACGGCGACCCCTAACGGTCCTGTCAAAGATAGCCAGACGTTAGAGGCCACCTGCGGCCAGTCCGCAATGAAACCGCCCAATAGTGGCACGCGCTCTACGTGTTCAGGTTCAGAGGTATCTCCTGTACAATCGGCCGGCGGGATATCTCGCGTGAGAGCAGAAGGATGATGTATTTGTCTTAGGCCTAAGTCACATTTGCCACGGCATGGCCGTGGGGTCTCCAAAACTAACAGGCCACTAGCAGATTTATTGGTGGGCCGCAGTATTTCCAAGGTCAACACAATGTAAGCAGTCACAGTATGTTTTTATTTTTGGGGAGGAGCGCGATGGGCGGTGATTCAGAAATATTGGAGTGGAGAGCCGAAAAGTGCGGTTGCCGTACGGTCTTTGATTTGATGTCGACGGTGACCTTAAGGGGGCCCTGGCGGCGGCCATGAATTTTCCAAGGCAGATGCAAGGTAGTCCTCCAAAGGTCCCCAAGGCTGACCGCAGGGGGGCCCTAAGAGCGAACGTTCGCCAGACGACCGTGTAACGAGTGGGTTCATTTTTTTTGTCTTTCTACCTATTTTTTTTCTTCGGCTCTGTCGAATTTGCATACCGAACGGCAGAACGTAGAAATGAAAAAAGTTATAAACTCCGCCGTTAT
>CM068955.1:98041389-98065846 GCA_035128595.1 Eptatretus atami | reverse complement strand
CGCCAGAATAAAATCAATGTGTGAAGCCGTTCTCAAGTTATTGTCTGGAAACCAAATTCAATATGGCTGCCCTCGCCGCCATATTGGATATCGCATCGCACCGATTATCGAAAGGAACCTTCCTCTACCCAGCCTCAACACACACTGAAGAAATGGATTTAATCGGACAAGGCGTTCTCCTCGAAATCGACGGAAACCAAAAGTTGATTTTTTTTTAAAAATTTACTTACCGAATAAAACTACATCTATAGGAACTGAATGTCTGATGTGCGATAGTTTCCAAATCCGCAACAATAGCTAGGTATATATTATATTATATATATATAACTTATATATAATATATACATAATATACAGTAGTTTATGTGCTGATTGGTATATCACTTGCAGTTCATACACCTTTTTTGCCCCTTCTTTTTTTTTTCTTAGCACAGCCCGAAGGCTCATGATGGGAGTTCAACTGTATATAATTACTATTGATTGAGATTTAAAGACATCAGAACTTTTACAGGAATGTGTCGGATAATTAGTTGCAATGGGGAAAGCATATATAAATGCATTAATTTGAACCTGGGTCACAACCATGAGCTGTTTGTGCTCAGCATTGAGATTGCCAAACCAGTCCAACTCGAAATCCTCAATGTGTTCTGTATGTCGCCTTCGCACAGCTGCAGGATGTGAGATTACTTCAACAGCCCATTATCATGGTGCAAGGCATGATAGCTGCCAAACTCCATGGATTTTTGGAGAAAGAGAAGGTGCCAGTCAAATCCGCCCTTGTCATAACGAAAGTGAGTCTCTATGTCGCAACGTTTTTGCAGTTGTTTGGATGGAGTTGTGTTCGTGCTTAATACATTGGGTGCATCAGACATTGATAGTTAATAGTTGTCCTGTGGCCATGTCATAACTGGCTGCTGAAGTGGAAACTTGGGATATGGCATTGCTGTGTTGGCTGTGGTTTGTGTGCTCTGCCTCGCCCTTGTGTCCGAAATGAAACTCATCAGCGAAAACGCCAGGATGGCACATGCTATACTGTATACTGTATACAACTTTTATGTGTCCAAACCTCGTCTGCTTGTTGTTTTCAAAATAAATAATTAACTGATGGTGTTTGAGGTTTTTTTCTTTCAATGTATGCATCTACTATTAATTTGCAATTGGTCACTTGGCTTCACACCGATACATATTTTTATTGTGAACCTGCAACATCATGGCGAATATGTGGAATTGCACAGGCACCTTACTGCCCGCATTAATAAACAATAACCATCCTTTCATGCCATGAGGGGCTATAGGGCTTTGCTGAGGCAGTTTTCATTGGCTAAGGAGTACAATCCCTGGTGGGTCACCACTCCGACGCAAGGATACTCAAATGGAATTCTCAACCCCGTAAGATGTACGTACTCATTTTGCCACGCTCATAAAGATTGGCAGCTGAGTCAACCCACCATGGTGTTAGTTCAACGGATCACAGGGGATTTGAACTCGACATCCCTAAGATCTTAAGCCAGCCACCTTAACCTTACAGCCAACACCAGCTTACCGGCGCACAATGATTACTTTTCATGAAAGTCACTGTGGAATCGTCATGGCCATCATCTCATGCAAGTCAATATATGGATTAACGTCCTTCCGCAAGGACGACAGACTACATTGAATGCATCGCCTGTGCTAGGAAGCACCGAGTAATCCATCAGTCCGTTCAGTCAGGCTGGAGATCAAACCAGACAGATCAGCACCCTCTCAAAATACCCCAACTCTCAGTTACTGTCAGTAAACCTGGTATTGGCTTCACGCGTTAAGTGGGCTAGTTAAGATCTAGGGCTCTTGAGTTTGACCCTGTCCTTGCGTTAATACACCGGCTGGGTTAACTCAGCCTGTACTTCCGAGATGTGGAAAAATGATACCGTACCAGCTTACTGGAACAGGGGCACTGATCAGTAGGTGGCAGCCACACTCCCAGCAGTGATGCAACCAGCAGCTGCAGGTGCATTCCGAAATGATAATGAATCTGTAGGTCTAAGAGGCTTTAAAATGTGTGAAACTTTTAGTTTTGTTTTCAGGTTATGTCACATCACATTGATGAGGCAGTCCTGAATGCATTTGTCATTTTGTGATTGTGAATGCAGCCTGGTAGGCCGCCAAGGTATCTTGCCAGATGAGCGGCCTGCGGACAGGAGGTATGTTGAAGGGAGCAGAGAGTCAGCTTGCAGCTTGCAGGCTCAGAAAAAAACATTGGAGGCTCTGGCCGCACTTGCTCGGATCCACTTAGCGCCATATGCCTGAGAAGACTTCAACCATGGACAGGTCTTAGGACTGCAGGCAGAATTTCTAGCACCCTTGAACTTCCTGAAATTGCAAGTTACAAGTTTGTTGAGATGATTGCTGTTAAGTTTGGAAAGGGGAAGCTTGTTCTACAGCATCATATGCAGCATTCTGTATCATCGTTTATTTGTTTTCATCACTGAATACCTCCATCGTTGCTGCACTTTCACCACAGTGAGTTTGAGTGTTCTGCCTTGCAACCCATGAGTTCCACAAGGCATGTGTTTGATCCCTGGCTTTCAGCACCAACATCCCAACTGTGGCATGTACAACATCACAGGTGAAAAAATCACAGATGTCAGCTGTTGCTATTTCAATGGATGGCTTAGTGATTATATCCACGTGTCTGGTTTAACACCAACCTTGGATATTATTTATTGAAACGAAATACTTCTTATCCAGTGCATCCTTGTGCGGCCATGTTTATAAAAACCTTTATCCAATGCATCCTGTGTTGCCGTGTTAATTCTTTCCAGAAGCAAGTTTTCCATGAATGCCTCTGCATTGAGCCACCTGGCCTCTGACCATGACGCCGCCATCATTTTGGCAGGTCTCGCGGGTGTTAGTACCTTCCAGCACGATAGCTGGGCACCGATGCGCCCATTCCTCTGAACCTGCCAACCTTTGCCAGGATGAATGCAATCTATGGAGACCATAGCACTATGGCCCTCAGCCCACCTGCTTCCACCTCCTTATCGTATGGTCGGGGAGCAGATAGGAGCAGATGGACCATCTGAGACGACCTTCCCTTCCCAATAATTCTGTATACCTGGACTTTATCACAATAGGACTGCGTTTGTCATCGTGGTCGTACTATGGTTCTGGGAGAACCGAAGTCCATTGTCCATTATCGCAGAGAACTGTTACCATGTCGACGAGGTTTCAGGAAATGGGGTTCGGCATTTCGGAGCGCAGCGTACTCATGACCTCTGGTGCACCACGAATGGCACACACAAAGATTTGTCCTCCGACAGAGGCAGTAATTGACAAGGAATTATTTGCAGCGATATGTGGCCGATGGTTACAGAAGTGACTCGACCCTGCTTCGGAGATTCACACAGCCATCATGGGGTAATAACTGAGCTTGCTCATTTTCCGGTAGTAGTTCTCTCAGCAGTGATTTTGACCCATATTGTATACGAGACTCGATATGGTCTTCGCATGACCATTGCCCCGGTTGGGGGTCGCAGTGAGGGTCGTTGTAATTGTTCAGAATGGTCCTCAGGCAAGGAAATCATGGCTAGTGTGCCAAAGTCCAGGAGCATTTGCAGTTTGACACAGCTCAGGCCTTGCATTTATATAGCACTTACCGAGGAGCACAAGCTATTGCCGCTATTGTGGAATGTTTTCCGATCACTTTTCTGCATTCATTCTCAAGAGCTGTTCGCTGGACTCCCTATTACACTTTCTTGTTCACTGCTCACTAGCAATCAAACATGGCGGTTGTGATTAAAACGTTTGTTGGTTAAGAGCCAGGCAAGTCACAGGCGCACAAATGTCGGAAAGGACAAATTGGTTCACACACTGAAGTCACCACTCCAAGAGATTGGAACACGAGATGCAAAGTGGATGAGGCTGGTTTGCAGGGCACTTGATTGCTACTTGAAATGTAGACCCAGTTGTGGCATTTAACGCGACTGATGACACAAAACAGAAATTGTTGCGTGTGTTCATGTCAACTGAAGATAGAGCTCCCATGGATATCTCAAGGAGGTCTTTGCCATTTCCAGGATGTAGAATGGTTATATCCAGAATCTGTCCAGGCTTGGTAACTGATGAAGAAGCAAGGGCATTGTGGAATGCCAAAAAGACAGCAGCAGGAGTTAGACAGGCAAGCAGCTTTGATATTTCATGTGTCTGTCCCATTCCAGCTGTTAAATGTGTACCTTTGTGTGAAGGTCTTAAAAAAAATTGCATTTTTCAAATGTGTGGGCTTTGGTCTCACCCTTTGCTTGAGATTGCAGGTGATGCCCTCACCATTAGGTCGTGACTTTGACTCTGCGCTAGTCATGGCTTTTTCTTTTTCTGCAGTTTTGGAAAATTTCCATCGTTCACGTTCTCCCTCTCTTCTCCATATCAAGGACTTCAATTTTTCCAAACAGAAGGCACAAAAAGAAGTGCTGACTATCGTCGTGACATATCTGTGGATGGCATTTTTGAGCGTGCCTTCTGGAATGCAGAATCAAGCCAGCGAGTGGTCCACATCAAGACTGTCACGTCTGCTCGATGACCTACCAACATTTGCGTTTGTCACCTCTGCCTTCTGCCTGCTCTGGAACAATACGGGCCGTATGGCTCTCCATTAACCACGCGGTTGGCCCCGACTCATTGAAAGCACTTACTTGGAGACACCTGTGACTTAGCGCAATTTTTGAGAGAGTTGTTGAAATAAAGTTCTTAGGAAAACGAGAGCAAGGGTTTATCCATAAGGATGTTTGAGAATCACATTACCTTATATTATTTGACATATTTACACATTCACTAAAGAAAGCATTCTAAAGTTTCCACTTACCCTATTTACATAATTTCAGTAGGGGAATAAATGAATATTTTAAAGTGTTTTTACCTGTTATAATTTATTAACTAATATATTTGTCTGTTTCGACGGTATTCAACAGGATATATATCAAGTAAATGTATCATTGAAGATGAAGTTTAAAATATTTGTATTTTGTCATAAATTTTCAACTTTGAGCAGAACTGTTGTTTTTTGTAACATTTTGTGCTGCAGTTACTTTTAAAGTTTTTATTCTCTGAGCATTGTTTTCATTAAACAGCACCTGTAAATAATGAGCAGAGGCAATGTACGAAATTCCTTCTCGCATTCGGTCAGAGGGTGGTGGCAGTGGGGGGGGGGGGGGGAGAGGGCGGGTATCAAGCCAATTCAAAATAGACTACAGACAAAATATCTGTCGCTGGGAAGTTTTAGGCTGGATTCACAGTTTGTCGGTGATTTTATTAATGTGGGCGAGCGGGATTCAAGGATAGTTTGTGTAGTTGTATTTGTCCCACAGTTAAAGAAACTCGCCTTGGTATGGCCAATGCGGCAAATATTTTGATCAGAACATCATTAGTAGGCATCACAGGGCTCGGCCGCTAGCATCATTGCGCGAATACTCTTTTATTTGAAAGGACAACGGAACGGCTTTTGACAGGTATAGAACGTCTCATGCGCGCAGAAACACACATTAGCAGGTAAAAAGATGAACCCCATGGGATAGGAGGTGAAATGATTTGTGTCGGTCTTGCTCGGGGTTCTCTGGATATCTTGGGTTATACGAAGCTGCACGATCATGATATGCATCGATAACTGATGTCTGAGAGACACGGTAGCCTTGCATGCAACACAAAGTGTGCATTCAATGGGGATACCAGTGGATACATGATGATGCTTAAAAACGCTGCTGGGAATACACTGTAGCCACTGACAGAGTTGTACAGATACAAATCATACACTATGATGGATGCAGTGTGACAGATGACCATTATCAAGAGGGTCAAAGACCAATTTAGCACGTTTCATACACAAGTTGTTCATTACTTTTCATTTGTCAGATAAGCAATAGATTCACCAGCTGCCTCCATGATATTCTACCCTTTCCGCCATCTACGAAGATGTGTTTGTACTAGTCTTAACAAAATAATTGTTTTTTGTGTTTTTTTGGGGGGGGGGGGGTGCTGGGACAGGGCTGTTTGGCCATTGCTCCATTTGAGCAACATAGCTCCATGATACAGAATGATGCATATCCCTGTCAAATCCCACATTAATCGTTTGAATAGTCTAATCGTCTCTAATTTCCTTATAAGTTGATTAAGATTACACAGTCTTCTTCACTCTTCGCATAGATCCTGAATGTACAAGCTTCCTCACTGAGCTTAAATCACAAAGATAGAAGACGTGATGTGATTAAGTTCATTCATTTCTTCAAGCATCATGGTGCTGGCTGTAGATTATTGCATCATTGCGGAGCGTGGGCAATGTTAACGCCGAATCGGTGCAACAAACCAGTCGCCTTGAGCTCTCTCACTTGGTGATCTCGCCTAGCTGTACAAGCAGTCATCCTTGTTTCCACATTAAGGTGAAGCATTCGATGGTATACATTGTCCTAAGGCGTACGCTTGAAGGGCCCGTCTGCCAGCATTGTCATTGGTAACGTTAGACGATTCAATGGTTCGGTGGTGACTTTAACGAACCATGCACGAATAGTAAGTGACAGCTATCGGCCGGCTTCCTAAACAATTACAAACCTACTGCCTGGACTGCAGATATCAAATTGGCTGGTACTCTGAATGGTTCCTTAACACAGGTTAGACTGTTGCTATCTCTCAAAATGTGTTTGCTAGTCTGTGTTCGTAGCTTCTGCATGCAAACGAAATTAACCAGGGTGTTTGCAGTTCTGTGAAGGCTTCTTCATATAGAAGGGCAACGAACACAAGGCGTTGAAATTTCTGATTAAACAAGAGCATGGCATACGATTCAAAGCATTTGCATTTCTTTCTCGAGGTTAGAGCAGGAAGTTCATTGTTCAGGGTCTGCTGATCATTGCTCTCATTGGAGAAGACACTGTGGATTGAATGTCCACTGATGACCAAGCATGGTAAATGAGAGTTGTTTCTTTTCATTTACCACAGTGCAACGGAGCTGGCTACTAATGTGTGCGTGTTCCTGCACGACCGATTAATAGTTCACACTATCCCAGGCTGACGGTCTCAGGCACACGTAATAGCCACAACTCATAATCCTAAGAAAGGGTATTGGGGGAGTGGGGGGGATGATAATCATAATGAAGGAAGGGATAAATGTGAAACCAGATCCATGGATGACTGCAGCATTCCATCTGATAACGCACATCACGTGTTCAATGCTTCAGAAAGTATTCACACCCCTTGACTTTTTCACATTTTATTGTGTTACAGCCTGAATTTAAAATTGATTGAATGAGATTCTTTGTCATGGATGACGACACATAAATACCTGTAATGTCAGTGGAATCTTTTTCTTTTTTAAAGAAATTTTACAATTAATTAAAATAAAAGCTGAAATGTCTTGAATGAATTAGTATTAACCCCTTTGCTATGACACTCCAAATTGAGCTCAGTGCATCCAGTTTCTTTGATCATCATTGACATGTCTCTACAACTTGATTGGAGTCCACCTGTGTCCAATTCAATTGATTGGACATGATTTAGAAAAAACACACCTTGTTATACAAGGTCCACAGTTGACAGTGCATGTCAGAGCAGAAACTCTACCATGAAGTCCAAGGAACTGTCCGTAGAACTCCAAGATGGAATTGTGAGGAGGCATAGATCTGGGAGGGTATCAAACAATTTGTAGAGTGTTGATGGTTCCCAGAGCACAGTGAGCTCTATCATTAGGAAATGGAAAGAATATGGAACTACCAGACTTTCTTAGAGCTGCCATCCGACCAAACTGAGCAACTGGCAAGAAGACCTGTGTCGGAGAGGTGACCAAGAACCCAATGACCACTCTGAAAGAAATACAGAGTTCCTTGGCTGAGATGAGAGAACCTGCTGCAAGGCCCACATCTCTGCAGCACTTCACAAATCTCAGCTTTATGAGAGTGGCCAGATGGAAGCCACTCCTTGAGAAAAATGCGCATGGAGTTCGCAAAAAGGCACGTCAAAGACTCTGAGAGCTGAGGCAAACGATTCTGTGATCTGATGAGATGAGAATTTAACTCTTTGACCTGAATGCAAAGCGCAACATCTGGCGGAAACCGGAGCACAGCTCATCAGTCATCTAACACCATCCCTACCATGAAGCATTGGTGGTGGCAGCATCATGCTATGGGGATCATGTATGCTTTTCAGCAGCAAGGACTGGGAGACTTGTCAGGATAGAGGGAACAATGAATGGAACCACAATACACGCCAAATCCTTGAGGAGAACCTGCTTCAGAGTGCAAAATGACCTGAGACTGTGGCGAAAATTTACATTCAACAGGACAATGATCTCAAGCATACAGCCAAAGCAACACTGGAATGATTTCAGAACAAGAACGTGAAAGTCCTTGAGTGCCCAGTCAAAGCCCAGACTTGACATGCCCACTGAGAATCTGTGGAAAGACTTGAAAGATTGCTATCCCGACACTCCCCATCAAACTGACAGAGCGTGAGCCAATCTGCAAGGAGAATGGAAGAAAATTCCCCAAATCCAATATGCAAAGATGATACAGCATACCCAAGAAGACTCGAGCTGTAATCACTGCCAAAGGCGCTTTCTACAACAGTATTGACTCGGGGCTGAATACTTATGTAAATTAGATATTTATGCATTTAATTTTCAAAAACATGTTTTCACTTCTGTAATGAGCTATTTTGTATAGATCGGTGACAAAAAATTTAACATTCAATCCATTTAAATTCAAGGTGTAACACAAAGAAAGTGACAAAAGTCGGAGGTGTGAATACTTTCTGAAGCGCTGTACGTATACACACAGCACAGCATCGACAACATTGATTTGCCTTTATAAAATACATGTCCAACAATGGAGCCTCCCACCCTTCCATACACTCATAACAGTATATCCTGTGGAAGATAAGACATCCTCATGCATTCCATATTACTCTTACATCAGAGCATAACAAGTCATCCTTCGGCTCCAGGTGTGAAATGTCACGGCTTTTTCATCCGTATGAGTGTTTCCAGCATTTTAATTTGGCATCAACTTTGTTTACTTTTTATATGTCGCTTCTATTTAATCTTATCCATAATCACAAGTAAGTTTATTTTTACATAAATAAGAGAGGAGACCTTTAGTTGTGCACTCAGTTTTGTCCTGCTTTTCTATTTCCTGTTGTGGAATTTTTGGGAGATGGGACCGTTTCATTGGTAGAATCGTAACGTTGATCAAAAACCCGAAGAGCATTTTAGAGAATCACCTATAACTGGTGTCAACACGTAGACCAGGTTTCTGGACAGGCAGGTCGCCACCCTGACTGAAGGTCATCAATAGCCAATCAGGTTTGATTTAATTAATGTGACAGTCAACTAATTTAATACAACTTGGTTTTAGTGATATGACTCATAATATAAAAGGAGCTCGATCTCACCATGCCTGCGTGCGTCCGTCCGTCCTTGCTTGCGAAGAATGCGTCCGTCCATCAACAATTGTCCTATAGAGTATCGGGGGATACCACAAGTCAAGCCCAATATCAAACAGGATGATTGGGTTGGGTAAAGTGAAGATAGATGGCCGGTTTAAATTACATTAAAACAACAAATTCTTCCTCCTTCATTTTCTTCTTCACTATAATAATGGTGAGTCTCATCAAATCCCGTTCCTCATATCATTAAACACAAGCTATATATTCAGAACTTCTTTTCAACATTTCCATGTCATTCATATCACCTGATCAAAACAGCATTTCCGATGATATAGTATATACCGCCTTGTAAAGCATTACAAAGCAGGTCGCTCCACTTGCAACGCATGAGAAAAAGGAAACGAACAAAAAAAAAGCAGCCGTATCTCAATTATTTTTGCACGATTTTTAGAGTGAAAGTTAATTTTATTCATTTTCTCTGGAAGTGACGGGTCTTACATTCTAGTAATTCTTAAACAAGCTAAATTTCTCACTTAGCGTCCACATCCTCAATACCAACACCTTCAGCCAGATTTGAACCTGCACCTCCAGTGTACCAGGTCTTGTATCCTCACCACACACTCATTATTAGCTTCACCCATTCCAAAGGATGAGAGAGGATATTGTAGTGTGTGCATGTGAGCGTCAGTGTTATAATTGTAAACGTCAGTGTCAGTAAGTCCAGGCACACTCCAACATTAACACAATCGCCTACGACGGCCCACTTTATACTCGAGCACCCCGGTATATGAAAGGTCGTCGAGACAAATTACCCCGCGTAGGTCTGCAATTGTTCACACACAGCTGTATAAGCTCCTCGGCGCCAGATACAAATAATTATCGTTTTTGTGTGTTGTTTGTGTATTTTGTTGTCGAGATTTGTGTCAGGCGTTGTGGGTTTGTATTTATAAGGTTGTAGTTGTTCGTAACAGTTTAGCAAGTATTGCATTAGTTTATGAAAGAAGTATTGTGGGCGGTGTTTAAGTGGTGAGCGAGTGTTTATAGTGTGGAGCTAGTGTTAATTAGTGTTTAGGCAAGCGTTTATCAGTTGGGCCTTGGAATATGGTTGTGGAAATGAATAGAGAGCGAAGGAGAAAGGAAAGAGAACATAAAATGTGAGGGTACTCACTGTGGCGGAAGTGTAAGGATATAGCCCATTTGAGGGTAGTTTTCGAGGTTGAAGGAACAGATAGATAATTTTCAGCAGGTAGCAGAATGTGAGAAATTTGAAGATAATAGTTGGTTACAGTTGTGGAGTGAGGTTGCTGAGGATATTGGAAGTGGTGACAGTGGAGAGGGGCAGGCAGTGGAGGGTGAGCAAGTGCAGACAGGTGAAGGTGGCAGATAGTGGTGAGGGTGGAGCAGGTGCAGACAGTGGTGAAGGTGCAGACAGTGGTGAGGGTGAGCAAGTGCAGACAGTGTGAGGGTGGAGCAAGTGCAGACAGTGGTGAAGGTGCAGACAATGGTGAAAGTCTGCAGCGAGTGAAGGTCATACTGAGGGTACAGCAATCGCAGATTGTAGGAATGAGTCTGGGAACAGTTTTGTAGCTGATGAGATTATTAAATATGTAGATCTTCATTCAGCAGGAAGATTTTGACATATAATTTTGTGTAGTTTTGAAGAGCAGGAGTTAGGGACATTGAAGGAAGAGTAAACGATATTGCATCGGGTCATGGCAGGAAAGAGTTGGTTGTGGTACACCTAGGTGCGAATGATGTAGGGAAAGTTTACTCAGAGGTTTGAGAAATAAATACAGGATTGGTAAGCGCTGAAAGCAAAGGCTGTGAGGTCATGTTTTCTGGGATTATCCAAATTAAGAAATTAATAGAAATGATCGACCGAGTGATAGATGTCAACCAATGGCTGGAAGAATGTGTAGGGAGAAAGGTTTTACATTTAAGAAGCAATGGAATCATTTAGGGGGCATAAGGGAGTGTTTCCGGAATGATGGCCATATGTTAAATAGAAAAGGGGGGCAGCAAGTTTTGCAGTGGGAATTGAGGAAGAAATTCAGGCATTTTTAGTCAGCAGAGGGTGGGAAGATATGAGGAAGGAACAGATGAAGTAATTGTGATGAGTAAGGCCAGGCAATAAATATAATTTCAGGAAGGGAAAAGTTAAATATATTCGAAACCAATGCCAGAGTTTAAATAATAAGATGGAAGAACTTGAAGCCAAGTAGATAGCGAGGAGTATGATATAGTTGCATGAGTGAGACATGGTTTAGGAGGAGAGTAACTGGAGGACAGGATTGGAAAGCTCCAAGGTGTGTCGGTTGTGATAGGAAGGAGAGAATAGGAGGAGAGTAGCAATCTGGGTAAAGACAGCATTGCATCAAGAGAAAGGGTGACATTAAGGGGAATTAATGTAGAGCCTGTTGTTCATTGTAGCAGCCCATGAGCCACTGGTGGCCTAAAGTGTGGCCCCTGACGCGCGGCTTTTATAGACAAATGTGAAAACACCCCATCATAATCCGCCATAAATGCTATCAAATGAATCACATGGTTTCAAAGGAGTGTTCCAACGTGAGCGTAAAAGTACATCAACTACATCAGTAGATAGCAGTGTACAAACAATAATGCCTTAAACCCATTAACCACAACAATAACAACAACAAAAAGGAGTACGTGGAGGCGGGGCCTAATAGCAGCATTTGGAGTCCTGCAGGTGTGTGTTGGTCTCACAACTGATGTCTTATCGACAAAAGTGGCCCCCTCTAAAACAATAGTGAAGATCACTGATGAGAGGATTCTATTATGGATGGAGATTAGAGGGTGTAAAAACAGTAAGATACTGGTAGGATGCTTTTTAGGCTCTGGCTGTGAGGAAGAGGAGGAAGGAGGAGTAGATGAAGAATTCAAAAGGATGTGGTAAGGGAAGAGTATTGATATGGGGGATTTAACTTGCCAGGGATAGAATGGGCCAGGAACGGGGAAAGGGAAGAGCAGATGAGGATTTCCTAGTTTTCGTTCAGGATTGCTTTTTAACCAGTTGTAGAGAAGCCCACGAGGGGGAGTGCAGTGTTAGACCCCTTTAAATCACAATCCCAATATGATGGAGGAGTGAGGTAGGGGAGCATTTAGGAGCAAGTGACTGTAACCTTGTGTATGCAAAGACTCTGCTAAGGGTTAGAGTCAGAT
Organism: Eptatretus atami; assembly: GCA_035128595.1. Classification (NCBI taxonomy): domain Eukaryota; kingdom Metazoa; phylum Chordata; class Myxini; order Myxiniformes; family Myxinidae; genus Eptatretus; species Eptatretus atami. The sequence continues at coordinate 98,053,271 of CM068955.1, read as the reverse complement.
AGTAGTAAGTAAGGCTATTAGATTTCAGGAGGCAAACCTTGAGGTATGAGAGCGAGTTGGTTTAGCAGATTTGGCGAAGCTTACAGGACAATCAGCATCAGAGAAATGGGAAACCTTTAAGGACCAAATGTGTGGAGTGTAGATAAGTACATTCCAAGAGGTGTAAAACTAGAGGCAGAAAGAGACCAGGTGGTTGAGTAGTGAGATAAGGAATGCTATTAAGGAGAAGCAAAGGCTTTAAGGTTTAAAATAGCAAGACTGGAGTTAGATTTATATCACTATTGGAGTAAACCAGAGGCAAAGTTAGAAAATAACTCGCAGCCAAAGAGAGTATAAGTAGGACATGACTAAGAATATTAAACATAATAGCAAGGCTTTCTTTAAGTATATCAGGGGAAAAGGAGAGGTTAAGACCAGTGGGACTGTTGAGAATAGCATCGCGCAGAGTGGTAAGTGATGAAAGTTGAGATGGCAGGCTTATTAAACAGGAGTATTTTTCTTCAACTTTACACAACAATCAGGAGAATTGCCAATAGCTGAGAATATCTATCAAATAGGTGAGGAAGGCATTTACAGAAGATCCAGTTGGAGTGAGGAAGTAAAGGAACAGCTCAGAAATCTAAGAGTAGATGAGGCAGATATATGCACCGAGAGTATCGAGGGAGGTAGCTGAGCAGGTAAGCAGAGATGTAACGGATATTATCAACAGCTCACTGGAGTCAGGACGGGTACCGGAGATTGGAGAGTAGCAATTGTAAACCATTATTTAAGAAAGGATCCAGAAGAAGAATTGGAAACTATAGACCTGTTAGTTGACTTCAGTGTGGGGGAAGTGTTGGAGACATTAATTCGGACCAGATAAGAACCATTAAATAAATACAAACTAATTAAAGGTAGTCAGCATGGTTTACCAAAGGTGGTTCATGTCTAACAAATTTTAGAGTTCTAATGAAGCAGTGTCTGATTAGGTGATGATGGAAAGCAGTGGGACATAGAATATCTCGACTTTAAGAAGGCATTTATAAGGTACCACATCAGAGGTTGTTAGCCAAAGTGAGGGCTGTGGAGTGGCTGGTCATGTAGCTATTGGATGCAAACTGGCTTAGTGGTAGAGCAAAGAGTGCGCTGTGAGTGGAGGATGTAAGTAGCGGGGTACCTCGGGATCAGTACTCGAACCTTACTATCATTTTACATCAATGATTTGGATAGTGGGGTGAAGAGTAAGCTTTCAAATTTGCAGATGACACAAAGTTTGAGGAAGGTTAGATAGCAGATTGGGTGGTGATCAAGACAGGAAATATTGATACTTGCATGATTGGCAAAGAATTGGCAGATGGAATTTAACCTGAGCAAGTGTAAGGTGTTGGGATGGGAAAGAACAATGAAAATAGAGATTACAGGATCAAGGGTAATTTTGGAGCGCGTCACACAGAGAAGGATCTGGGGGTGTGTAATAGATATGGAGGTAAGCAGGCAGCACAGCTGCCAGCAGCTATAGGTAAAGCAAAAGGGTTTAGGTTATATTTGGAAAGGATCATTTATAAATCAAAGACTGGTGTTAACATTGTACAGTAATTTAGTGAGGCCACATATAAGAATATTGTGTGCGGGTTGTGGTCACCACCAATTTGGAAGGACATAGCTGCCGAGAGAGGGTTCAGCGCAAGGTATTACATTGATTCCGGGCCTCGCTAAACTCAGCTATGAGGAGCGGCTGAAGGAGACAGGGCTTTATACGCTAGAAAGGAGGCGTTACGAGGAGATATGATGGAGATGTTTAACATAAATGAAAGGCACAGACAAAATAAGTGCAGATGAATTATTCAACAGAGTAGACAGTGATAGACAGGGGCCATAGCTGAGAGGTAAGAAGGGAGAGTTAAGACGGTAGAAACGCAGGGGTATATTGTTGTGGGCCTGGTATGGCAGCGAGCAGATGACCGCTATATGTAGCAGTAGAGTCGACTCCACCGAACACCCGGAAATCTAGATCGTACCTTTCGATAACTCTGAAGGTACGGGTCCCTTACAGGACCGTGAATCGTCAATAATTCAACCGCATGGGACAGGGTTATTTGCCAAACTTCAAAAATACCTAGAGGCCCACGTGGCGAGCTACCGAGGATTCACACCCTCGACGGAGCTCGAACGGGACGAGCCGAACCGTGCTCGACCCGTGCTAACCCGAGCGGATGGTACGAGGTACGTCTGTCCAAATGCACAACTAAGGCCAGCAACGGCCTTTTAATTCCCCCAACACGCACCGTGCTAACCAATGCAGGAAAGACAGAAACGAGCTGAAAACATTCAACAATAGGAATATTTATTTACAATAGTGTGGGAGGGGGAACACAGAAGAGCAGAGTTATCCGGCTATAAAATGCAGTCATGTACAAGCAAAAGCACTTATCCAGTTGCTACTTAAAGCGGGCCCACACACAGACACACAACAGAAATGGACCCCATGTCTTTATGAAGGCTCCAGCTCGAGGACAGGTGAGCTAGAACCAGAGCTATCTCGGACCTTCCCGCCTCGTGCGGTCTTCGACGTCCGAGATCGGCGGGACTCAAACCCGCAACTTGATGCCGCTGCAAGCACCGGGTACGGAGGGCAGCGTCGGGCTCTCGCACGCTCCTCCGGCATGCGACGAGACCAGAGCAGCGACAAGATGAGACCAGAACCAGCGACAGGACGAGACCAGAAGAACCAGCGACAGGACAAGACCAGAAAGAACCTGCTAACCGCGCCGTCCCGTCTATTTCTTCCCTCTCTCGCGTCTGGGGCGAGGGGGACGTGTCTCAGCCCTCCGCACACCTCATTTGCCGGGAAATCCATCGCTCTCCATGATTGGTCGGGGGCGTCGGCTTTACTCTTACCCCGCCCCCCGAAGAGGCTTTGCTTCTCTTGGAGCCCGCTCTGTGCCATTGCTGAAAAATGACGCATACCTCATTTGGCGCCACCAGAACGAAACGCTTCGTGAGTGCGCAAACAGTGCGGACAATGCGCGAGCAGTTTGTTGTTGGCGTTGTCATTAAGTGTAAAAATCCTCTATAAAATAACTTTGCAGCGCATGTCCACGTAATTCCCATTAGCATAGGGGAAAGGGAGCTATCTATCCACATTTACTTATCAAATAACTGAGCTATGGGACCTGAATGTTGATGCTAATGGCCACCAGATCGTAACAATATTACTCAAAGAGTAGTTAATACACGGTATATAATACACTCACCCCAATAAGATCATGTGCGCCATTACATGAAGCAGCACAGATCGGCAGCCTCAGGCCTGGGTGTTCGTCCATGCCCAGTGCAATTGGAATGATCCAGGTAAATAAATAAATAGAACCACGATGTATTATACATGCACATAAGAGTTACATATGTTTTTCTGCATGTATGGACATGGGGTTATTTTTCTTATTTTCGACTCAAATGCGCCATTTAAACCACACAAATATGGGATGTTTTACTGGCGTAAAGTAATGGCTAAAACCGAAATTACGCACAAAAAAACCCCAATTTATTTGGCTTGGTGTGAATAGCAAATTAAAGGTTAGTGGATGGCCTACAGTTATGCACACGTGCCTCTCTGTTAAGCCGGAGTTTGAATACCGAGCCAACTATGAACTATCACCCGGTCGCATGAATGTTTTTGCTTCATGTATGTACATCAGGTTATTTAAAATATCACATCGGTAGGGGACATGTATTACAAAGCAATTATCGCTCTAGTTATTGATCGTTTTCTATACTACATCATGATACAAAAAAAACTTCTATTGTATGGACCACAATTCAACAGTTTTTCCATACTGTACGCATCAACAATTCAAGGTGCTGTTTTGGGAGCTGTTGGCATATACATCCTGGAGTGTTAAAGCTCTACGCTTTGTAACTTCATATAAGTCACAGAGCTTAACCGTCGCTTCGCTGACGGAACAATATAGTCATCCTGTTTTCCAATTTACCTGTGCCTGGAGTGCTTAACCTCAGCCTTGCCCAGGTAGAAAGGTAATTTTAATACCCTCTGCCACCACCATGTGGCGCTACATGGTACTGTGGGGGAAAATTTATATTAATGTATTCTAAATTGTAACAAATGGAGTTTAGAAATGTAACTTTATGCTACAAGTTGAATTGGCTGTCCTTTCTGGCAAGAGACTTTTGCCCTAAATGATGATAATGTCTTGGTCTGGAGCGGTGTGACCTGAGCTGATAACAGCGAACCTTTGCCTCGAAATGTACGAAAGTGCTTCTCGTCTAAAGGACACGTCTGCAGTCTGGTTGATAGCCCCCACCACTCTCTCATGAAAGTATAAATGCTTTGGAAATGTAAATTTTGTTCAGTGCAAGTACTGAGGAAGTATTAGAATCTCAGTGCTTGTGTCCTTGAACTGACCAGTACCAAGTTAGAATAAAAAACTCTCTGATGTATGTGGAAGTGAATTGAGATCGGGTTGGTCTAACTGTTTAACTAAGAGTAAGAATAATGAAATAGAACCAATATAATTGCAATCATGGGGATTCTTAAGTTCATTGTACGAGGGTGAGAAGTGTATGGTGTATAATTAGAATAATAAATTGTTTCACAAGAAGACTTGTGTGGACATCGCGTTATCAGGTCGATAGGCGTTTTTATGCAGGATTTTTATAAACAAATCGACAAACGTTAAACCTGTCTGAAGTCAAATAGGATTCCACAATCGGCCAGTTAGAATCCTTCAACGTCACAACAAGGTGGGTTAAAAAATCCACATCAGTACCCATTTACAGAGAGAATTTACGCCCTCCCCCTGGCTCCCACAACACCGTAATGAGCCGTGGCAATAGCCTAAGTTACCCTCACACAAAGTTGTATTTGTATCCCGAATTTGGAGTTTGTTACTTAAAAGATTGGGCCGTGCTTTTAGGGCGAGAGAGAGGGAGACGTTATTATATATTGTTGCGGATCCAGGGTCGGGGCGAGAAGACGACGAGGAGGGGGGGGAAGCTACCTCGGGTTTCCACCAGACTCTCCGGAATCACAGGCCATCGCACACGGATATTTCCGTGACACGGCCGGTCGCTAACGACCGTGAACGCCAATAACTCAACCCGTGACTTGGTTCCTCTGTCTAATGGAACCGTTACCTAAATGGTCACGTGATCTAATTACAAGGGGACACGCCCTCGGTACACCTTGTTCAAACGATCACCTTACCGGATCAGATGCATCCGAGTGTAACTGCCAAGGACGTACCTGCTAGAAACAGATCGTTGGGGATAACGTCCGGCTTGCTCAGATATGGACCATGCTGGACCAATGAAGGAAAAAACGAAAACGAGCTGGAACATTCTTACATAAAGCATTTATTTACAATTAGCGAGGAAGGGAGTGACAGTAATGGGTTTATTATTATGTACAGCAGGGACAACAAGGAATTTGTGGGTGTGACAAAAGGCAAGCGATTTACAAAAGCATCACAGAGCAGACTTATCCCGTTAGAACTTCTACGATCTTAACTTAAGCTACGACAGGCGCCATCACATACACACACACAGACCCGATGAAGTTTAGTTACGCCAGAAGGAAGGAGAGCAGGTGAGAACTAACGGCTCTCAATAGCTGGTGCGGTCGGCGACCGCGCAACGGTATGCTTTGGGGAAGCTCCGCTTGAGCGATCCCACCTTAAGAGTCGGCGTGTTATCTTTTGCTTGATCACTTTGCCAGGGGTCGTGGAAAACGTGTGCTCCGCACTGGTCCAGAAGAACGTCTTGCACACCAACCCTAAGTGCGATGCAGCGGACAGGCAGACAACGAGGTGCAGCGAAGAGAGGCGGAGCAAGAGGCGGAGCAGTGGGCACGGCAAACAGGCGGAGACAGTGCGAGGCAGGCAGGCGAGAGGAAGAGGAGTGAGAGAGGGTGGACGGCTTCACGATCCCTTTTATAAGCCCGGCGAAGGGGGGTGACGACCCAAAGTGATGTGCCGTCATCCGAATCGTGCCCTTCCATTGGATCCCGGTCTCGCGCCTGCAGGCTCTGGGGCGGAAGCGGCCTCGTTTGCACATCCAGCGCGACGCGGCCCGGAGCCTCTCACAGAATCCCGGGTCGTGTTCTTGGTGACTTGACGAAGGTTGTGTCGGTCCTGCATGCTCGTTCGGGGCACCCCCGCGAGCTGCGGTTGTGCTGTTAATGTGCTTGGCCCTTCCCACGCCATACAGTCGAATGCCTGGGCCATGCAGCAAGCTCGTTTGGTGGCAAATTGCATTGATGCGGAGATGCGTGGAGCGTGCGGTGATTTTCACCTGTGTGCGGGAATGTTGGTGGTTGAGGTGTGCTTCTGTAAGCAGAGGTTGAGCAACGTGAGATGCGTTGTAAATCGGCATACAGATTAGAATGAAGTGTTCGCCATGCGTGTCCTGGCTCATAGGTGGCTGCCTGGGTGCGGTGCTGCTTTGATTTGTTCTGCGATAAAGGAAAGGGTTGGATGAAAATCAGGATTGAATGGCAAATAGAGATACAATTAGACCGAGCTATAAACCCATGTAACGCTTTTCATTCCGTCAACCCATTAGACATGAGGGGAAGGTCTGACTGCACGAATACGAACAAAATAACTGCCTGGGGATCACTGTGTTGGGTGCCGTTGTGTTAGAGGCATGCAGTTTTGCAGAACCGCAACAATATTTGTTCGGGCTGGGGGTCTGGGTGAGAAGACCACCAGGAGGAGAAGCTATCTCGGGTTCCCACCATACTCCCTGGAATCGCAGGCCATCCACGGATAATTCTGGGACGCGGCGGATGGCTAACCGACCGTGAATGCCAATAACTCAACCACGTGATTAGGGTCTCCGTCTAGTTATCCGTTACGTGATATAATAAATAATCACGTGATCTCATTATTCGGGAGACACACCCTCGTACGCCTTGTCTGAACCGGATCACTTTACCGGATCAGATGCAGCGCAGCGACACTGCCAAGGATGTCCGGCTAAAAGGAAGGATTGTTGGGAATAAAGTCCCGGATAGGTTAGGATACGGACCATGCTAGATCAATGAAAGAAAAGACAAAAATGAGCTGGGAACATTTATACAAAGGATTTATGACAGGCAGGCGAGGAAATATATTGGCACAGTGAATGTAGTTCATTGTTGTGTGTAAGTAGAGGTAGAAAGAAAAGTGTTGTGCGACAATAAAACAAGCATTTACAAAAGCAGACACAGCAGAGTTATTCCGATATACTTCTGCAATCTTAACTTAAGTGAGGCAGGCCCATGACATACGCGCGTGCGCACGCGACGCACGCACACACACACACACACACACAACATATCCCGATAAGAAGAGTTAATGAGGAGATGAGGCTAATCGTCTCTCAATACTTGCACATTTACCGACACACCACCCAGTACGTTGTGGGGGATGCTCCTCTGGGCATACTCCTGACACCTGGCACGTCGTCTCTGCTTCGTGGCACTTTGTGCAGCTAAGCGTCGATCAGAGATGGGGCGTGACCGTCAGGCGTGAAGAGGGAGTTTGGGTGGACAGCAGCAAGTGGGTGGAGAAAGGTGGAGTCAGCAGCGAGTCGGTGAAGGACAGTCAGCAGGTGAATGGGTGAAGAAGGCGGAGTCAGCAGGGAATGGGCGGATTGTCAGCAGCAGGCGGGTGGTGGAGTCAGTGGCGAGTCAGTGAAGAAGGGCGGAGTCAGCAGGCGTGCAAAGATGGATCCTGGCGAGATAGAGCAGGACGAGCAGACAGGGAACCTTGAGCAGGAACTCCGATAGGAACTATGGCAGGAATGCAGAGAGGAACTATGAGCAGGACGCAGACAGAACTATGAGCAGGAATGCAAAGAGGAACTATGAGCAGGAACGCGGACAGAACTATGAAAGCAGAACACAGACAGGAACTACAGATGGCCTCACGACCTGTCCTTTATAGACCTGCGGTGCAGGGCGGGTTGTCACCGTAAATGATGTGTCGTCACCCGAATCGGGCGCTCTGATTGGGCCCCGACCACCGACGGCCCGGCGCCATGACGCGGAAGCGGCCCACTGTACATCTGGCTAGCCATAGCTGAGCTGTAGATAAGTCGCTCGAGCCCCGTGATACAAATTGCCTGCACCAACTCCCGGCCGTCCCGGCGACGCGCGCGTTAGCGCTGGTCAATGTGCTGCTGTCCGTACGCCATGTAGCCGAGCGATCCGGGCGTACAGCATGCCTCTGCTTGACGGCAGCCTTGCCGTTGGAGGGCGAGAATATGTCTGCCTTCCACGGGAGACACCCGTGGCACGATGGTCAGTGAAGACGACGTAAGATGCTATTGTAACCATGTGCAGAACGGAACAAGATGTGTGCTATTCGTGTTCCGCTCTGTGTACGATAATAAATTATTACGGGCTGGCTGGGTCCGCCACCATCGACATGCGGTTATCATCAAGGCGGTGGCGTGCGTGGTGCGGCCCTGATCTGTCAGGAATTGAAGGAAAATATTGGGTATAATTATTAGATGGAATTTGGTTGAAAAAAGTGCGCCGCGTGCGTACTGTATGGCTTTGGCATTTGGTGTGTTGTTCCTATATTCCCCGGGCTGGCATTCCTGCAGCGGCGCCATCGTGTTGGTGATGTTTCTGGTCTCCTGAACAGTGTTGGGGTTGTCGCTGTGCTGCACGCGTTCGTGCTGTCTACTGGTAGTGGTGGTCTGTTTTACTATTCACTGGAAGGCACGGCTGTCGATGCTTGTGCTGACTTTTGCGAAGATGCATTCTTACAGTGAAGGGCATGGCAGGATTTTACAGGCGGCTGTTGTTGGATTTATCTCGGGAATAGAGAAAAAGAGTATGAATGAAGTTAAAGATATAATCAGACCTAACTATGAGATTCACACAACGCACTTGCCCGTTTGTCCATTAGACAAGAAGAAAGGTCTAACTGTACGTATATTAATGATACTGTCTGGCGTGACCACTATTGATGGATGCCATACCTTTGGAGGGATGGGGTTCCTAGAACCGCAACATATTTAATAATATTATAATAATACATACATACTAATATAATAATATATATTATATATATATTCACACACTATTAAAAGGCGTCTCCGAGAGTAAAAATAATGGACACTCGTATCGACTGAGCTGCAGTGCACGGCGTACCACATATCATGAATCAGGTGGGTGGTCTCTCAGGTGATGCCTCGCCGACTGAAAATGTTGTGCAACCTTCATTTTAGATGACGTCGCTTAATTTAACATCACTTCATACCCATCACTTCGACATTCATACATTAAAAAAAAAAGAGAGGAAAAACAAACTCCATCAACCTTGTGTTTGGAGTTCCTGTTCCGAGTTCCTTCATGTTGGTTTGAGCTGTGAAAAGTGTGTGCCAATATTTTGTGGTGGTTTGGATTGATTTTTGTGGTTTGCGGGCGCCACTAGTGACACTATTTTCGTTGTGTCTGTGTGTCTGTCTGTTCTGTCTGTCTGTCTGTCTGTCTGTCTGTGACTCTCTCCAGAGCATAGCTCCGTGACGTTTATGCGATCTTGATGATGAAACTTGACACAAGCTAGATATTATGGTCTAGTTGTGTCTTTTGTATGAGGGGCGTTCACGCCCCCTTGTGGCAGACCATGCCACTTGAACTTTTTATTTGTTTTTTTATTTTTATTTTTTTCTCGATTTTTTTTTCGCAATCATTTCTAGAAGCTGTGCGTAATGTCCATAAGTACAACATATAAAAATCCGATTATTTGGTCAATTTTGATGAGAAAGATAGGTTTTTCTGTAGGGCTTCCTCAAAAGCTTCACTAACTCAATTGTACCTATCGTGGCATTGTCTTAATGCCCGCGAACCATCGTCGCCTCCCGGCTTGTCTTTGAATTACATTTTGTTATTTTTTGCTTTATTTCATATTTGAAGAATATTATTTGAAAGGAAGCTTTGTGGTTCTTTTTGTGTGCTGCATCCGTGCGGAACTTCAAACGGAACTTAGAACAGGCCGTGTTTGCCCTCACCTGGTGATTTAACAAACTTAGTAGAAAACAACCATTAACTTTAAATGTGACAAAAATATTTAACTGATGCTTTAATGAGATCGGTACACTGGAACATGTGACGTCAAGAATAATGCTCGAGTATCACAATACCTTGTACGGTGATGATGAGGTACAGACGTAAGCAGTTGCCGTGTTATCTTTATATGAACGGTTGCTTCTCGGAATCGTAAGGAGTTTCTCTTTGTGACTTTCAAAGCTGATAACACACCGATTTCAGAGCCGTTTGCACATTAACATGTTTTGAAATTACAGCATTTTTTTTTCACCATCACACGACATTGGCAGCGTTTTTAATTAATAATGTTTATGCACATCGTGAAACGTCCATCATGCAACGTTGTTTTTTTTTAATAATTTATTGAATTCCCCCAAACAAAAGGGTTAAAGCTACACAAGTTTTTTGGGTTGTATACAGTACGTACTGCACTCGTTTATCACACTGACTCAATCTGCCAATTCCCATAAACTGGCGATATTGTGTGTGTGTGTGTTGTGTGTGTGTGTGTGTGTGTTGTGTGTGTGTGTGTGTGTGTGTGTGTGTGTGTGTGTGTGTTGATGTTGATGTTGTTCATAAACATTAACTATTTCTCTTGCTAACTCCCTTCTCCCCATAGTCTGGAGAAATCAAAAGACTTGCACTTTGGTTGCCAAGCATTTTATTCATTTTTTGTATATATTATACATTGCTGATTTCAAATCTGGATGATGCACTCTGTAACTCTTGAGGCTAAGTCACATTTGCCACGGCGGCCGTGGGGTCTCCAAAATCTCGGCCACTAGCAATTATACGCGGCCGCAGTATTTCCACGGTCAACAATGTAGCAGTCACATATGTTTTTATTTTTCGGGAGCCGCACGGCGTATTTAGAGATTGTGGAGACCGAAAACGTGTGGCCGTACGGTCTTTGATTGATGTCGCACGTGACCTTAGGGTGTCCCTGCGGCGGCCATAGAATTTTCAAGCAGACGCAAGGTCGCCTCAAGGTGCCCACAAGGCAACGCACAGGGGGCCCTAAGGCGAACGTGCGGCAGACGGACGGTAACGAGTGTGGTATATAATACCAGTTTGTTTTTTACTGAATAAAAATATACAGTCGGAACATCCAGTACGTGGTGCCCCAGAATCCGAATTGAATTCGTTCCAGGAGGCTGTTCGGATTGCAAAAAAGTTCGATTCCCAAACTATTTTCCCAATAAGAAATAATGAGTGAATTAATCTGTTCCTGGACCCCAAGAAAAAATCCACTTTCAGACACTTTCAACTGAAATTCCCCATGTTTAAGGTAAATAAGATGAGTAATCACCTTCGGTGGCGTGTGTATTGTATGTAAACTGGTACAATCACCACATCCAAAGGTTCACACAGGCTCCGAGCTCCGCTGGGTTCCGATCGCTCGCGCACTCTGCGAGCGCTGCCCCCAGGGCAGCTTATCAAAACATGATGCCCCCAGAACCACAATCACTTTCATCAAACGCATCGGGCTGAGGTAATCATGGATATTCCAAATTACAACCGGTTTTTCGTGAAATTAATCCTTGCCCGACAGTCCGTCACACCACGTGATCGGATTGCTTTTTGTTATTAATTAAAACACAAGATGAGTAAAAAAAAAAAACAGCACAAATCAGGTGAAACACGAGAAGTACGATCGACACACAAGAGATGCTTCACCGAGTACTGTCACCGACGACTGAAAATGATCAAAGGCGCGAGATGCGGGTGGAAAGTGGGGAGACACGTGAACAAACATGAACGCTTCGTTGTGTTCGGTTTACCCCTCAGCCCGAATTGGCCTATATAAGGGTAATGTCGTCATAGGGTTGTAGTCCGGCGTCCG
>CM068955.1:98024456-98041364 GCA_035128595.1 Eptatretus atami | reverse complement strand
CTCGAGCCTGTGTGAACCTTTGGATGTGGTGATTGTACCAGTTTACATACAATACACCGCCACCGAAGGTGATTTACTCATCTTATTTTACCTTAAACATGGGGAATTTCAGTTGAAAGTGTCTTGAAAGTGGATTTTTTCTTGGGGTCCAGGAACAGATTAATTCACTCCATTATTTCTTATTGGGAAAATAGTTTGGGAATCGAGTCCACTGATGACCAAGCATGGTAAATGAGAGTTGTTTCTTTCATTTACCACAGTGCACGGAGCTGGCTACTAATGTGTGGCGTGTTCCTGCACGACGATTAATAGTTCACACGTATCCCAGGCTGACGGTCTCAGGCACACGTAATAGCACAAACTCATAATCCAAGAAGAGGTATTGGGGGGTGGGGGGTGATAATCATAATGAGGAAGGGATAAATGTGAAACCAGATCATGGATACTGCAGCATTCCATCTGATAACGCACATCACGTGTTCAATGCTTCAGAAAGTTATTCACACCCCTTGACTTTTTCACATTTTATTGTGTTAGCAGCTGAATTTAAAATTGATTGAATGAGATTCTTTGTCATGGATCGACACATAAATACCCTGTAATGTCAGTGGAATCTTTTTTCTTTTTTAAAGAAATTTTTACAATAATTAAAATAAAAAGCTGAAATGTCTTGAATGAATTAGTATTCAACCCTTTGCTATGACACTCCAAATTGAGCTCAGTGCATCCAGTTTCCTTTGATCATCAATTGACATGTCTCTACAACTTGATTGGAGTCCACCTGTGTCCAATTCAATTGATTGGACATGATTAGAAAAAACACACTTGTTATACAAGGTCCCACAGTTGACAGTGCATGTCAGAGCAGAAACTCTACCATGAAGTCCAAGGAACTGTCCGTAGAACTCCAAGATGGAATTGTGAGGAGGCATAGATCTGGGAGGGATCAAACAATTTGTAGAGTGTTGATGGTTCCCAAGAGCACAGTGAGCTCATTCATTAGGAAATGGAAAGAATATGGAACTACCAGCTCTTCTTTAGAGCTGCCATCCGACCAAACTGAGCAACTGGCAAGAAGGACCTTGTCGGAGAGGTGACCAAGAACCCAATGACCACTCTGAAAGAACTACAGAGTTCCTTGGCTGAAGAGAGAAACCTCTGCAAGGCCCACAGCTCTCAGCACTTCACAAATCTCAGCTTTATGGAGAGTGGCCAGATGGAAGCCACTCCTGAGAAAAATGCGCATGGAGTTCGCAAAAAGGCACGTCAAAGACTCTGAGAGCATGAGGCAAACGATTCTGTGATCTGATGAGATGAGAATTTAACTCTTTGACTGAATGCAAAGCGCAACATCTGGCGAAACCGGAGCACAGCTCATCGTCATCTAACACCATCCCTACCATGAAGCATTGGATGGTGGCAGCATCATGCTTATGGGGATCATGGTATGCTTTTCAGCAGCAAGGACTGGGAGACTTGTCAGATAGAGGGAACAATGAATGGAACCAAATACACGCCAAATCCTGAGGAGAACTGCTTCAGGTGCAAATGACCTGAGCTGTGGCGAAAATTTACATTCAACAGGACAATGATCTCAAGCATACAGCCAAAGCAACACTGGAATGATTTCAGAACAAGAACGTGAAAGTCCTTGATGGCCCAGTCAAAGCCCAGACTTACATGCCCACTGAGAATCTGTGGAAAGACTTGAAGATTGCTATTCACCGACACTCCCCATCAAACTTGACAGAGCGTGAGCAAATCTGCAAGAAGAGAATGGAAGAAAATCCCCAAATCCAATATGCAAAGATGATACAGACATACCCAAGAAGACTCGAAGCTGTAATCACTGCCAAAGGCGCTTCTACACAGTATTGACTCGGGGCTGAATACTTATGTAAATTAGATATTTATGCATTTAATTTTCAAAAACATGTTTTCACTTTGTCATTAGAGCTATTTTGTATAGATCGGTGACAAAAAATTTAACATTCAATCCATTTAAATTCAAGGTGTAACACAAAGAAATGTGACAAAAGTCGAGAGGTGTGAATACTTTCTGAAGCGCTGTACGTATACACACAGCACAGCATCGAACATGGTGATTTGCCTTTATAAAATACATGTCCAACAATGGAGCCTCCACACCTTCCCATACACTCATAACAGTATTCTTGTGGAGATAAGCACTATCTATCATCCATATTATCTCTTACATCAGAGCATAACAAGTCATCTTCGCTCCAGGTGTGAAATAGTCACGGCTTTTTCATCCTATGATGTGTTTCCAGCATTTTAATTTTGTGCATCAACTTTGTTTACTTTTTTATTGTCGCTTCTATTTTAATCTGTATCCATAATCACAAGTAATGTTTTTATACAGTAAATAAGAGAGGAGACTTTTAGTTGTGCACTCAGTTTTGTCCTGCTTTTCTATTTTCCTGTTGTGAATTTTTGGGAGATGGGACCGTTTCATTGTAGAATCGTAACGTTGATCCAAAAACCCGAAGAGCATTTTAGAGAATCACCTATAACTGGTGTCAACACGTAGACCAGGTGGCTGGACAGGCAGGTCGCCACCCTGACTGAAGGTCATCAATAAGCCAATCAGGTTTGATTTAATTAATGTGACAGTCAACTAATTTAAACAACTTGGTTTTAGTGATATGATCTATAATATAAAAGGAGCTCGATCTCACCATGCCTGCGTGCGTCCGTCCGTCCTTGCTGCGAGAATGCGTCCGTCCATCAACAATTGTCCTATAGAGTATCGGGGATACCACAAGTCAAGCCCAATATCAACAGGATGATTGGGTTGAGTAAAGTGAAGATAGATGGGCCGGTTTAAATTACATTTAACAACAAATTTCTTCCTCCTTCATTTTCTTCATCACTTATAATAATGGTGAGTCTCATTCAATCCCGTTCCTCATATCAATTAAACACAAAGCTATATATTCAGAACTCTTTTTTCAACATTTCCATGTCTTCTATCACCTGTATCAAACAGCATTTCCGATGATATAGTATATACCGCCTTGTAAACATTACAAGCAGGTCGCTCCACTTGCAACGCAGTGAGAAAAAGGAACGAACAAAAAAAAGCAGCCGTATCTCAATAATTATTTGCACGATTTTTAGAGTGAAAGTTATTTTATTCATTTCTCTGGAAGTGACGGGTCTACATTCTAGTAATTCTTAAACAAGCTAAAATTCTCACTTAGCGTCCACATCCTCAATACCAACACCTTCAGCCAGATTTGAACCTGCCACTCCAGTGTACCAGGGTCTTGTCATCCTCACCACACACCCAGTTTATTAGCTCACCCATTCCCAAAGGATGAGAGAGGATATTGTAGTGTGTGCATGTGAGCGTCAGTGTAATATTGTAAACGTCAGTGTCAGTAAGTCCAGGCACACTCCAACATTAACACAATCGCCTACGATCGCGCCACTTTATACTCGAGCACCCCGGTATATGAAAGGGTCGTCGAGACAAATTACCCGCGTAAGGTCTGCATTGTTCACACACAGCTGTAAACTCCTCGGCGCCAGATCAAGATAATTATCGTTTTTGTGTGTTGTTTGTGTATTTTGTTGTCGAGATTTGTGTCAGGCGTTGTGGTTTTGTATTTATAAGGTTGTAGTGTGTTCGTAACAGTTTAGCAAGTATTTGCATTAGTTATTGAAAGAAGTATGGTGAGCGTGTTTTAAGTGTGAGGCCGAGTGTTTAGGTAGAGGCTAGTTTAAGTTTAGTGTTTAGGCAAGCGTTTATCAGTTGGGCCTTGGAATATGGTGGTGGAAAATGAATAGAGAGCGAAGGAGAAAGGAAGAAGAGAACATAAAATGTGAGGGTACTCACTGTTGGCGGAGATGTAAGGATAAGCCCATTTGAGGGTAGTTTTCGAAGTTGAGGAAACAGATAGATAATTTTCAGCAGGTAGCAGAATGTGAGAAATTTGAAGATAATAGTTGGTTACAGTTTGTGAGTGAGGTTGCTGAGGATATTGGAAGTGGTGACAGTGGAGAGGGTGCAGGCAAGTGGTTGAGGGTGAGCAATGCAGACAGGTGAAGGTGGCAGATAGTGGTGAGGGTGAGCAGGTGCAGACAGTGGTGAAGGTGCAGACAGTGGTGGGGTGAGCAGTGCAGACAGTGTGAGGGTGGAGCAAGTGCAGACAGTGGTGAAGGTGCAGACAATGGTGAAGTGCAGCGAGTGAAGGTCATACTGAGGGTACAGCAATCGCAGATTGTAGGAATGAGGTCTGGAACAGTTTTTGTAGCTGATGAGATTATTAAATATGTAGTCTTCATTCAGCAGAAGATTGTTGACATATAATTTTGTGTAGTTTTGAAGAGCAGGAGTTAGGACATTGAAGGAAGAGTAAACGATATTGCATCGGGTCATGGCAGAAGAAGTTGGTTGTGACACCTAGGTGCGAATGATGTAGGGAAAGTTTACTCAGAGGTTTGAGAATAAATACAGGATTTGGTAAGCGGCAAAGCAAAGCTTGTGGGTCATGTTTTCTGGGATTATCCCAAATTAGAAATTACATAGAAATGATGACAGAGTATAGATGTCAACCAATGGCTGGAAGAATTGTGTAGGAGAAAGGTTTTACATTTAAGAAGCAATGGAATCATTTAGGGGGCAAAGGAGTGTTTCCGGAATGATGCCATATGTTAAATAGAAAAGGGGGGCAGCAAGGTTTGCAGTGGGAATTGAGGAAGAAATTCAGGCATTTTTAGTCAGCAGAGGGTGGGGAAGATATGAGGAAGGAACAGATGAGAGTAATTGTGATGAGTAAGGCAGGCATAAAATATAATTTCAGGAAGGGAAAAGTTAAATATATTCGAAACCAATGCCAGAAGTTTAAATAATAAGATGGAAGAACTTGAAGCCAAAGAGATAGCGAGGTATGATATAGTTGCAGTGAGTGAGACATGGTTTAAGAGAGAGAGTAACTGGAGGACAGGATTGGAAAGCTCCAAGGTGTGTCGTTGTGATAGGAAGGAGAGAATAGGAGGAGGGTAAGCAATCTGGGTAAAGACAGCATTGCATCAAGAGAAAGGGTGACATTAAGGGGAATTAATGTAGAGCCCTGTTGCTTCATTGTGCAGCCCATGAGCACTGGTGGCCTAAAGTGTGGCCCCTGACGCGCGGCCTTTTATATAAAATGTGAAAACACCCCTCATAATCCGCCATAAATGCTATCAAATGAATCACATGGTTTCAAGGAGTGTTCCAAGTGAGCGTAAAGTACATCACTACATCAGTAGATAGCAGTGTACAAACAATAATGCTTAACCCGTTAACACACACATAACAACAACAAAAAGGAGTACGTGGAGGCGGGGCCTAATAGCAGCCATTTTGGAGTCTGCAGGTGGTGTGGTGGCTCTCACACTGATGTCTATCGACAAAGTGGCCCCTCTAAAACAAATAGTGAAGATCACTGATGAGAGGATTTATATGGATGTGAGATTAGAGGTGTAAAAACAGTAAGATACTGGTAGGATTGCTTTTATAGGGCTTGGCTGTGAAGGAAGAGGAGGAAGGAGAGTAGATTAAGAATTCAAAAGGGCATGTGGTAAGGGAAGAGTATGATTATGGGGGATTTAACTTGCCAGGGATAGAATGGGCCAGGAACGGGGAAAGGGAAGAGCAGATGAGGATTTCCTAGTTTTCGTTCAGGATTGCTTTTTAACCCAGTTTGTAGAGAAGCCACGAGGGGAGTGCAGTGTTAATCCCCTTTAAATCACAATCCCAATATGATGGAGGAGTGGAGGTAGGGGAGCATTTAGGAGCAATGACTGTAACTTGTGTATTCAAGACTCTGCTAAGGGTTAGAGTCGATAGTATAGAGTAAGGCTATTAGATTTCAGGAAGGCAACCTTGAGGTATGAGGAGCGAGTTGGTTTATGCAGATTTGGCGAAGCTTACAGGACAATCAGCATCAGAGAAATGGGAAACCTTTAAGGACCAATGTGTGGAGTGTAGATAAGTACATTCCAATGAGTGTTAAAACTAGAGGCAGAAAGAGACCAGGTGGTTGAGTAGTGAGATAAAGGAATGCTATTAAGGAGAAGCAAAAGGCTTTAAGGTTTAAAATAGCAAGACTGGATTAGATTTATATCACTATTGGAGTAAACAGAGGCAAGTTGAGAAATAACTCGCAGCCAAAGAGAGTATAAGTAGGACATGACTAAGAATATTAAACATAATAGCAAGGCTTTCTTTAAGTATATCAGGGGAAAAGGAGAGGTAAGACAGAGTGGGACTGTTGAGGAATAGCATCGGCAGAGTGGTAAGTGATGAAAGTTGAGATGGCAGGCTTATTAAACAGGATATTTCTTCTTCAACTTTACACAACAATCAGGAGAATTGCCAATAGCTGAGAATATCTATCAAATAGGTGAGGAAAGGGCATTTACAGAAGATCCAGGTTGGAGTGAGGAAGTAAAGGAACAGCTCAGAAATCTAAGAGTAGATGAGGCAGATAATATGCACCCGAGAGTATCGAGGGAGGTAGCTGGCAGGTAAGCGAATGTTAACGGATATTATCAACAGCTCACTGGAGTCAGGACGGGTACGAGGATTGTGAGAGTAGCAAATGTAACACCATTATTTAAGAAAGGATCCAGAGAAGAATTGGAAACTATAGACCTGTTAGTTTGACTCAGTTGTGGGGAAGGTGTTGGGAGACATTAATTGGACCAGATAGAACCATTAAATAATACAAACTAATTAAAGGTAGGTCAGCATGGGTTTACCAACGTGGTTCATGTCTAACAAATGTTTAGAGTTCTAATGAAGCAGTGTCTGATTAGGTGGTGATGGAAAGCAGTGGACATAATATCTCGACTTTAAAGCATTTGGATAAGGTACCACATCAGAGGTTGTTGCCAAAGTAGAGGGCTGGAGTGGCTGGTCATTAGCATTTGGATTGCAAACTGGCTAGTGGTAGAAGCAAAGAGTGGCTGTGAGTGGAGGATGTAAGTAGCGGGGTACCTCAGGATCAGTACTCGAACTTACTATTCATTATTTACATCAATGTTTGGATTGTGGGGTGAAGAGTAAGCTTTCAAATTTGCAGATGACACAAAGTTGGAGGAAGGTGATATCAGAGTGGGTGGTGATCAGAGACAGGAAAGTATTGATACTTGCATAGATTGGGCAAAAGATTGGCAGATGGAATTTAACCTGAGCAAGTGTAAGGTGTTGGGATGGGAAAGACAATGAAAATAGAGATTACAGGATCAAGGGTAATTTTGAGAGCGCGTCACACGAGAAGGATCTGGGGGTGTGTAATAGATATTGGAGGTAAGAGGCAGCACCAGATGCCAGCAGCTATAGTAAAGCAAAGGGTTTTAGGGTATATTTGGAGAGGATCATTTATAATCAAAAGACTTGTGTTAACATTGTACAGTAATTTAGTGAGGCCACATAAGAATATTGTGTGCGTGTTGGTCACCCAATTTAGAAGGACATAGCTGCGTAGAGAGGTTCAGCGCAAGTGTTACATTGATTCCGGGCCTCGCTAAACTCAGCTATGAGGAGCGGCTGAAGGAGACAGGGCTTTATACGCTAGAAGGAGCGGTTACGAGGAGATATGATGAGATGTTTAACATAAATGAAAGGCAAGACAAAATAAGTGCAGATGAATTATTCAACAGAGTAGACAGTGATAGACCAGGGCCATAGCTGAGAGTAAAGAAGGAGAGTTAAGACGGTAGAAACGCAGGGGTATATTGTTGTGGGCCTGGTATCGGCAGCGAAGATGACCGCTATATGGAGCAGTAGAGTCGACTCACCGAACACCCCGGAAATTAGATCGTACCTTTCCGATAACTCTGAAGGTACGGGTCCCTTACAGGACCGTGAATCGTCAATAATTCAACCGCATGGGACAGGGTTATTTGCCAAACTTCAAAAATACCTAGAGGCCCACGTGGCGAGCTACCGAGAATTCACACCCTCGACGGAGCTCGAACGGGACGAGCCGTAACGTGCTCGACCCGTGCTAACCGAGCGGAGGTTCGAGGTACCGTCGTCAAATGCACAACTAAGGCAGCAACGGCCTTTTATTCCCCTCAACAGCCCGTGCTAACCAATGCAGGAAAGGACAGAACGAGACTGAAAACATTCAACAATAGGATATTTATTTTACAATATGTGTGGGAGGGGAACACAGAAGAGCAGAGTTATCCGGCTATAAAATGCAGTCATGTACAAGCAAAAGCACTTATCCAGTTGCTACTTAAGACGGGCCCACACACAGACACACAACAGAAAGGACCCCAATGGTCTTTATGAAGGCCTCCAGCTCGAGACAGGTGAGCTAGGAACCAGAGCTATCTCGGACCTTCCCGCCTCGTGCGGTCTTCGACGTCCGAGATCGGCGGGACTCAAACCGCAACTTGATGCCGCTGCAAGCACCGGGTACGGAGGGCAGCGTCGGGCTCTCGCACGCTCCTCCGGCATGCGACGAGACCAGAGCACACAAGATGAGACCAGCCAGCGACAGGACGAGACCAGAAGAACCAGCGACAGGACAAGCCAGAAGAACCTGCTACGCGCCGTCCCGTCTATTTCTTCCCTCTTCGCGTCTGGGGCGAGGGGACGTGTCTCAGCCTCCGCACTCCTCATTTGCCGGGAAATCCATCGTCTTCCATGATTGGTCGGGGTGTCGGCTTACCTTACCCGCCCCCCGAAGAGGCTTTGCTTTCCTTGAGCCCGCTCTGTGCATTGCTGAAAAATGACGCATACCCTCATTGGCGCCAGCCGAACGAAACGCTTCGTGAGTGCGCAAAACAGTGCGGACAATGCCGCGAGCAGTGTTGTTGTTGGCGTTGTCATAGTGTAAAAATCTATCTATAAAATAACTTTGCAGCGCATGTCCACGTAATTCCCATTAGCATAGGGAAAGGGAGCTATCTATCCACATTTACTTATCAAAATAACTGAGCTATGGGGACCTGAATGTTGATGCTAATGGCCACCAGATCGTAACAATATTACTCAAAGAGTAGTTAATACCGGTATATAATACATACCACCCAAAGATATGTGCCGCATTACATGAAGCAGCACAGATCGGCAGCCTCAGGCCTGGGTGTTCGTCCATGGCCCAGTGCAATTGGAATGATCCAGGTAAATAAATAAATAGAACCACGATGTATTATACATGCACATAAGAGTTACTATGTTTTTGCTGCTGTATGGACATTGGGTTATTTTTCTTATTTTCGACTCAAATGCGCCATTATAAACCACACAAATATGGGATTGTTTTACTGGCGTGAAGTATGGCTAACCGAATTAGCACAAAAAACCCCAATTTATTTGGTTGGTGTGATAGCATAATTAAAGGTTCAGTGGATGGCCTACAGTTATGCACACGTGCCTCTCTGTTAGCCGGAGTTTAATACCGAGCCAACTATGAACTATCACCCGGTCGCATGAATGTTTTTGCTTCATGTATGTACATCAGGTTATTTAAAATTCACATCGGTAGGGGACATGTATTACAAAGCAATTATCGCTCTAGTTATTGATCGTTTTCATATAACATCATGATACAAAAAAAACTTCTATGTTATGGCCACAATTCAACAGTTTTTCCATACTGTACGCATCAACAATTCAAGGTGCTGTTTTGGGAGCTGTTGGCATTATACATCCTGGAGTGTTAAAGCTCTACGCTTTGTAACTTCATATATCACAGAGCTTAACCGTCGCTTCGCTGACGGAAATATAGTCATCCTGTTTTCCAAATTTACCTGTGCCTGGAGTGCTTTACCTCAGCCTTGGCCCAGGTAGAAGGTAAATTTTTAATACCCTCTGCCACCACCATGTGGCGCTACATGGTACTGTGGGGGAAAATTTATATTAATGATTCTAATTGTAACAATGGAGTTTAGAAATGTAACTTTATGCTACAAGTTGAATTGGCTGTCCTTTCTGGCCAAGAGACTTTTGCCCTAAAGTGATAATATGTCTTGGTCTGGAGCGGTGTGACCTGAGCTGATAACAGCGAACCTTTGCCTCGAAATGTACGAAAGTGCTTCTCGTCTAAAGGACACGTCTGCAGTCTGGGTTGATAGCCCCACCACTCTCTCATGAAAGTATAAATCTTTGAAATGTAAATTTGTTCAGTGCAAGTACCTGAGGAATATTAGAATCTCAGTGCTTGTGTCCTTGAACTGACAGTACAAGTTAGAATAAACTCTCTGATGTAAGTGGAAGTGAATTGGAATCGGGTTGGTCTAACTGTTAACTAAAGTAGAATAAATGAAATAGAACCAATATATTGCAATCAATGGGGATTCTTAAGTTCATTGTACGAGGGTGAGAAGTTGTATGGTGTATAATTAGAATAATAAATTGTTTCACAAGGAAGGACTTGTTGGAATCGGTTATCAGTGTCGATAGGCGTTTATGCAGGATTTTTATAAACCATCGGCAAACGTTAAACTCTGTTCTGAAGATTCAATAGGTTCACAATGGCCCAGGTTAGAATCCTTCAACGTCACAAACAAGGTGGGTTAAAAAATCCACATCGAGTACCATTTACAGAGAGAATTGCGCCTCCCCCTGGCTTCCCACACACCGTATGAGCCGTGGCACATAGCCTAAGTTACCCCTTCACACAAAGTTGTATTTGTATCCCGAATTTGAGTTTGTTACTTAAAAGATGGCCGTGGCTTTTAGGCGAGAGAGAGGGAGCGTATTATAATATTGTTGCGGATCCAGGGTCGGGGCGAGAAACGACGACGAGGGAGGGGGAAGCTACCTCGGGTTTCCACCAGACTCTCCGGAATCCACGGCCATCGCACACGGATATTTCCGTGACACGCCGGTCGCTACACGACCGTGAACGCCAATAACTCAACCTGACTTGGGTTCCTCTGTCTAATGGAAACCGTTACCTAAAATGTCACGTATCTAATTACAAGGGGCACAGCCCTCGGTACACCTTGCAAACCGATCACCTTACCGGATCAGTATGCATCCGAGTGTAACTGCCAAGGACGTCCTGTAGAAACAGATCGTTGGGGTAAACGTCCGCGCTTGTCAAGATATGGACCATGCTGGACCAATGAAGGAAAAAACGAAAACGAGCTGGGACATTTTACATAAAGCATTATTTACAATTAGCGAGGAAAGGGTGGACAGTAATGGGGTTTTATTATGTACAGCAGGGACAACAGAGGAATTTGTGGGTGTGACAAAAGGACAGCATTTACAAAAGCATCACAGAGCAGACATATCCCGTTAGACTTCTACGATCTTAACTTAAGCTACGACGCGCCATCACATACACACCACAGACCCGATGAAGTTAGTTAGCCAGAAGGAAGGGAAGCAGGTAGAACTAACGGCCTCTCAATGCTGGTGGCGGGACCCCGACGCAACCGGTATGCTTGGGGGAGCTCGCTTGAGCGATCCCACCTTAAGAGTCGCGTGTTATCTTTGCTTGATACTTTCAGGGGTCGTGGAAACGTGTCTTCCACGTCAGAGGGACCCCAACCAACACCAGCTACAGGACATCAAGACACAACAGCTCCAGAAACAAAAACTTAACACGGACCGCACAAGACAGTAACCGCTGAGTAACAGCTTGCACATCGATGCAGCGACAGGAGACAACGAGGTGCAGCGAAGAGAGCGGAGCAAGAGGGAGCGTGGCCGGCAAAGGCGAACATGCGAGGCAGGCAGGCGAGAGGAAGCGAGTGAGGAGGGTGACGGCTCCGATCCCTTTTATAAGCCCCGGCGAAGGTGGGGGTGACGACCCAAGTGATGGCCGTCATCCGAATGTGCCCTTCCATTGGATCCCGGTCTCGCCCTGCCAGGCTTGGGGCGGAAGCGGCCTCGTTTGCACATCCAGCGCGACGCGGCCCGGAGCCTTCACAGAACTCCCGGTCGTTTTGTGACTTGACGAGGTTGTGTCGGTCCTGCATGCTCGTTCGGGGCACCCCCCGCGAGGCGCGTTGGTGCGTTAATGTGCTTGGCCCTTCCCCACGCCATACAGTCCGAATGCCTGGGCCATGCAGCAAGCTCGTTTGGTGGCAAATTGCATTGATGCGGAGATGCGTGGAGCGTGCGGTGATTTTCACCTGTGTGCGGGAGATGTTGGTGGTTGAGGTGTGCTTCTGTAAGCAGAGTTGAGCCGTGAGATGCGTTGTAAATCGGCATACAGATTAGAATGAAGTGTTCGCCATGCGTGTCCTGGCTCATAGGGTGGCTGCCTGGGTGCGGTGCCTGCTTTGATTTGTTCCATGGATAAAGAAAGGGTTGGATGAAAATCAGGATTGAATGGCAATAGAGATACAATTAGACCGAGCTATAAGCCATGTAACGCTTTTCATTCCGTCAACCCATTAGACATGAGGGGAAGGTCTGACTGCACGAATACGAACAAAATAACTGCCTGGGGATCACTGTTGTTGGGTGCCGTTGTGTTAGAGGCATGCAGTTTTGCAGAACCGCAACATATTGTTGCGGGCTGGGGGTCTGGTGAGAGACCACCAGGAGGAGAAGCTATCTCGGGTTCCCCATACTCCCTGGAATCGCAGGCCATCCCACACGGATAATTCTGGGACGCGGCGGATGGCTAACGACCGTGAATGCCAATAAATCAACACGTGATTAGGGTCTCCGTCTAGTTATCCGTTACGTGATATAATAAATAATCACGTGATCTCATTATCGGAGACACACCCTCGTACGCCTTGTCTGAACCGGATCACTTTACCGGATCAGAGTGCAGCCAGCGACACTGAAGGATGTACCGGCTAAAAGGAAGGATTGTTGGGATAAAGTCCCGGATAGGTTAGGATACGGACCATGCTAGATCAATGAAAGAAAAGACAAAAATGAGCTGGCATTTATACAGGATTTATGACAGGCAGGCGAGGAAATATATGTGCACAGTGAATGTAGTTCATTGTTGTGTGTAAGTAGAGGTAGAAAGAAAAGTGTTGTGCGACAATAAACAAGCAATTTACAAAAGCAGACACAGCAGAGTTATTCCGATATACTTCTGCATCTTAACTTAAGTGGGCAGGCGCATGACTACGCGCGTGACGCACGCACGCACGCACGCACACACACACACACACACACAATCCCGATAAAGAGAGTTAATGAGGAGATGAGGCTAATCGTCTCTCAATACTTGCAAATTTACCGAACCCACCCAGTACGTTGTGGGGGTGCTCCTCTGGGCATACTCCTGACACCTGGCACGTCGTCTCCTGCTTCGTGCACTTTGTGCAGCTAAGCGTCGATCAGAGAATGGGGCGTGACCGTCAGGCGTGAAGAGGGAGTTTGGGTGAGCGCAGCAAGTGGGTGGGAAAGGTGAGTCAGCAGCGAGTCGGTGAAGGACAGTCAGCAGGTGAATGGTGAAAGGGCGGAGTCAGCGGGAATGGGGATTGTCAGCAGCAGGGGTGGGTGGAGTCATGGCGAGTCAGTGAAGAAGGGCGGAGTCAGCAGGCGATGCAAAGATGGATCCTGGCGAGATAGGCAGGCAAGACGGCGAACCTTGAGCAGGAACTCCGATAGGAACTATGAGCAGAATGCAGAGAGGAACTATGAGCGGAACGCAGACAGGAACTATGAGCAGGAATGCAAAGAGGAACTATGAGCAGGAACGCGGACAGAATAATGAACAGAACAGAACAGAACTACAGATGGCCTCACGACCTGTCCTTTATAGACCCTGCGGTGCAGGGCGGGTTGTCACCGTAAATGATGTGTCGTCCCGAATCGGGCGCTCTGATTGGGCCCCGACCACCGACGGCCGCCGCAGCGGAAGCGGCCTCACTGTACATCTGGCTAGCCATAGCTGAGCTGTAGAATTCGCTCGAGCCCCGTGATACAAATTGCCTGCACCAACTCGGGCCGTGCCCGGCGACCGGCGGTAGCGCTGGTCAATGTGCTGCTGTCCGTACGCCATGTAGCCGAGCGATCCGGGCGTACAGCATGCCTCTGCTTGACGGCAGCCTTGCCGTTTGGGGGCGAGAATATGTCTGCCTTCACGGGGACACCCGTGGCACGATGGTCAGTGAACGACGGTAAGATGCTATTGTAACCATGTGCAGACCGGAACAAGATGTGTGCTATTCGTGTTCGCTCTGTGTACGATAATAATTATTACGGGCTGGCGTGGGTCGCCCCATCGAGCATGCGGTTATCTCAAAGGCGGTGGCGTGCGTGGTTCCGGCCCTGATCTGTCAGGAATTGAGGAAATATTGGGTATAATTATTAGATGGAGTTTGGGTTGAAAAGTGCGCCGCGTGCGTACTGTATGGCTTTGGCATTTGGTGTGTTGTTCTATACCCCGGGCGTGCATTCCTGCAGCGGCGCCATCGTGTTGGTGATGTTTCTGGTCTCCTGAACAGGTTGGGGGTTGTCGCTGTGCTGCACGCGTTCCGTGCTGTCTACTGGTAGTGGTGGTCTGTTTTACTATTCACTCACATGGACGGACGGTGTCGATGCTTGTGCTGACTTTTGCGAAGATGCATTCTTACAGTGAAGGGCATGGCACGATTTTACAGGCGCTGTTGCTTGGATTTATCTCGGGAATAGAGAAAAAGTGATGAATGAAGTTAAAGATTAATCAACCTAACTATGAGATTCACACACGCACTTGCCCGTTTGTCCATTAGACAGAAGAAAGTCTAACTGTACGTATATTAATGAAATACTGTCTGGGACCACTATGATGGATGCCTACCTTTGAGGGATGGGGTTCCTAGAACCGCAAATATTTATATATATATTAATTATAATACACATACTATATATATATATAATTCACACACTATTAAAAGGCGTCTCCGAGAGTAAAAATAATGGACACTCGTATCGACTGAGCTGCAGTGCACGGCGTACACAATATCATGAATAAGGTGGGTGGTCTCTCAGGTGATGCCTCGCCGACTGAAAATGTTGTGCAACTTCATTTTAGATGACGTCGCTTATATTCTATACCATCACTCGACATTCATACATTAAAAAAAAAGAGAGAGGAAAAACCTCCTCAACCTTGTGTTTTGGAGTTCCTGTTCCGAGTTCCTTCATGTTGGTTTGAGCTGTGAAAAGTGTGTGCCAATATTTTGTGTGGTTTGGATTGATTTTGTGGTTTGCGGGCGCCACTAGTGACACTATTTCGTTGTGTCTGTTGTCTGTCTGTCTGTCTGTCTGTCTGTCTGTCTGTCTGTGACTCTTCCAGCAGATAGCTCCGTGCGTTTGTGCGATCTTGATGATGAAACTTGACACAAGCTAGATATCATGGTCTAGTTGTGTCTTTTGTATGAGGGGCGTTCACGCCCCTTGTGGCAGAGCCATGCCACTTGGAACTTTTTATTTGTTTTTATTTATTTTTATTTTTTCTCGATTTTTTTTCTCGCAATTCATTTCCTAGAAGCTGTGCGTAATGTCCATAAGTACAAATATAAAAATCCGATTTGATTTGGTCATTTTGATGGAAGAGATAGGTTTTTCTGTAGGCTTCCTCAAAAGCTTCACTAACTCAATTGTACCTATCGTGGCATGTTCATAATGCCGCGAACCATCGTCGCCTCCCGGCTTGTCTTTGAATTACATTTTGTTATTTTTTGCTTTATTCATATTTGAAGAATTTTATTTGAAAGGAAGCTTTGGTTCTTTTTGTGTGCTGCATCCGTGCGGAACTTCAAACGAACTTAGAACAGGCCGTGTTTGCCTCACCTGGTGATTTACAAAACTTAGTAGAAAACAACCATTAACTTTAAATGTGACAAAATATTTCTTGATTGCTTTAATGAGTCGGGTACACTGAACATGTGAGTAATAATCTCGGTATCACAATACCTTGTACGGTGTGATGAGGTACAGACGTAAGCAGTTGCCGGTGGTTATCTTTATATGAACCGGGTTGCTCTCGGAATCGTAAGGAGTTTCTCTTTGTGACTTTCAAAGCTGATAACACACGATTTCAGAGCCGTTTGACATTAACATGTTTTCTGAAATTACAGCATTTTTTTTTCACCATCACCGACGATTGGCAGCTGTTTTTAATTAATAATGTTTATGCACATCGTGAAACGTCCATCATGCAACGTTGTTTTTTTTAATAATTTATTGAATTCCCCCAAACAAAAGGGTTAAAGCTACACAGTTTTTTGGGTTGTAATATACGTACTGCACTCGTTTATCACTGACTCAATCTGCCAATTCCCATAAAACTGGCGATATGTTGTGTGTGTGTGTGTGTGTGTGTGTGTGTGTGTGTGTGTGTGTGTGTGTGTGTGTGTGTGTGTGTTGTGTTGATGTTGTTCATAAACATTAACTTTTCTCTTTGCTAACTCCTTCTCCCATAGTCTGGAGAAATCAAAAGACTTGCACTTTGGTGCAAGCATTTTATTACTTTGTATTTATTATACTTGCTGATTTCAAATCTGGATGATCCACTCTGTAACTCTTGAGGCTAAGTCAATTGCCACGGCGGCCGTGGGGTCTCCAAATCTACGGCCACTAGCAATTATAGCGGCGGCCGCAGTATTTCCACGGTCAACAATGTAGCAGTCACATATGTTTTTATTTTTCGGGAGCGCACGGCGTATTTAGAGATTGTGGAGACCGGAAAACGTGTGGTTGCCGTACGGTCTTTGATTGATGTCGCACGTGACCTTAGGGTGTCCCTGCGGCGGCCATAGAATTTTCAAGCAGACGCAAGGTCGCCTCAAGGTGCCCACAAGGCAACGCAGGGGGCCCTAAGGCGAACGTCGGCCGAGGAACGGTAACGAGTTGGTATATATATACCTGTTTTTTTTTACTGAATAAATATAACAGTTCGGACATCCAGTACGTGGTGCCCAGAATTCGAATTGAATTCGTTCCAGAGGCTGTTCGGATTGCAAAGT
>CM068955.1:97959823-97970409 GCA_035128595.1 Eptatretus atami | reverse complement strand
CTGAATGATCAGAATCACTACAATTTAAGAACAGGTGGAAGCCAATTAACTTGGTGTGTGATTTTGAAACACTTATCCAACCAAGGTATTCTAGTTTTGTATTTTGAATTAATTTTCTGAAATTTGTTGAATTTGTTTTTCACTTGTAAGTTGTGGGTTACGACGTGGAAATAAAGAATGGAAAAAGTCTGGTTTAATACAATTTAATTCCAGGCTATAAGGCAACAATTGGTGAAATGTTGAAAGGTGGTGTCGACTTTCTATCGGTCTGTACATACATACGAACAGAGAATTGCCTTATTTAATATAGTCGGTTAACCACTGAGCTTTTTCGATGTTGACCTGTGACCTCAATGGCATGTTAACCTTCGTTGTTTGCTGTTCATGCTGTGGAAAGGCTTCTGGCATTAGACGTACGTTCTCCAATATATCTGAAAGTGTATATATGCGCGAGGGTGTGACCGTATTTTGACCTGATACAGAAAATGCCAAAGTGAAGGCCAAACAGTGTGAACCGAGTCGTCACAAAGGCAATGGACTATCTGACAAAAACAGATGGAGTGAACCAGGTGTGGCAAACCCAAGGACTCACCAACCACCCCCTTTCTCCAGCACATCCCACATGACCACAGCCTCAGAAACCTATTTGAAATGTGGAGTAAAGAGGGAGCACTATCCTTTGATATTCATGTGAAAAACTTCCTCCACAAAGGGCCTCCGGGAAAGAAAAGCTTCCTAAGGCTCATGAATGCAAAGCGAGACTTTTCACTGCCGGATTTATTTCCTCAAACTCACCCCCCCCCCGCTGCCCCTCCCTCCTAACAGCCTCTCACATCCCCTGCCAAAAACTCTGGCTGCCGGATGAATGTTCTTCATGTGCTGGCACAGCATGGCTGAAGGCAGCAGCGTCCCCAAAGCCTCACAGCAGCGAATAGATGGGGTTGTGAGAATGAGGCAATGTGGGAAAGAATGGAGTTTAAAGGAAAGTAGAGTGTCAAACTACAACCTTGGATGGGCCAAGGATGTCAAGAGGCTAAACTATGAGGAAAATAATTTATAGCACAATACATTTGGAGATCAATGAAAGGAAGGTGCCAGTTGAACTGTGGAGGAGTTTAGGTGGTATGGACAATGTGAATGACAGGAAAGTTGAGAACGACAGGCAAAAGAACGAATTAGCTCATCCTGTGTGATGCTACAAGACACTTAAATGGCACGGTGCATTCGCAGTCTTCCACACTTGCTACAAACAAGAATCACTTGAAATTTTTCATCGCCCTGAAGCATTTTGACCACAGAAGGTCTGAAACCCCTCGATTATAACATTGGGTTAGGGTTGAGGCTTCCTTCAGCTAAAATGCCTACCAGGAGTAAAATGGCAATTATTACATCTTGGTGCATGTTCTCTATCCATGAGGATTCATGACAGCATGGCAAATGGTCAGAAGTCTACCACGTCATCACCTCTACACAAAGTTGGTTAAGAATCCTACAGTCAATTGACTGCAACTCTCTCCACACTGTGTGTGCATCAATCCCTCCACTCCAGCGAGAGGTAGTTTATTCTTGCCTGGCTGCTTTGGGCATTTGATAAAGCCAGTCATATTATACTGGTAAAGCAAAATAAACAATTATCTGAGGTTAAAATTGTCAAGTCCATGATGCGGGAGGATAATCAAATTAAGGAACGTTTTTTTGACCGAGAAGTTCACATTTGTCGCACTCCACCTATTCTTCATTCAATTTCCCCAAAGACACCCTGTTCAACCAGAAACATAAACAAAATCTACATTTCATGGATCTGAACACATATTGCATACACAACCCAACACATCCATCCAATCCTGTACGTCCTAAAACCCTTTCTCAGTCACTCCCATCCAACCAGGAGCTCAAATTCTCACCTGACTCAGAATGTCAAGCAACGATTTCCGACCTGTGGACTGTCCAGGCGCATGACACCCACCCAGCCAGATTTAAGATCATCATCCTCGCTGTCTGGGCAAAGTGATAAAGGGTGCACCTGGATACACGCACAACACACAAATATTCCAGTTAGATTACTGTCAGGGAGCTTCACAGAACAGCTGATATGATCATTGTTCCAGAACCAATGCATTTGAGTGGTGCTCGAGATCGGGTGCTTTGAAGTGCAGGCTGCAGGTAACGAGGAGACAGAGGCCTGCTTCCAGCATGCTATGTACTGCCAGCACAGCAGCCGCTCCACGCCTCGAGAGCACACATGTACATAAATCAAGCCTTACTCACCTTCACTATTAAACCGGAAAAGCAGCGGATGACCATGAAATCTTCAAATGATGCAGAACCTCCGCCTATAGTAATGAACTGGCTGATGTACTTGCCCGAGCACTTCAAAAACGATGCCGCAATTGATGGAGTACGACAATGTAAACCAGCGATCTCTTGATTCGGTAGCATTAACAACTGTGTGTGATAAAAGTTGTTTTTCTTATTTTTACCTTGAACCACAGAATCGTTATTTCATTAGCTGGGTGATAATTTAAGCGAAGTAATCTCAAAAATAAAAAAGGTTTGCAGAGCTACTTCTCGAAAACCGCAGCTTATCTTCTCAAACAAAGATCCTAATTTATTAAAGATACTTACGACGATGGCACAAAGTTCAAAAAAAGAGGTGGTTTCCATAGCGGCAACATGGGTCAACACAGTCGAAAACCAAAGACTCTGGACGCGGAATAACGTTTTGGTAACGATTACAACTCAAACCAGTCGGTTGAATTGTTCGCATGGCTCAGAGCCGTTTCAAAACTGTTTGAGAAGGCATCTTATCCATCAAAATTTAATCATCTGGCAGTTACAAGGCTTATGCCTGCAATGATGACAGATGGGGTGCTTTGGAATAATTAGTCATACATCTCATTAAAATTGGTGGGCTCTTGCCTTGTAGTCGTGAGCACATCAGAGAAAGCATATCAAACCAAACTGTGGAAAGCAATGACCACAAAGCGCATGGGCCATATCGATGGACACCGAATCATATATGCCGGCGTTGGCTTCATGTTTGGGGCGGTGGGCTTTGGATCCGAGGGTCCTGAGTTCAAATCCGCTCAGTCTGTTGAAGTAATACAGGTGGGTTTAACTCGGCCTGTCATCCTTCTGAGGTCGGCAAAATGAGTGCCAGCTTGCTAGTATCCTGTGTCGGAGTGGCAACCCGTCCAGGATTGTGTCCAATAGCCACAAGGAGACTGTTTAGGCAGACAACCCTCTGCACAGAGTATGGTCCCAATCTCCTCCTCTCCAATCATGATGCTCAAAATGTTATTTTCCCTGCAAAAACGCCTTTTCTGTTGACATAGTCGAGGCTCGTGGAAGAGTTAGTACATGAACAGATCAGGACGCAACAGCCAAAAAAGGACGCAAAACAGCATGCATGGGGTGGCCAAAAAGGGAACTGAAGGAAACTCCAAGGAGGAAAACTGGATAAATAGGAGCGGAGGGATTTGGGTGGGGTTAACGAGGGTAGAAAAGATCATGGTTTTGGATTTGGGAACGATTTGAGATGGTGGTCCTTATTCACAGGTTTGTAGATTACGATGGGTATGTGACCCCTTGACATTTCAACACAATGGCTGTATATAAAGGAGGACCTGAATGTCATACAACATTGCAACATTGGTAAACACAAGTGGGTCTAGAAAGCATTTCAACAAGGTCCACAATGCAGAATAATTTTCAGCTCAGATATCCTTCAAGGAGATGACTAAAGAGACATTCATAATCACTCATGTAAGAAAGTGCATTTTGGAGAAATCTCTCTGGAGAGGAATTGATACATATGCAATGAGAACGGCACTTGGTGGGGCGCATACCTCTGCCAGGCTGAATGGTTTATGTTTTGTATCCAACTTTTAGGCTGGATCTGCATCCGGACCCGCACCAACAAAGTCGAATCGGCTTGTTCTTGTCATCTACCCACTCATCCACAAAAGTTTGGTCCAAAAATTCCTTCCACAACTTTTTTGAAATATCATGCCACATATCTGTTTTTGGCCAATCTCTCAATAGTGAAGAATCACTTAAGAAATGAAAACATTCTCCGTATCCGGACCGGGTTTCTGAGGTTTCTGTGGAAGAATTCCTCGCTGAGTTCAACAGGGGCAATAGATTAAGGAGACCAGTCCTGAAGTGAGATGGCTGCTTGCAGTCCTGCCAATCTGCCCGAGTAAACTGCCAGACTCGCCGGCGTTGTGGTAGCTCTCGAGAATATCCAGAGGGATGTTGACTCTCACAAGCATATAAACAGATGAACCAATGGAGCAGGGGGAGAACATGAGACATTTGTGGGGAAGTTTGTCATTACAAGTCTAGAAGGGAGCTTCAAGCTTTTGATTGATGAATCAATTCAATGACCCAAGATGCAAGTTTTGTTCAAATTTCAAGTCATCGAATGAATGTTAACGATTTTAATGTGACTGTTTAACCAATTTTTTAATTGGCCCATCCCATATTTTCATCATAGAGATTTGTTTGAAAATTTGATGATATGAAGCTCGAATGGTAAAAAATAAGTTATAACCGACACGCACGCACGCACACACGCATGCTAGGGTGCATCAAACGCCCCTTTTTTGCAAAAGTTTGAAAAACATAACGGCGATAGGACAGATGTGTTCGAATACATGAAAAAAACATTTCTCATTTTTTTCAAGAATTTTCGGTCATCAATTTGGGGGTCCACATCGGGGTCAAAATTCAGGCACGCGCTCCTGCGCATTTTTCAGAATAAGCGTTATTCAAACTGTATAATGATCAATAATTGTATCTGGTGGTGAAATAATTCTGACATATCGATGTACTGCTCCTTTGGTGATGTTCCAGTGATATAGAGCCAATCAAATTTTCCGGGGAATTTGCCGAGAAGTGGGAAACTGGTGATTTCCCAGAAAAAAAACAACAAATATAACAATGCCTCGGTTCTGTCAAATTCACGGCTATATTACCCAGAATTATGTGTATTCATATCAAGGTACTCATATAATATCATTAATGAACAAGTTTCAAAGCGTTTCCGGAGATTCGGATTCTCTTTCCTGTCATTCTCAGTGACTTGTTGCACATTCTGAAAGTGTTCTTCAGACCTAGCTGCACCGAGACAGTCCGCTCCGAGTTTTATTAGACGTTCAGCGCAATCATTAGTTACATTGAGTGTTTGGTTTTAGATTTTGAATCCACATAGGCTGGAAGTGTTGCCCACTCATCACTTCATACGTTAAGAATGAATCGTCCAGTTCAAGTTCTCGGAACACAACCCAATAATCACCGAGACAAAGTCAGATAGGCTAGATGTCAAGTGAAATGTCCTTGGGAAGTGAGGCTTTCCGAAGTCTGTACCAAAGCGCCCAATAGAGCAATAGTCAAAGTTCCTTTGTCCAAACTTTTACAGTCCAAACTGTCAAATAGTCCCAAACTTTTACATCATGATCTGCCACGAGTCCAATTCTCCGGGAAAACACAATTTCCGGGAAAAAAATACCCATTTTCCGGGAAACTGTGCAACAAATTACAAGCAACCGTGTTACAAACATCACAAAGGCAGGTACATTGATATGTCAGAATTATTTACCACCAGAACCAAGTTTTGATCCACTATACAGTGAAAAATAACACTTATTCTGAAAAATGCACAGGAGCTGCGTGCCTGAACTTTGACCCCGAGTGGACCCCAAGATGATGACGAAAATTCTGAAAAAAAAAGGGAATGTTTTTTCATGTATTCGAACACATCTGTCCTATTGCTGTTATGTTTTTCAAACTTTCGCAAAAAAGGGGCGTTTGATGCACCCTAACACACACACACACACCACACACACACACCACACACACACACACACACACACACACACACACCACACACACACACACACACACACACACCACACGTGGAGGCGGCAAAGCAAGCCGCCTCCTCCTTGCTGAGACAGAAGTCCAAGGGGCGTGCCGAATACAACGACTTTGATGGGAGCGAGAACCAAGCTGAGGGCGGCAGCTTTGGTGAGGCCAAGGGTCGTGCAAGCGGCGCCCGGAGTTGCTCGATCAACATGCGTTGGGACGCAGCCTGGCCTTGCGGCTTCTTGGGTTTTGCCGATCCATCCCGCCAAGAAAAGATAAGACCAGGAAGGAAGAGACGAGACCAAATGAAGGTGGGACCGTGAGTGGAGATGACGACCGGTGGCAGCAGGGCGTCATGTCCGAGCGGGCAGCCATGTCCCCGGTTGGGATCGGTCCTACCCTGGTGTACCTCGGAGATCACACGGGAGTTAGCACGGATCTACATAGTTTTGCGGAGGGGGAAATGAAGCCCGGATAAGGAAACAGCTTTGTCCATAAGTCGTGATTCCTTGCTGGATGAAGATGGATGCTTGGGGACCAAGAAGGCTCCATTTAGTCGTAAGACTGGCAAGTGGAGATAACCGACCGGTGCGCAACGCTTACATACATGAATCGTGATTATATACACACACCTCTAAATATATATATATATATATATATCAATAAAGCTATTCTAACCACTGACTGACTGTCTGACTTGATATTAATGTTCGGTACCTTCCACGTGACGTAGAAAGCTGAAATTTTGCTTGCTGATGGACATGAAAGCAGATATATCGGCGAAAAAAGAAAGAAAAAAAATGCAAGAAGCGAGCCGAGATAATGGGAAGCACGGTGATTTCACGTGCCACCGGACATCGAGGCCAATACACTGGGAAAATCACAGAACTGTCGAGAAAGTGTCCTTAAATTAAAATATAAATAATGAAAAAAAAAAACTCAATTGCAGATGAGCGACTCCAGACAATGGGGAAGCACAGTTCGTTATTGCTTACAATGTGTAAGCATACCCCACCAGTACTGTACATACACACACACGATTACAAAACACCGTCTGACCACTGCGCGGGCAGGCGTACTAAGGATAGCTGCAGGACCACAACCACAAACAATTGCCCAAACTCTTCAGACTCTTATATGGTTTACAAGTAATGTGTCATCCATTTAATACCTCATAAGATCAAACGAAATGGAGATTTGTTGCATCACAAATAATGATCAGGCATGTACAAAACCATATAACTGCCTTAAACACCAATGTCAGTTGCAAACATACTGATAAAGCATGACATCACAACTTGTGCCATCTTGTTTGACCCCACATATGATGTCAGTTAGGATGTAGTTACAGCTGACATCGTGACATGGCTTACATAGCATTAAAGGCACTTCACTTGGCTTGAGTAGAATAACGACCAGACATACATGAGTTCTTCATATTATCCTGTCCCCACTCATGCTAGGTGTAAATTGATACCGATGAAACGGTTCCAATATTCGGGGGCTTGTTGACTCAAAATAGAGATTCATGGGAACTCTACCCTTCTGCATTGTATTCCATATTCCATTCCATTGGGACCATACTCTGTACAGAGCATCGGTGCTGCCGAAGCAGTCTCCTTGGCTATTGGGCACAATCCTGGACGGGTCGCCACTCCGACACAGGATACTCGAATGGTGAATGACTCGATCATCCCAACAAGCTGGTACTCATTTTGCCGACCTCGGAAGGATCACAGGCCGAGTCAACCCCACCTGTTATTAATTCAACGGCTGAGCAGGATTTGAACTCAGGACCCGATCACATCTGCAATTTCTTATTGTGTATTTTTGTTTGCAGATGAACAGCAACGACCAGGACGATTCCTGAACTTGTCAAACCAATTAATAAACAAGTAGCGGTACGTTCAAAGTACACCACCCCCATGCCAAATAAATAAATAAATCCTCCAGCGCGCGACATTGCCGGGGCGTCAGCAATGCTGCCGTGCAACACGTGGAGATGGAATTGGGAGGGAGTGGTGGACTTTTGAGGTAAATATGTACAAATAATTATCAATCAAAAATACCCGTTATAATAATTACGTAGCTTGATCACCGTCGTGTCCAAATATCAGCTTCCTAGCTCAAAATGTGCCTGAGATATTGCCAGGATGAAAAATAAAATAAAAAAAGTATTTAATAAATCAATAAATTGAGTCATCAAAAAACTGAAAAATACCGTTTTTGCCAAAGAACATCTTCACTTTTGTCCCCAAATTTCAGATTCCGAGCTCAAAAGGTGCCCGAGATATTTCCCAGATGAGAAATAAAATAAATAAATAAATAATAAATGGATAATTATTAAGTATCATTGGATTAATCAAAAAATAAGAAATACGGCTGAGATATCGCCCGGACAAACAAACAAACAAGAAAAACAGCCGGTAGGTGACGAGGGATCCGCTAGGATCGAAGCCGGATACGATGCTTTTCATTCTGACCGATTACCGACGAAGATTCATTGCCAAGACGTGTTGGTTCACATACAATTGTTCCTCTGCTGGCAAGATGTTTCCTATTGCGTATTTTTCCAACTGGCACTCCTCACAGGACTACCATTTGAAAAATAAAACCTAAATCAAAAATCGGCTCGAGTAAAATTTTCTAAAATCTCGAAGTGTTTAATTCCGAAGTCTCGTTTCTCCACATTCAAAACTGTAGGACAGTATTGAAAATAGTGAACGTAGGTCGAGAAAAGTATTTTTTCGAATTTGCGTATTTCAGCCCGACACCCTTGGTGATCGAATCTGGAAAAATGCTGCGGTTCAATTTGTAGTAGTTATTAACTCTATCCATACACCGAATTTGAACGTTCCGCCGTCGAGGTTTCCGAGGTCAGGTCACTTAACATATTCCCTGGTTCACCACCTTTCCACATCGGAGGGCTGCCATTCAGAACTAGAGAGATAGAGGAACGTTATGCTGTCGCGATAACTAGATGGGATGCAAGGAATAGGCAGGAGTTGTCCGGTCGCTCTACCTATCATAGAAGCCGCGCTACATCAGTTACCGTTTGGGTTCTTAAAACGCGGTTTCGGCCGCTGCATAGCAACGGGTGGTTGCTTAGCAACGAAACTCAAACGCGCACACTCCCAGCCCATATGCACCTGTTCGCCAAGTTTCATCGAAATCGGTTTGCTGGTTTGTGCTGTGGAGCCTCGCGTTGCAGACACACACACACACACACACCCACAACACACACACACACACACCACAACACACACACACACACACACACACACGGAAAACCCGACAATAACGGATATCTAGCGAATCCCAGCAGAGTGAAAACTGAGTGCACTCCCTTCCTTCGGTGCCCGGCGATGGTGTCACACATCGCCTGGATATGGAATTGGGAAGGAGCGGTGTGCAACAGGTCTCACTTGAACCATAGTTCCTCATCTAAAGGGATTAAGCCCGAAAGATGTTGATGTAAGTAAGCTTTTGTAATTCAGGGATGATCATGCATAACACAGATCGTTTCCATCATACTTGTCACATAATCCAAGACTGCTGCAACAGGAAACATGTACGGGACCTTTTCACGACCAGACGTCATGCATTTTAACGCAAACTAAGGTTTACGACCAAACTTAAACCAACAAGCCTTGGCTTGTCAAGACATGACCCACAGCACCACATCCAGAGGATATCTCTTTAATGTCCTGAGTCATCTTGCCTTGAACACTGTTGGGCAAGCTGTAGTCCTATCACAAAAAAATGTCTCCATTAAGTGCAGCAAGGTAGTCATCAGGCCCCCCCGCATCTTCAGCGCTAAAGACACATCCCTTTTATGACAGAATTTTTTCAAGTACGATAAACAATGAAGTGTAAATATCAAACGCCGCAGTAAACATTTATAGTATGCGTCAGGAGTCATCTATTTTCATACTGGCGGTGCTTTGAAGGGTTCTGTTAGGCAAGAAAGCGACGGCATCCAAAATGTCGAACAAATATCAGCCGCAGCGTACCGCTGGCTTCGATAACTGAGCCAAGGGCAAAGGTGCTCGAGGAGAGGAGCAAAGTTACAATGTATTGCAAACAGGTAGTGGAGAACAAGGCAGGATGCCAGATATGATATGAAACAGTTACAAGGAAATGACAGCACAACTGAATTTATTGAAACAAGCAAACCATTAAGGAGACAAGGATGCAAGAATGAAAACATTACTCGACCGGCCATGGATGTTTTTTTTTTTTAGCTTAATTTTTCATTTAAGTGGCCAATGCACTGCAACAACTTTATAACCCCCCCCCCCAACCCACTCAAAAAGAAAATCAAATATTTATCTCTGACCAGCTGAAAATCCATCCAACATCTATTGGGACGATACTGTGCAGAGCATTGGTGCTGCCAAAGCAGTCTCCTGGGCTGGTGGGCACAATCCTCGATGGGTCGCCACTCTGACACAGGACACTCAAACGGCTCAATCATACGCAAGCTGGTACTCATTTTGCCGACCTCGGAAGGATGACAGGCTGAGTCGACCCCACCTGGTATTAATTCAACAGCCAAGCGGGATTTGAACTCAGGACCCGAGAATCTCAAGCCTACCACCCCAACCATTAAGCCAACACCAGGCATAGCTAGCCGATAATCAAGAGTCCCAAAAGGTTTATCTGTCGACATGGATTGTTTTTAGCACCGTCTGCTCCAGATACAACTGCAAAATAAA
>CM068955.1:97944899-97959813 GCA_035128595.1 Eptatretus atami | reverse complement strand
GAAATCACCCCCAAACGAGGCCTAAAGCCACTCGAGGTAAGGGGCTGAGGGAAGGTGAGATAAAAGTAAGGATAAAGCAAACCAAAATAAAAGAAAGGGAAAAATAACAAGAAAACAACCAAGCCACAGGAAGTCACAGAAATCAGGTGAAAAATTTTTGCTTTCAATCCACTTGCTATGAACATCAAATATTCCGTCATGTGACGGATGTTTTGCACGAAACAAACTTATCAGAGGTCATTGACGATTTACCAACAGTAGTTGTCATTCATAATAATGTGGTTTATAGTTTTCAGAGTTCAAATTATAGCTGTGTTTCCGGATCCTGCCACAAATGTCCATTAGCATCTGACCATGCAGTTACATTTTTTTCATCTCCATCTCCTATTTACAAGCAACACAGCCACAGGAACTATAATGACACTGGAAAACTAAACAAGCGGTAGGAATGCCAAGATTACACGCTTGATTCACAAAATTGAGGATTTCAAAAGACCAAGGAAACTTCCCTCACCCACCCACCCCCACAGATAGAACCCGCACGACTATAATGACCCCAAGAGATGTGAGACTCAAATTAACACACAGCTGATCAGCAGATACAGAGCCGGGGATGGGCACCCCGGCATTATCAGATGGGCTTCAATCCAGCTGCCGGCTCACATCTCTGTTAACCAGGGGGTAAGAAATGCTTTGGGCTAACATCCGTGAACACGATAACTTCGTCCTTTCATCCCGTTCCAGCAGCTTCACTCCCAACTCTCAGCATCTGAACGGCGCAATTATAACCCACTCAGTCACCCGTAAGCGTTGTGGCATTCAGAGCTGGCGAGCCTCGGCTTGGATCCGAACCACAGGGCCAGCTAGCAACATCCGAATGACTTGTAGAATAGGAGGTAAGGGGCCAGGGAGGTTAAAAGGAATGAAGAAAGATAAATGTGTTTCCCTCAACTTCTACTTTACACATATCAATTATAAACATACAACATGATGTC
This sequence comes from Eptatretus atami, assembly GCA_035128595.1. NCBI lineage: Eukaryota > Metazoa > Chordata > Myxini > Myxiniformes > Myxinidae > Eptatretus > Eptatretus atami. The sequence goes on along the minus strand of CM068955.1, from coordinate 97,958,818 downwards.
AATGTAGACAGAAACATGCAAACCGATTTGCAACAACCAATAGATGACCGACACCGTACTTGCAGTGAGATGACAGAAATTATTTGTCAAAACTATGAATAAGTCTTCAATCCGCTTTATCTTGTGAGCTGTCTGGAACAAACTTCAGATTTTTTTTTAATCATCATCATCATCATCATTGTGATTATTGTTGTACGATTCTTCTCGGAGACCGATGTTATGAAGGCAGGATACTTAGAGACGAATAGTCTCTGTTCCATCTCCTGAAACCCACCCACATGTGGAGATAGCAGTCAACAACAGCAGCTTACACACACACACACACACACACACCACACACACACACACACCACACACACACACACACACACACACACCAGTTGTATTAGGTGAGCAGGTGAATTTTTCTCGCAACAAAATGAAATGGAAAGCCACTCTCATCTCGAATGATTTTGGGGGATGGGCTGGGGGATGGGAGAAACATATGAGAATCGTGGAAGGAAGAAAATTGACACCATTTCGAATGATGAGATTGGAGAGGCTTATAACAGACAGTAAGGTAGGACTTGAGGGGGTTGAAGGAGGGTTATAAATCTTAGTAGGTGGGGGGTAGAGAGGTATACATCAGGCAGGCGGTTATGAGTGGGCTGGGAGGCACACACGTTCCGAGCCCAAATTGCACAAACACTTTGGAAAGACAAACAGACTGCAGCAGCTTAAGTAAACAGAATGTAGGGAGGTTTCCTTTGATCAGATAAAGTAAGTTCTGCAGAGACAAGAATGGTGGAAAAAAAAAAATCCTGTCATGTCTGTTCCATCACACAAAGATCTGACCTTTATTGGTTCATCGGTTTTGTCTGACTGCCTTTCATCTGATAGTGTCGCTGCAGCACCATTGTCATAACCTGCTGCACTGAAGCAAAGGATAGTTTGGAATTTGAACTGGAGACATAATTTCCAAACCGACACCTCTCCACCATCACAATTAAAGCCACATCCAAAATGGCCTACTGGAAGATGGTCTCGACTTCAAAATTCCCGCTCGTCTATCAATGAGTGTCAGCAGAACATCAAGGCCCAGCAATGAAGGATTTTCTGATCCTCAATTCTCTCCCTATTTGGGTGTAGATGTAGCCCGAAAGCAGTGCTGTGAGTATGGTTCGCCACTTCAAAGGCTGCCACAATGCCAGGCAAAGCAGAGAGAGCTTAAACAATCATACCCTCCCTTCTGCATGCTGGGGTTATGTTACAGACGCTGGAACACTTATCTGGCTCCACTCACTACGCCTTACCCAGGGGGCACACGCGCAACTCCCCGAGCCACACACAAGGCTGTTCATGCAAAATTAGGTCTATCTCCAAATAAAAAAAATGCACACCTTCAATATCACCACATACATCACACATTCCATTGTTCCAAGTGTCTGTGCAAAGCAAGCTTCAGCAATAGTCAAGGGTTAACCGAAGAGCGTGACTGCAAAAAGGGCCCCATAAGCACAAAGTACGTCGGGTGTCCTCAAATAGTCTCGACACTGCAGTTGTGTTATAACTTAGTTGTACAATTGACCACGCAAGGCATAACCCCCAATTTCCCCTCTCATTCTTCAACAAATCACTTTTACCCACCAATGTCAATTGTCGCAAACTAACTGTGAAACTCGCAGTTTTTCGCATTTACGAAAGTCTCAAAGGCATGCAACAGATTCTGGGATTTATCTTGATCTGATTACAAAAAGTCATCATCGCCTCCCAAAAGGAAGGACACTTTTCACCATTTTATAACAGGAAATGACCTTTATAATCTCGTAGGAACAGAATCTGAGAGACTTATCTGCACGATGAGACGATCTGCACGCATACGCCAACTGAAAAGATTTTCAAATCAAAAGAAGCAACAAAAGAGAAGTACAGGCGAGAGAAGTCCCGAAGGAAAGAGCAACACATGAATATGGAGTCTAAGTGGCAAAAAAAAGTCGATGCTCCAAGTTTTCAGACTCATTGGACAAGTCAGCTGAGTTGCATCACTGGATCAAAATTAGGAGACCAGTATGATTCGTGCACAGTTTGTTCTCGGGACATGAAAGTGGCAGCGTAAGGGGAATACAAGCTGATGATTCACTTCACAACAAAGCTTTATGTGGACAATGCCAAACACACAAAGGGAAACGGAAGCATTACATCATTCAAAAAGAAAGCAGAACCAAGCATCAATGAAGCGGTCATGAAAGCGCAAGTTTTGTTCTGCCAGTTCGTAGCTGAGCATAATCCGACCATAACTGTCTTGGATCATCAAATAAAACTTGTGCCCATTCTTTTTATGGACAGTAAGACCGCACAGCAGTTCAGGTATAAAAGAACAAAAAGAGCATCATCCATGAAGTTACTCACACCAGTGTTGGTTGCAGAAACGGATGACACTCCATCATGACCGAGACGTCCAACAATCAGAAAATATGAAGTCAATCATTTCGGTGAGAGTGCTTGGAGATGATTGCCCTGTTGGCTGAATTTTGAACGTTCCCGTGTGTATGTAATATTGGCATCACTGTGACAGTTATCGCTTAATCTTCGTTTAATAATCAGAAGATTGAAGGTTCGACTCCTGCATGGCTTGCTGGTTTATTACTATTCTATTATTATACGGTTATCATTTACATCACCTACAATGCCTCATCAGCAATGTTTTCAGTTCATTAATTGCTAATATTTGTGTTATAATTCACATACTATTACTGTAAACATGTTGGTATACACCATCGAACAACGGATCGTGATGTACAGTGTGTAGATTCCATTATTATCCAGGATCGGTGGCGTAATGGTTAGAGCGTCCACTCTGAGTCTGGGAGGGCAGTGCTTCAAACCCTGACCGAGTCATAACAAAGACTTAAAGAATGGTACATGCTGCTTCCTTACTTAAGGCTCAACATTTAAAAAGGATGTAGAGCACAGACAAACAACCAGAAGTTGATAATATCAAAAGCATTGATGGGCCTAATGCGCTCTTCCTGTGTTAAAGTTTCTTGAAAGGGAGCTAATATCTATAAATATATATATATATATATATTATTATATATATATATATATATATATATATATATATATAATATATACGATATATCGATATATTACAGATATGATTATTTATAAATGTATATATCTATATACATACAGCTCTGGAAAAAAATTAAAAGACCACTGCAAAATTATCAGTTTTTCTGGTTTTACTATTTATAGGTATGTGTTTGAGAAAATGAACATTTTTGTTTTATTCTATAAACTTCTGACAACATTTCTTCCAATTCCGAATAAAAATATTGTCATTTAGAGAATTTGTTTGCAGAAAATGACAACTGGTCAAAATAACAACAAAGATTCAGTGTTTTCAGATCTCAAACAATATAAACAAAACAAGTTCATGTTCATTTTTAAACAACACAATACTAATGTTTTAACTTAGGAAGAGTTCAGAAATCAATATTTTTTGGAATAACCCTGATTTTCAATCACAGCTTTCATGCGTCTTGGCATGCTCTCACCAGTCTTTCAGATTGCTGTTTGGGTGACTTTATGTCACTCCTGGCGCAAAAATTCAAGCAGCTCGGCTTTGTTTGATGGATTGTGACCATCCATCTTCCTCTTGATCACATTCCAGAGGTTTTCAATGGGGTTCAGGTCTGGAGATTGGGCTGGCCATGACAGGGTCTTGATATGATGGTCCTCCATCCACACCTTGATTGACCTGGCTGTGTGACATGGAGCATTGTCCTGCTGGAAAAACCAATCCTCAGAGTTGGGGAACATTGTCAGAGCAGAAGGAACAAGTGTTCTTCCAGGAAAACCTTGTACGTGGCTTGATTCATGAGTTCTTCACAAAGCCAAATCTGCCGCGATTCCAGCCTTGCTGAAGCACCCCCAGATCATCACCGATCCTCCACAAATTTCACAGTGGGTGCGAGACACTGTGGCTTCTAGACCTCTCCAGGTCTCCGTCTAACCATTAGACGACCAGGTGTTGGGCAAAGCTGAAATTGGACTCATCAGAGAAGATAACCTGACTCCAGTCCTCTACGGTCCAATCCTTATGGTCTTTTGCAAACCTCAGCCTGGCTCTTTGCTTCTCATTGATGAAGGGCTTTTTTCTGGCTTTGCACGACTTCAGCCCTGCCCCTAGGAGCCTGTTTCGAACCGTCCTCGCCGTGCACTTCACCCCAGCTGCCGTTTGCCATTCTTTTTGTAGGTCACTTGATGTCATCCTTCGGTTGTTGAGTGACATTCTAATGAGTTGGCGGTCATCCCGGTCAGTGGAAAGTCGTTTTCGCCCTCTGCCAGTCTGTAGCTTTGTTGTCCCCAATGTCTGCTGCTTGACCTTGTTCATATGAACCGCCATCTTTGAAATTTTAAGGATGGAAGCAACGTGACGCTCACTGTATCCTCTGCAGTAAAGCCAGAATTGAACCCTTCTTTTCTCACTCAAAACTTTTCTTTTCAACTCTTTGGCATGGTCAATAGTTATTTTTTTGATTCCAATTACTTTTGAGGTACTACTAGCACTGTTTTTGCCATCCAGCTGGTCCTATTGCAAGAGGATAGTGATGACCACAGCAGTGGTTTTTATACTTTTCCTTGTTAAATAAGATTCGGTTCGGGTGATTACCTAATCAGTACCTCACTAAGTAGAATGAGGGTGCCTGTGTTGGAATTCAACAGACACTGGAGTGGAATAGCTGCCATACATGTAGAGATGCTGATTTAAATTTTTTTTGGAGTGGTCTCTTGTTTTTTTCCAGAGCTGTATATATAATATATATATATATATATATATATATATATATATATATAATATATATAAATGTATATATCTATATCCATATATATCTATATATCTATAAATGTATATATCTATATCCATATATATCTATTATATATCTATATCTATATATAGATATATATCTGTAAATGTATAAATCTATACATATATATCTATTAGGGTGGTCCAAAAACAGCAAAAAAAAAAAAAAATCAGACGTCTCCACAAGCCTTAAATTATTCCACTATGATTCAATAACGCGCATAAAAAAATTTAAGTGATCGGAGGTGATTTAGAGGTCGCTCCATATGATGACTTTTAGTTTCATGAGTTGGTTAAATTAGGGTATGGCCAGGTACGATTAGGGTACTTCTGGATGTCCGAGGTGGAAATGGACTGCATTTCGAACTCTATGGGGTCGATTTACTCTAAGAAATGACTGCACAGACATTGAATTCACTACCATTTCGAAAATATGACCTAAAACAAGATTTATCATTACTGGAGTTGAGTAACTAATCCTATCATTTGATATTTTCTAATCTATAATTAATTTGTGTCCGCCTAAACATTTCTTAGAGTAAATCGACCCCACTGAGTTCGAAAATGCAGTCCATTTTCACCTAGGAAGTTCAGAAGTGTACGAACTGGAACTCTGGACGGCCTCACCACCCGTCCTTTATAGATCCCGTGGTGCGGGGTGGGAGCCACCCGAAGCGATGTGTCGTCACCCGAATCGGGCACTCTGATTGGGCCCGGACCTGCGTGGCCCAGTCGTGATGGCCGGAAGCGGCTCCACTCCACTTCCAGCAAGATAACTCCAAGCTGCGGAATCGTCTCGCTCCGAGCCCCATGATATGAATCGCCCCGCACCGAACTCTGCGCCATGAATTGTCTTGCACCGATCTCCCGGACCATTCCCAGCGACCGGCCGAGGGTCGTATCGGCCCCGCATGTCCGCCCGGGCACCCCGATTAGTGCTGATCAATGCCTGCTCCGCAATGCGCCACGCAGCCTGAGCAATCCGAACTGCACAGCACGCCTCTGCCTCATCGCGGCTTCGCTGGGCGGAGAGGAGAGGAGACATCTGCCGTCCATCGGGACACCCGCGGCCGCCAGCGAAGACCGACGTTAAGGTGTTAGGGCAAACCATGCACAGACCCGACCAAAGATGTGTTACTCATGCCCCGTTCTGTATGATAACAAGGTGTCCTGAGCTAAGCGCAGGTCCACTTTCGAGCATGTTCCATACAGTACATGTGGATCTGCCATGGCCACGTGGTCAGCGCTCGTCCGATTCTGCTATCGTGTGTGCGGAGCCAACCCCGATCTGTCAGGAATCGAGGGGAACGATCGGATATAATACTTGGATGTAGGTTTGCAATGAAAAATAAATATGATCGAGTATCAGATGGAGAAATGGAGGGAAAAGAGGATGCCGATATAATTAAATCCAGAAATGGATTGAAAAGAACGCGCCACCCGTATCTTGCACACTTGTGTCGTGTACAATGTGGCATGGTTGTTTTTTTCTATTATCGGCCTCTTACGATATAGTTATTGGCACCAAGCTGCCAGCCCGTCTCGCCGATATTGGGTCATTTGCTTCTGTGTTGTGAAAAACAACATCCGTGCAGCCTCTTTAAGGGATATTTGTTCGTATGCCTTTTCAAGGCAACCAGCAATCTCATCCCAGATCATTGGAAACATCAGACTATTATCTTGAACTTGCGGCAGAGGTCCTTCGAAAGTATCGCTGTATCCTCGCAGATGCGCTGTCGATGCTCGTGTAGGGTTGTTGCGGCTTTCTATTCCCCCCCCCGGCCGCGGCACGTGCTGGCTTCCGCGAGCAGCATACGTTGAGGGTGTGGCTGCAGTTTTTACAGCGGCTGTCTGAGTGTCGTGTCTGCTTTGATTTATTTCAGGAAGAAGAGGAAAAGAGTAGGAATGAAGATGGAGATATAATCAGACCTAACTAAGAGATCCACACAACACACTGTCCCGTTGTCCCGCTAAACAAAAGGAAGGGACTATCTGAACTTATATTAATGGAATAACTGTCTCGGGACCGCTGTATGATGGTTGCTATTGCTTTGAAGGGATGCGGTTCCCAGAACCGCAACAATAAATATATGTGTGTATATATATATATATATATATATATATATATTATTATGTGTGTGTGTATATATATATATATATATATATATATATATATATATATATATATATATATATTATATTATATATATATATATATATATATATATATATGATAGACAGGGTGTCCAAAAGTCACCTTGGGATTTATATATGAAATAACATTTCTGTTTTTTTAATAATTTGTTTTTCTTTTCTTTTCAGAATTTAGATTAACATTTAGAAATTACCATGGAAAAATTCACAACTGAACAAAGAACCAAAATCGTGGAATTTTATTTTAAATTTCATCGATCAATTATTCTCACCCAAAGAGCGTGGGCACCGAATAATTTCGCAAAATTCAAAAATTTCTTTGCCATCACGTTCTCCTGATTTGACGCCTCCCGATTATTTTCTTTGGGGTTACCTAAAGGAGCGTGTATCACCAATAACCCCCGTACAATTCAGCAGCTCAAGGACAACATCTGTGCAGAAATTTGAGGGCTGCAGCCAGTTATTGTCCGCTGTTATGGAAAATACTGTCGAAAGAGCCCGTCTCTGCGAAGCCGAAAATGGAGGACATCTAAACTGCATCATTTTTCATAAATACAAGCAAATTTATCTCCATTTTATAAATTTTCTTTTGGTGTAAAAATAATCATAAATTATTAAAAAACAGAAACGTTATTACATTTCTATATCCCGAGGTGACTTTTGGGACACCCTGTATATCTGCAGTGTCTGTCATGTGTTGCTACTGAACTACTCCCTAAAACTTTTGTGAAACCATACCAAACTTCCACGGTGCATCTACATCTCACTGTGTGTTTGTCCCAAGGGTATTTTTTTGAAAAAACAAATTTTTTTTCAAACTTAAATCTTCAACTTAACTTGCTAATAAAAATGTATTATCACGAATATTACAAATAAATTTTCAAAATAAATGTTTGAAATCTGCTCGGTGTAAATCATGACAACATGGCAACTTACATACTTATCCTCAGTTAAAACAAGCCGGTTTCTCGAGCGGCGTGTAGTGAGTTGTTTTGAATTACGTGGTGCTGACATGGAGGTGAGGTGTTTTTAATAACATGGCGTTATGTGGTGGTGATGCGTTTTAAATAACATGGTGGTTATGTGGTAGTGAGGTGTTTGTAATAATCTATAATATAGATATAATCTATATTAGTTAATATACCACGTGTACTTTTGTTAGATGGCATAATTAAACAATGGACACTGGAACTCGTGGTGACCGGGTGGCGTTCGTGGTTAAAAGCAAACCCACCGGTACCACAACGTTAATTGTGAGAGTGGCCCGGGTCCGGCCCTTCCGAGGACAAATGGGGATTAAACCCCCTCATAATACACTCGGTACCCGGCGGTTATATATATAATCTATATATATATCTATATATATATATATATATATATATATATATATATATATATATATATATAATAATATATATACACATACACACACACACACACACACACACACACACACACACTGTGGTGACACAACATTTCAACTGCTAACCTGCAGTCATAGTGAAATATGTTGCTAGTTTGCAATGAGAGAAGACACCACAGCATTGATGAGTCATGTCATGCCTTTAAATCACTTTAACATCATAAATATCTGACTCCAACACTCCCTGATGGGGGGTGGGCGGGGGGGGGGGGGTCTGGTGGAGGAAAGACTGTGTTCGAGGGGGCTGTCATTGTAAATGACATGTATGCACCTTCGGTTGGAATTTGAAAGCACATAATGTATTGTGAATTCAACTGCACATTCACGAATGCCCAAATACCAACAGCTGCCGACTTGAATGAAATTGACTGCCGTTCAAGTTACCTTAAAATTGCCTGCAGGTTTAAGGAAGTCAAATGCTGCTAAAATGAAATTGAACAACTGTTTTCGATATTTTAATGATCACATCGAGCAGCGTTCAATTTCAAATGAAATTGAATGATCATGCATCAAATTGAATGCCAAAAGATGAAAATGGTTGGGAAAACAGAAATTAAAATAGCCGGATTTGTCCATCTGTTTCTCTCTTTGCACCCATTGGTTGGGCAGCTGGCCTGACTACACCCACAATTGAACCTCAAGAAAAAAATCAAATCATATGTCTGCAATTTTGATCACCACTTATAAAGCCTCAGGCCTTTGGCTTCATGCCTCTGTTGTACATTTGAAGACTGAACAACGCATCTTCTATCATTAAATAAAGGTACGTTTTGAGGAAAGAAAGGTACGTTTTGATTACAACCCATGCAGAGGAAATGAGGTAATGCATTTTTTGTTCAGGTGCAATCAAGGCAGCTGTCTACTATACTCTGCCGAAAGAAAACTTTTGTACTTATGCAAAAACACCAGCGAAAAAAATGGAAGGCTATTGCACGTAATTTTGGTTTTACCTGAGTTTTCAAGGCTGAATATTGTACAAACACAGGATTTATAAAACAAGTTGTATTTCACATGTGCGTGGACATGTAATTCACATATTATGTGAAGGAAAAAAAACATCCGTGGCAAATTGGAAGCAACAAAAAGCAGGTTGGTGGAAATAAAAAGTTGGTAAGAACAGAAAGCAGGTTTTATTTTATTTACTTATTTTTCCCAAACCTGGGAAAACGCCATAATTTGAGAGATTGTCAGCAAAACAAAATCTACCGTAATGCTGAGATAGTCGTTTGTTGCCAAATAATGATAAGGAGGTTCCAAGGAAGAGAACTTCAAACTCGGTGATTGTGATGACAATATTAATATGTAATGATCGATGTAAGAATGTCCTTTTGCTTTTATGAGTGGTAGGAGAGGAGGACAGGGAGTTGGGTTCCGGAGAGGGGTGGTTTGGGAGCAAAGATGGAACAGAGTAGGGTGAGGGAGGTTGAGATTTTGGGGGAGGGCAGGGGTTGTAGTGGGGGAGGATGAAGAGGGGATTTGATGCTTGGAGTGGGGAAGGGGAGGTTGAGGACTTGGGGTTTGGGAGGAGGAGGGTTGATGACTTGGATTTGGGAGGGGGGCTTTCCTCCTTGGAGTTCATGAGAGTGGGGGGAGTTGAGTTGTTGAAGTCACATTTAACATTGCACAGATGTTCTGCAGGTCCCTGCTAGTTATACATAATGTCCTTTTTAGTGGCATCAAAAATGGTTAATCTTAAATTGGATGAATCTAACCAAGGTCTTTTGTCAAATTGGAAGGTATATATTTTTTTATTAATTGTGTCACAGTTGTATGTCCATGAGACTTGACAGGTGACGATCATTATCAAACACTTGGGGAATTCCCTTTAGAGTAAAAATGATACTTGTCCAAGAGTTCAACCTATTATATTTGGAGCAAAATGTAGGATGTCCTTCATACACAACCCTAGTTGTGTATGAAGGTCACATGGCAATCAAACTGGAGAGAGAGAGAGGAGAGAGAGAGTCAGACAGGAAGAAAGACAAAATAAAAGGTCAGCCTGTTAATCTTCCCATCTGAACCTCCGGTCTGTGACGTGCAGATCAAAGGTTCTCGTCCTCTATCAAGTAGTACAAGCTCCATTATGAGCCTCAGATCACCATAAAAATAATGAAATTAATAAATGAAGCACATACGGTGCAGAAGAGGGAATTGGGGAAGGGCATTTATATTGCATATAATTCCATAATATTGATGGGCATGATAAATATTTACGCGTGCTCAACAGAGAAAGGTAATGGTTTTGAACTGGGATAATATACGTATTACATTTACAAAATGGCATATCAGAGCCCCCTTGAGTCTCTGTCCCTCTTAAAACCCTTTTCATCTTCCAATCCCCTTTCCCCCATACCCTTCTCTGCCCACCCCCCCCTTCCTTTCTTTTATTGCCTCTTCTTGCTACACCCCCTTTCCCCCAAAACCACCTCCAACCCACAACTTTATAATGATCCCCTCACAGAATAGCTCTGAACAGGTTTAAAGGCTAGTAATATTGCAATATTAGTGCACAGTATTTAACCAGGTTGTATTTGATACTCCTTCCCCCTGTCACCCCCCCCCCCATGCCCACTCCCCACAGTGCCTAAGACTCATTTTGCTTTGCGTGCACCCGCTAAGTCCAAGTTAGAAGGTTCTGTACCACTCTATAAATGGCTACAATATCTGAGATTTCTCATTTGACACAACTGAAATATCCAAAATTCAGTCCTTATTACATGTGAAAAAATTTCCATACGTACAGTGCAGTACTGACTGTGCTCGATTTGAAATGTCTTGCAGTCAGACACACGGTGACCAACAGAGACAACATCAATAGATTGGCACAAATTCAGCGCGTGGGATGTACGAGGCATTGTTACATTTACTCAGTCGACTCTTGATACAATTAATTTATTTTGCTGCTCAGTCAATGACATTGGAATCTTGAAAAACGTTAATCATGCCCCCCTCCCAAACCTCCACCCTCTGCAACATTCAACTCTCTCCCTGCACTCCTTAGCATCTACCCAACAGGCTTCCCACTCTCACCCCACCTTGTCCTTCTACCCCCTCTTCACCCCTTCCCATCCTCCCTCTCCAGTCTCCACTACTCCCTCAACTCCCACTCACTCCTCGACACACCTCCCCCTTTCCTCCTTCTCCTCTGTTCAATTTAATTTCCCATTGCTAAATATAGCATTTCAAGAGAGTCACCTGCAACATGCATCTTCTTTGTTGAGTTTCCAAAGCCAATGTGGTGGTTGCCAGTATGGCTGGAAACCGATTGCTATTCCCTTCTGCCACCGAAGGTGAAGGAGGTTATGTTTTCACCCCCTTTCTGTGTGCCTGTTTGTTTGTGTGCAGGATATCTCGAAAGGTTGTAGCGGATCTGTATGGAATTTTTGTGGATAGGTTGGGTGTGTGACAAGGACAAACTGATTAGATTTTGGTGAAGATCCAGATCCGACTACTGGAATTTTAAAAGTGATACTTCACCATTGAGAGATAGGGCCAAAAACGATATTAGCATAATATTTCAAAAATGTATCGGGCCCGACATGTTCTTGTGGATCAGGCATTATGGGGTGGAGGTATGTGCTCTACCGAGTGTCCTTTTAGTTGTTAAGGTTTTTATTACATCTCCCCCTTCTCCCAGCTGTTCCCGCAGGGAGGGGAGATGAATTGTTACCTCCACCACTGAAGGTGGACAGAGGTTGTGTTTTTACCCCTGTCTGTTTGGCTAACTGTGAACAGGATATCTCAAAAAAATTATGGATGGATTCGGACGAAATTTGGTGGAGAGGTTGGGTATGTTACAAGGATGGTGAAGGTCCGGATCCAGAAACTAGGATTTTAAAAGTGATTCTTCACCATTGAGAGATGGGACCATAAACGATATACAGCACAATATCTCAAACACTTGTGGATGAGTTATGACAAAACTATGTGGAGGAGTTGGTTAAGTGACAAGAACGAGCTTATTCGATTTTGGTTCAGGTCCGGATCCAGATACAGCCTATTAGTGAGATGCAACACGTTAAACTGTTCAGCTTGGTGGAGGTATGTGCTCGATGGAAGTGTCATTCTACTTTTTCCTGTGTTTCTTTCTTTATATCCCTTCCATTAATTAAAAATGTACACAATTCCTTCATTTCTGAGCCAATCCTCTTCAAATTTGGAATTGAGGTACTTTGATTCAATACACCCAGACCCTTTTTATTATTATTTTTTCATTTAGGCCCTCATTCTGATTTTTAAAAGGGGTCACAGGTGAAACACCAATAAGTTATACACTTTTCCTAACCATTCCCTTGTATTTGAGTTGATTAGAGATGAAAATTTGACTCCAGGCATCCAAAAACAAAAAAAAAATCACAAGAAAATGGGTGCCCACCCGGCACTCTAAAGAAAGATTAACATGGAACCTGATGTATATATTGTAACGCGGAAGGGGGGGGGGGGTGGAATCCACAGCTAGACTGTGTAAGTGTAACATTGTCCATGTGTCTCAAGTAGGTTAGAGTGCCATGTAACAGGGACCTGTCAGAGCAATTCATTTTGTTACACGTGACGGCTGAGACAGGGTATGTTAATTTATAGACAGTATAGTCAGGGTAATATTGTACTGTATTCATAAACAAACACCTTGTTTGTTGGTGGGGCCAGGTGAGGACTTCCCCTCACAAAAGGCACATGTGCCACGCAAGTGTGAAATGGCCGTCGCGATCTGGATGGCTAGCGTATCAGCCATGGTGGCATAATGCGCAGTAGGGCCCGGAAGCAGGCAATGGATTTATTACCCTGCGCTCCCGAAGCGAAAAACAGGGTTAAGCGATTGGTAGCATACGTAAGACGTAAGTCGTACGTTGTGTCTGCATTTTGTTAAGAGCATATATTGAAAACCTTTCAGGGGAGGAAATTGCAACTTCACCACATGTTCCATGACCATGTGACATAGCGGTCACTCTTTTGAGGTCAACATGGGCCAAAGGTCAAATTCTGAAATCCTCAATTTTCATCCAATTGACTTGAAATTTGAAGAAAACTTGCATATCAGTGCACTGAATTTAACCACCAACTATTTTTGAGGCCAACATAGGCTGAATGTCAAAGATTGTCAATTTTCATCTGATTGACATGAAATTTGAAGAGGATTTGCACATTTGGTCATTGAATTCAACTACCAATTATTTTTGAGGTCAACGTAGGCCAAAATTTCTGAAATTGTCACTTTTCATCCAATTGTCTTGAAATTTGAACAGGATTTTCATATCACCTCCCTGAATTGAACCACAAATTATTTTTGAGGTCACCACAGGCTAAATTTCTGAAATCCTCAATTTTCATCTGATTGACTTGAAGTTTGAACAACATTTTCATCAAAATGACCATCATGTGTGACGTTGGTCTGGCAGCCACATTGGAAAAAAGGGTAAATCAAAATAAAATGCAGCACTCTCTTTCCCATCTCCCACCCACCTCTTTCCCACCTCTCTCTCTCTCTCTCTC
>CM068955.1:97910434-97935930 GCA_035128595.1 Eptatretus atami | reverse complement strand
TCCTTATAATCAACATTCAGGTTAAGGATGTATGAAATTAAAATTTGATCCCCAAAATAACTTTATGCCTTAAATGGGCAGGATTTGTTGTGCCTGGCACCACTTATTGGACTTCATTTGACACCATGACCTTTGACCTTACGTGGCCTTGAAAGGTCAAAATCATTTTACGGTCATAACTTCGTCAAAAATGGTTTAATTGATTTCAAAGTAAGACTAAAATATTCCTTATTCTATTCCTTATAATCAACATTCAGGTTAAGGATGTATCAAATTTAAATTTGATCCCCAAAATAACTTTATGCCTTAATGGGCGGATTTGTTGTGCCTGGCACCACTTGTTCCAAGTTGTTACTGGAGTTCATCAGGGTTGTGTAATGGCCCCCACACTTTTCAGTGCTTACATGGACTGGATTCTGGGGAGGATGTCGGAGAGATCAAGCTGCGGGGCATCGTTTGGAAATGTAAAGATCTCTGACCTTGATTTCGCAAATGATGCAGTCATCTTTGCAGAGACTGGATATCCTTTTGGGGCCCTTGAAGTGCTGAATGAGGAGTCGGAGCTGCTGAGATTACGGGTTTCCTGGGTGAAAACTACGATCCAGGCTTTCAATGACATCATGGATGCTGCTATCTTGTCTGTAGCTGTTTATGGTGAGGATGTTGAGGTCGTGGAGAGATTCACTTACCTTGGCAGTGATATTCATGTCTCTGCTGGCTGTGAGCCAGAGGTCAATAGACGTCTGGGTCGGGCCTTGGGAGTCATGGATTCACTGGATCATGGGGTGTGGCGCTGTCAGTACCTGTGCAGGCAGGAGGAAAGTTCGAGTCTTCAGGTCCTTGGTGCTTCCAGTCTTGCTCTTTGGATGTGAGACTTGGACTCTGACCAGGGATCTGGGATGGAGAATTAATTCCTTTGGTACCAGGTCTCTTCGGAGAATCCTTGGCTATTGCTGGTCGGACTTTGTGTCCAACGAGCGGTTTCTGAGAGAGACTCAAATGAGATTTGTTACCTGCATAGTCCGTGAGCGTCAGCTGCGGCTGTATGGACATGTGGCTCGTTTTCCTGACACTGATCCTGCTCACCAGATTCTCTCAGCGAGGGAGCCTCATGAGTGGAGGAGGCCAATGGGCTGACCACGTGCCTCATAGTTGCAGCTGGTTGATCGGCATCTCAAGGAGATGTGGTGGGCAAGGCATCTACCTGGGGGATGGCCAAATGGAGGCCCCTGGAGTACTGGCAGAAAGTAGACACAGCAACGTGCTTCTCCAGTGCATGCTCCCATACCTGACCTGACCCACAAATTCCTTGCTTTACCCTGCTGTAAATCCTTGCGAATAAACCCATGACTGTGCCACATAACTTTCCTCACCTTGTAATAAATTGCTTGTTATAAATGTACCCAGCTCGTTTTCGTCTTTTCCTTCATTGGTCCAGTATGTTCCGCACATTAGCCTAGCCGGGAAGTTGTACCCCAAAAATCTGTTTATTAGCCAGTGCGCATTTGGCAGCTCTGCACGGCTCCCTGATACAGTAAGTTTAATGCAATTCCCCGATAAGGATACTGCATGTACCACAGTTAAACGGTAGTCAGGCGGAGGACACTGGTTCACGTGGTTAAATTGTTGGCGTTCAGTCGTTCACGGTCAATTAACGACCCACCGCAACACGGACTTATTCATGTGCGATGGGCTCGATTCCCAGAGTCTGGGGGGAGAACCGGGGATACCTCCACCCTTCGTAGTACCCCTCGCGACCCCGAGTCCACAACAATATTTTAAATGGCAGGTTTTGGTTTGATTCAGATTGTTTTCATTCATACAAGGTGTCAACAAATTACCAAATTCACTCTGCAATAAAAATAATTAAATCAGATTCAAGATACCATCTTATGACAAAGACTGACAGAGCACCAAGTTTAAGTATCCCATCCAACAGTATTTCATTGGCTGGAGGGCAGTATCCCATTTTATTAATGTTTATTACCTCTGCCACCGAAGGTGAAGGAGGTTGTGTTTGTCAGTCTGCTTGTTTCTGTTTGTGTACAGGATATCTCAAAAAGTTTGGACGGATTCAGATGAAACTTTGTGGGCAGGTTGGGTGTGTGACAAGGAAGAATTGATTCGGTTTAGGTGAAGATCCAGATCTGGATCCCACGATTAGAATTTTAAAAGTGATTCTTCACCATTGAGAAAAAGGGCAAAACCGATATAATATATATATATATATATATATATATATATATATATATTATATATATATATATCTCGCATGACAACTCAAAAAGTTGTGGACGGATTCGGATGAAAGTTGGTGGACAGGTTGGGACGTGACAAGGAAAAATTGATTCAATTTTGGTGAAGATCTGAATCCGGATCCGACTACTCAAATTTTTAAAGTGATTCTTCACCATTGAGAGATCGGGCCAAAAATGATATGTAGCACGATATCTCAAAAAAGTTGTGAACGGATTTGGACGTAACTTGGTGGACAGGTTGGGTGTGTGGCAAGGCCGAATCAATTCGATTTTGGTGACGATCCGAATACGGATCTGCATACGAGAATTACTTAATTTTTAAAGTGATTCTTCACCATTGAGATATCGGGCAAAAAACGATACATAGCATAATATTTCAAAAATGTATTGGGCCTAATATGTTCTCGTGGATCAGGCATTACGTGGCGGAGGTATGCGCTCTACCGAGTGCCCTTCTAGTTACCGTTTTAATTTGGAAGGGTAATTAGTGGCATGAGATATTGTTTATGTTGTTTCGTATGCAGCCTGAGCCTGCTGGTTGCATCATTTTTCTGGTAGCATGATTGTACCGCTGATGCAATGCCCCTGGTACCAGTAAGCTTGTCCTCATTTTGTCGACCTTGGAAGGATGACAGGCTGAATCAACCCACCTGTTGTTATTTCAAAGGATCGACAGGGGCTTAAACTCAGGAGCTTTATATGTATATATATACACACAACATGGCCAAAAGTATGCGGACACCCCTTCTAATTAGTGGATTCGGCTATTTCAGCCACACCCATTGCTGACAGGTGTATAAAATCAAATACACAGCCATGCAATCTCCATAGACAAACATTGGCAGTACAATGGGCCGCACTGAAGAGCTCAATGACTTTCAACGTGGCACCGTCATAGGATGCCACCTTTCCAACAAGTCAGTTCGTCAAATTTCTGCCCTACTGGAGCTGTCCCAGTCAACTCTAAGTGCTGTTATTATGAAGTGGAAATGTCTTGGAGCAACAACAGCTCAGCTGTGAAGTGGTAGGCCACACAAGCTCACAGAAAGGGACTGCCGAGTGCTGAAACACGCAGCACCGGAAAATCGTCTGTCGTCGGTTGCAACACTCACTTACCGAATTCCAAACTGCCTCTGGAAGCAACATCAGCACAAGCACTGTTCATCAAGAGCTTCATGAAATGGATTTCCATGGCTGAGCAGCCGCACCCAAGTCTAAGATCACCATGCGCAATTCCAAGCATCGGCTGGAGTGGTGTAAAGCTCACCGCCATTGGACTCTGGAGCAGTGGAAATGCGTTCTCTGGAGTGATGAATCACGCTTCACCATCTGGCAGTCCGTTGGACGAATCTGGGTTTGGCGGATACCAGGAGAACGCTACCTGCCCGAATGCATAGTGCCAACTGAAAAGTTTGATGGAGGAGGAATAATGGTCTGAGGCTGTTTTTCATGGGTCGGACTTGGCCCTTTAGTTCCAGTGAAGGGAAATTTTAACGCTACAGCATACAATGACATTTTAGACAATTCTCTGCTTCCAACTTTGTGGCAACAGTTTGGGGAAGGCCCTTTCCTGTTTCAGAATAATGCCCCCATGCACAAAGCAAGGTCCGTACAGAAATGGTTTGGCGAGATTGGTGTGGAAGAGCTTGACTGGTCTGCACAGAGCCCTGACCTCAACCCCATCGAACACCTTTGGGATGAATTGGAACGCAGACTGCGAATCAGACCTAATCGCCCAACATCACTAATGCTCTTGTCGCTGAATGGAAACAACTCCCCGCAGCATGTTCCAACATCTAGTGGAAAGCCTTTCCACAAGAGTGGAGGCTGTTATAGCAACAAAGGGTGGGGACCAACTCCATATTGATGCCCATGACTTCGGAATGTGATGTTGGACGAGCAGGTGTCCACAGACTTTTGGCCATGTTAATTTAATTATATATTATATATATATATATGTATAAATATATATATATGTAAAATATATATATGTATATGAATATATATATGTAAATGAATATATATATATATGTAAATGATATAATATATATATATATATATGAATATATATACATGTATATGAATATATATGAATATATGTATATATATATATATATATATATATATATATATATATTATATATATATATATATGTGATATATATTGTTACGGCTCTGGAAATTCGCAAACACCATAAAGGTCCCGTAGGTGAGATATATTTCTTAAGTACATGTGTAGTTAGCCCAAACCCATTGTATAGAGGGAATAATGTGATTCATTCGGGCTGCGATCCTTTGAGGTTAGGCGTTTTTCTGTTCTACCTTGTTTTGATACAACACAACAACAACAACGCCAGCAGCCACAACCTACCTTCACCACTCGCTACCGCAAACCTCACATCACCGCCATTCTAAGCAGCCCCATGGCCATCGGACACCGCCGAAAACCCTCCACCACCTTCTCCTACGGCCATTCCCGCACCACCTGTGGACGCCGAGCGTCGGGCTGTCTTCAGCGATACACGCGAGACGCGAGTGCAGATGGCGGGTTTTCTGAGGAGAATTCGGATCAGGAATGCTACACGCCCACATCTGATCCACCCAATCAGGAAGCGCGGCGGGCTTGGCCCGCCTCCAGACGCGCCTGACGAAAATCGGCATATGCAAATTTGAGGATCAGGAATGATACACGCCCCCTTTTTCTCCGTCCAATCGGCGAGCGTGGCTCCGCCCCTGAGGTCGTTTGGATCCGAGAATTTGCATATGGGGGTTCCTGAAGCCGATAAAAAGGCGAGCGCAGTGAGTCGAGACGGCAGATCGGTGGGCAGATTCGGGAGACGGAGCTCGAGGAGATCGGTGGGGCAGATCGGTGAGGAGATCGGTGGGGCAGATTCGGGAGACGGAGCTCGAGCAGTGTCGGTGGGCGGAGTCGGGAGACGGAGCTCGAAGCAGAGGTGGGGCAGACGGCTACGGGGGCGAACGGCAGCGGAGGGCGATCGGCTGAGGAGGACCTGGAGCTCGGGTCCGGGACGACGAGGTCGCGTTGAGTCGCGCGTCGCGGGACTCGAGCAAGCCAGCCATACTCCCTCCCCAGAGCATCAACAATTCCCCTTTCCCCCGCGCTGAGAGAGTGCGACAAGGGGCCCCGTTCCCACTTTACTCCAAGCAGGTGCCAACGGAACTGGGGCACCGCCGTGCAGCGACATTCTGCGGCTCGCCACGAGGCGCGGGTAGGACCCTTCGGTCTCGTGGACCTGGCCGCTCATCCAGGTTCCACGCGCATTAGGCCCACGGGCCCAGTCTGACTCCCTTGCCTGTGAGGGGGTCTTTTCTTTGCTTCGGTGTGAATGCGTGTTGTGGCGCCTGGTGTCTTGTAAAGTAGTAACTGTATAAGTGGTCCGTGTGTCGTGTAGTCGGTTTTAACTCCTTTTATATGTGCATTTCTTTTGTTCTATGTGATATATGTGCAATCGCTAATTTGCTGTAAATACGTGCTATAGGTGTCTCCGTGTGCCACGGAATAAATGTGCATTGTGTGAACTGTTTTCCCGTTTCGCTTCGTCTTTTCTTTAATTGAACCTCCATCCTGCTTCACGTAAAGGTTCGTAGTGGGTGCAAAACGCCCGGTAAATAATCTGAACCGTCGAGGTCGACGATAACACCGCTCGGTTATCCCGATAGTACGGAACGGCCCGCCCAAGCGGCTCGTGTCCGGAGTCGACCTGCGGCGAGGTACGATCGCCCGGTTTACCATCCGCGTGGGTACTTAGGTAGGTCGAGTTTGGCGAACAACCCTATCCTACGCGGGTGCCGATTGGCACGATTGTGGTGAGGTCGAAAGGCCCACCCTTGACTGGATCCCGGCGTTAGCCGGGAGGGTCACGACTGAATTGTCCGTCCGGTGGCGAGGCGGTCGCGGTTCGAGTCGCGTGGCCGATCGCACGCCGACGGGCGCGAATTCGCAACACTGGTGTCAGAGAGCGGGAAAAAAAAACTCTCCTGGCTCCAGCTAAATTCATAGGGAATCGGTCCAGGGGTGAGAGGAGCGTCCCCCGATTCCCTCTAAATTACGAGCGATTAAAATTAACCCCTTACGTGGAATAAGATGGCGTCTCAAGGCGAGCGGGAGCCGGGGGTAATAGAAATGTATATGTGTAGTGATGTAGAATCCATGGTCCAGGATGTAGACCCCGAGCAGGACATTGGTGTGCAGGAACAGTTTCCCCCAAACGAATCCAGGGCCCGAAATGGGTGCGGCGGCGGTAGAGGCCGCGGTGTATAACACCTCCCCTCCCCCTCTCCACCAAAACCCCCCGATCCTGGCCGCATCGGCTCAGCTGAGTGCACCCGACATGGCCCGGCTATTCGCCATGCTGGAACAAATGAAAAACGAAATGAAAAACGAAAATAAAAGGAGTGAACAAGCAGATGGAAACAAACACAAACAAAATGGAAGGAATGAATAACGAAATGAACGGCAAAAATGGATGGAATGAACGAAAAAAAAAGGATGGAAACGCACTCAAAATGGAAACAAACAAAAACGAAAATGAAGGAAGAAATAAAAGAAATGCGGGGTGAAACGCAGCAAATGGGCCGGAGCCTGCAGGCGGGCATGAAGGCCACAACAGCAAAGTGCGGAATGGCGACGCCACGTGTGGAGCGAACGAGCTGGGAGAGGGTGCAACGGTTGTCAGGCCCGCGGTGAAGGCGGGTGAGAAAAAAATAATCCGGGAGACGTGTTGGGCGAGAAGTGTGGAGGTGACGGAAAAAGTGACGGTAACCGAGAGGGAAAAATTAATTGGGGTGACGGAGACGTGCACGAAGGAAATAAAAATAGTGGAGTGTGAGAAAAGACTGCAAGACATGACGAAGAGAGTTGATAAGCTGGGACTGAGGTAAAAACGGAGACAGAGGAACTGGGAAGACTGATAGACAAACACAAGGGCAAGATGGAAGAACAGTCGGAAGCCAAAGCAAGTCGGAGTGTGCGGAGATGAGAAAAGAATTAGAGAAGAAAACTGAGTTACAGAAACACCAGAACAAAGAGACGGAATTACAAGACGAACTGAGGATGTTGAGAGAGGAAAGGAAGAGAACAGAGAATGAAACGTTAAGGAGCCACACTGAGCAGATTGACAATAGAAGCCAAAGCAAAGTTGGAGTGTGCGAGATGAGAGAAAGGAATTGGAAAAGAAAGCTTCTGAGTTACAAAACGAGCTGAGGATGTTGAGAGAGGAAAGAACGAGAACGGAGAATGAAACGTTAAGGAACCACGCTGTACAGATCCAACAGCTGGAAGCGAAGGCCAGATTAAAGAATGAGATGCAAGAAAGAGTAATGATGGAAGAACGAATGAGACAGAAGAAGGAAATCGATCAAGGAAGGAAACCACGAGATTGCAGAATGAGGAACAAGAAAGAGTACTGGAAGAACAAGGAATGAGACAGGGAGAAGAAAATCTGTCAGTTGAAAGAAATGACGAGATTACAGAATGAGGAACAAGAAAGACAGTGGAATAAAAAACTGAAAGAGTATGAATTTGAAATTGAACGACAAAAGGAAAAAAATAGGCTGGAATACGAGGAGAAGTGAAGAGAGCAGGAAGAAGAAATCAGGAGATTGAAGGACACAACGAGATTGGAGAGGGAAGAACGAGAGAACAATGGGATAGAAAACAAAAAAGAACATGAAGCCGAGGTTGACCAATTGAAAGAAAAGGCAAGGCTGGAGTGCGAAGAGGTAGACAAAGAACAGCGAATGAAACACAAAAGGAAATTAACCACATGAAGAAAACCATGAAACTGCAGAAGGAAGGACACGAGAAGAAACAAGGAAGAGTAATGAGACAGCAGCAAATGAAACACAAGAAAGAGATTAACCAAATGAAGCAAACCATGAAACTGGAGAAGAAGGACAGGAGAGGAAGCAAGGAAGGGTAATGAGGAGCAGCGAATGAAACACAGGAAGGAAATGAGGCCAATGAGAGAAACGATGAGATTGGAAAATGAGGAGCATGAGGAAGAGTGGGAGAGAAAACAAAAACTATACGAGTTTGAAATTAATGAACTGAAGGAGAGAATGAAATTGAAGTCCAGAGAGATGGAAAAACTCCAGAAAGAAACAGAAACTAACAATGTATAGAGATGCGAAGAAAGAGAAAATAGAGGAGAGACTGCATGATAATGACGGGGTTAAAGGAACAGAACACACACACACAGAAGTAGTGGAGGATAATGGGGGTGAGCTCGCGGACTGGGTAGGACCCGGTGTGAGCAGCTGGATGGCTGCCTCCAGGAACGGGGGGGAGTATGCCCCTTGAGGCGAATCACGACCAGGTGGGTTCGGTCGTGCCAAGCGGAGTTGAAGGACGAGTGCTGTGGATAGGTGCACGTGTAGCTTGGGGGTACAGAGGCCCCGGAACCCTTGTGGGGACACGAATCCCCAGTGTGGTTGTGCAGGGGTGTGTGTTGCGAGTGTGCGGAGATGCGTGCTTTCCGGCACGCATGGTGTGAGTGAGACCCCCTGGGCAGGTGAAAGGTTGGTGTGAGTGAGAGGGTCCGTGTGAGGGAGACCGTGTGTGCGAGGTCTCTGTATGTGAGGGAGATGTCGGTCGGCATGCGTAGCATGCAGCCGCGTCTCCCGGTGTGAATGTGAGTGTGATGGAGTGGAGTCTGTGCGTCGTGACACGCAGGTGTGCGTGGGTGGAACGGAGACGACGGCGACAGAGGGACAAAGGCCGGGTAGCGGCCGTAGCTGTTGTGGGGACCGTGCCGGTTCACCCAGCAGTGAGCGCGCGGTCCGTGCTGTGCAACGCACGAGGCCCCCACGTGCTCGCTTGCGGAGTGAAGCCCGGTCCGGAAACGCCAGTGGTGGATTTGCCGATCCCGCGGACGGACAAAGGTTAGGCAGGATTACGAATTTGGACCGGACGGGTTCTCCACGCGAGCGTGTGTTAAGCTCCAACGGGCAGAGCACATGTGTTCGCGTGGGGAGCCCCTCGGAGTGCGAGGTTTGTTTTTGGGGTGCGCAGGGTGACGTCATGGCTGCACGTGGGGTTGGAATCCGGCAGGAGGGTGAATCCCTGCCGATGGTACCGTCCAAGAGGGACGAGGTACACGTGCAGCTGCATGACGTCATGGGAAAGGTGCAAGAGCGCAGGCTGTGAGTTGCCGCGCTGGTGCTGCGCGTATTTGGCAATACAAAATTAACGAAAGCAAGCCTCGCTTTCGGGTGGACAGGATTCCTGGGCAAGGGGTGAAAGACCCCCTTGCCTGGGCACAGGATGGCACTAGTTAGGGGAAGGGTTAGCTTAGCGTAGACCGGCTCCATGGGGCAGGGGGAAGTCCTCATGGAGCCCGTGGAATGGATTAGTTAGAGGGACGTAGTGAGCTTTAGGTTGGGAAATGGATTTTAAAGATTTGGAGACAGTGACGACTTTGAGTGTGTAGAGGGACGTAGCTTAGCTACGTAGTGTTAAAAGGAACGTGCTGTAGTGTAAGGGCACGTGGGAGCACGAGTTAGTTAGGGGAGGTAGTTAGAAGGATGGCAGGGTTCAGCGATGTGTGTGTTGAAGAGTTGGTGAGTTGTGTGGAGACATGTTGAGGGAGTGAGGCCAGCGGGTCTGTGTGTTTGGAGCGAATGTGGAATGCATGGTGCGATGAGGATTGGGGGAGGAGTGACTCCCGCCAAGGGACCCGGGTCAGTGTAGAGTGAGTTAGTGGGTTAGTTAAATTGACAAAATGGAGGTCGTTTTGTTGTTGGTGGGGAAGTAGGCTCGAAACCCGTTTGGAGGGGTGCAGGAGCCCTGTTGACGGGCTGGGAGCGTGGCTGCGAAAGGTGAGTATCGCTGAGTGGGTACCCCGGGCACCGGGCTAGTCGGCCGTGTAGGCCAAGGGCCCATGGGGGCCGGGTTAGCGTAGTGGGCACGGGTGCGCCCGCTTGGTGCGGGGGCCCGGAGCGCCGTTAGCCGCGTGGGCAGTGTCGTGGGCACGGGTGACCCTCGGAAAGGGGCCCGGGGCGCCAGCCTGCCACGTGGGCGTTCAGGGGAGTTGCCATGGGGGGCACTCCCCGGTGTTTAGGGAGCTGTAGGCTCGGAGGCAGTGTAGTGCCCGGGGTGCCATTGTTGGAGATTCGGCAGAGGGTCGTGCCTGCCAAAGGGAGCCACGCGTCCCAGCACGAAACCGTGCAAGGGCACGAGGGAAAATTAGAGGGCGAGGCCCGAAATTTGAGTGGACACCAACACAGGCGACGGGAATCTGGGTTGTTAGAACCAACAGTGTAAGCGAGAGGCGCTTTTCGAAAGCCCCGGGGTAGTTTAAAGGTTAATGGATAGGGTAGATTAGGAAGTGTACCCTCCGCACCATCCATCCCTTCGCTCTCGTTGTGGGCCGCTGGACCCCACTTTGGGGAGAGATCGCTGAAGTCTGGGGAGGCCATCCTGAGGCTTCATTGGGCCTCAGCACAGGACGCTAGCTCTCCCTTATTCCCCTCCGGGAAGGGAACGTAGGGGTTGGGAGTAGGCTAGGAGACGAGATAGGTTAGCCGAACAGAGACAGTAAAGGGGGTTAGGGACGATTTATAGTGGGGAAGAGGTGAAAATAAAACAACAAAAAAAAAATAAGTTGGGGGCTAAATTGGTTTTTACAAATTAAGGGAGTGGGTAGGTACAGTGACAGGCAAAGGCGATAGGTGGGAGGGAGACAGGTAGGGTAGGTCCGAGTCCACCTTCTGTGTGGCCAACACCACCGCACTCCCTCCACCAACCTCCACTGCAAGGCAAAGGCTGGCCAACTTCATCGTCTGCGCTGTGTGCTGCGGGGCCTGTGCCGGCCAACTTCATCGGCTGGTTGTTTTCTGCAAGGCCTGTGCGGCCGGATCGTCTGCTGTGTTTTGCTGCAAGGCCTGTGCCGGCGCCGGATCGTCCGACGGCTGTTTTTCTGCAAGGCCTGTGCCGGCCAGTTCGTCTGCCGGCTGTGTTTGCCTGCAACGGCCTTTTCTGCAGGCATGTTGCCTTTGCCTTTGCCATGTCATGCCCACTGCCCCTGTTCACCAGCCCCGTTCAATTTTGCTTTGCACCCCCCCTGTTCATTTCCATGCGCGCCAGGATCCGCAAGCAACAGTTTGCGAGCTGCAGGAACTGTCCTGTTGGCAGCCTACACGGGCCTGCAGTGGCGGCCCGTGCACCGGTTTTTCGTTGACTTCTACCTTTTTCCTGCAGAGTCCATTGATCCTGGGCCATGGAGTAGTGTAAATTTGTAAGTTAAGGTGTTAAGTTGTATTGTAATATGAGTGCGCCCCGGCATGTATGTGTTAGCGCCGGCAATTTATTTAAGTCGTCTGTGTGAGTGAGTTTGTTTAGTTAGTTACTCAGCCCTCAGGTTATTTATTTTGGGAACACGAATACCATGAATGTCGCACTCAGGGATCAGTAAGGTAAAAACGTACTAGGGGAAACTACACATGATGGCACACGATAATTTGACGACTCGGGACGAGTCTGTAAAAAGGGGAGGGGTAGTGTTACGGCTCTGGAAATTCGCAAACACCATAAAGGTCCCGTAGGTGAGATATATTTCTTAAGTACATGTGTAGTTAGCCCAAACCCATTGTATAGAGGGAATTAATGTATTCATTCGGGCTGCGATCCTTTGAGTTAGGCGTTTTTCTGTTCTACCTTTGTTGATACAACAACAACAACAACGCCAGCAGCCACAACCTACCTTCACCACTCCGTACCGCAAACCTCACATCACCGCCATTCCAAACAGCGCCATGGCCATCGGACACCGCCGAAAACCCTCCACCACCTTCTCCTACGGCCATTCCCGCACCACCTGTGGACGCGAGCGTCGGGCTGTCTTCAGCGATACACGCGAGACGCGAGTGCAGATGGCGGGTTTTCTGAGGAGAATTCGGATCAGGAATGCTACACGCCCACATCTGATCCACCCAATCAGAAGCGCGGGGCGGCTTGCCCCGCCTCCAGACGCGCCTGACGAAAATCGGCATATGCAAATTTGAGGATCAGGAATGATACACGCCCCCTTTTTCTCCGTCCAATCGGCGAGCGTGGCTCCGCCCCTGAGGTCGTTTGGATCCGAGAATTTGCATATGGTGGTTTCCTGAAGCCGATAAAAAGGCGAGCGCAGTGAGTCGAGACGGCAGATCGGTGGGGCAGATTCGGGAGACGGAGCTCGAGGAGATCGGTGGGCAGATCGGTGAGAGATGGTCGGTGGGCATTCGGGAGACGGAGCTCGAGCAGTGTCGGTGGGGCGGAGTCGGAGACGGAGCTCGAAGCAGAGGTGGGGCAGACGGCTACGGGGGCGAACGGCAGCGGAGGGCGATCGGCTGAGGAGGACCTGGAGGCTCGGGTCCGGGACGACGAGGTCGTGTTGAGTCGCGCGTCGCGGGACTCGAGCAAGCCAGCCATACTCCCTCCCCAGAGCATCAACAATTCCCCTTTCCCCCGCGCTGAGAGAGTGCGACAAGGGGCCCCGTTCCCACTTTACTCCAAGCAGGTGCCAACGGAACTGGGCACCGCCGTGCAGCGACATTCTGCGGCTCGCCACGAGGGCGCGGGTAGGACCCTTCGGTCTCGTGGACCTGGCCGCTCATCCAGGTTCCACGCGCATTAGGCCCACGGGCCCAGTCTGACTCCCTTGCCTGTGAGGGGGTCTTTTCTTTGCTTCGGTGTGAATGCGTGTTGTGGCGCCGTGTCTTGTAAAGTAGTAACTGTATAAGTGGTCCGTGTGTCGTGTAGTCGGTTTTAACTCCTTTTATATGTGCATTTCTTTGTTCTATGTGATATATGTGCAATCGCTAATTGTGGCTGAAATACGTGCTATAGGTGTGCTCCGTGTGCCACGGAATAAATGTGCATTGTGTGAACTGTTTTCCCGTTTCGCTTCGTCTTTTCTTTAATTGAACCTCCATCCTGCTTCACGTAGTGGGTGCAAAACGCCCGGTAAATAATCTGAACCGTCGAGGTCGACGATAACACCGCTCGTTATCCCGATAGTACGGAACGGCCCGCCCAAGCGGCTCGTGTCCGGAGTCGACCTGCGGCGAGGTACGATCGCCCGGTTACCATCCGCGTGGTACTTAGGTAGGTCGAGTGGCGACAACCCTATCCTACGCGGGTGGCCGATTGGCACGATTGTGGTGAGGTCGAAAGGCCCACCCGTGACTGGATCCCGCGTTAGCCGGAGGGTCACGACTGAATTGTCCGTCCGGTGGGCGAGGCGGTCGCGGTTCGAGTCGCGTGGCCGATCGCACGCCGACGGGCGCGAATTCGCAACAATATGTATATATATATAATATATATATATATGTATGGATCTATATGAATATTTTTTTTGTCAATCTATATGAATATATATATATATGTATATGAATATATTATATATATATATATATATATATATATAGTTAGATGGTCTGTGTTTGAGTAGCTTAGAATATTTTTTGTAATAGAGAGCCAAAGGAAGAAGTTGTCCTTTGCTTATGTATACTGTGAGGGTTGGGAGGGTTGACATAAACATTAGGTGGGAAAGCATTATTTATTTTGTCCAATCAGTAAACCAGGTAAGGCGCCAGATGGGGTGGGACCACACGGGATATTTTTGGATGTGTTTATGTCTTGAATGGGCAGATAAACCCCCTCCACTGCGGTCAGAGCTCTTTGTAACAGGCATCCGGAGTGGTGCGAGCAGTTACAAGGACACCTGATGATGCGTCACCATTGACAAAATGGAAGGTGTCGCATGATTGGTTCGGGCGGTGCTGGGGAAGCCACTGTATACGTGTGGCATTACTACGGAGATGGCACCATGTTCCCTTACTGGCCAGTGCCGAGTCGTGAGCATTTTACCCAGGGATTCTCCGTATTTGTTGTCGCGTCACTTGTATAAATAAATGGTTGTTCCGCAAGAACACATTTTGTGTGGTGGTCCACCATTGCAAACCTCTAGTGTGAGAAACCATTTCAACATGGCTGTTGGTAATTCCCTGGAGGAGGTTAAAATGGCTCCACGTTGCTTTTAAAAGACTGCGGGGCATTCAAGGGACCATTCTGCTTGGGTCGCTCATGTGATTCGGCCCATGCTGTGGGAACTAAACAATTATTTAATTCCCACCATCGATGGGTTGGTGTTGGAAGACCCGTTGACCCGTTGGTGTTGGAAGACCCGTTGACCTGACAATATATTAGTTATAGGCCACAACGAGTTGAACACTTGTGACCATATCCTGTGAATCATTCTTCAGCAACCAAGATGCAAGACAACTGTCAATAGAAACAGAAAGACAAAATACAAATTTCAACAACAATAAAAAACCTTTTTCTGTCTGTAGTTTTTCCAGTTTCAGAAATCCTACATTTTAAGGGGTCTCACGGTTACTTATTTGAACTCTTGGTGTTACTGCTTGGATGCTTTGACTTGAGCTCACAACTCTAATTTTAATCATAATCCTGGAAAATGTAATGGATTTTGTAATTACAAACTGTAGTTTACACAAACCGAGAAAGCCATTACTTTTATGACAATGGAAATATTTGATGCTTGGGAGCCATCAACGTATTACATTCATATGGGGTGTGGATGGTTGCTAATTTTTCCAATTACTTTAGCCAAATTAATATTCAAAAGCCAAAATTTGTTTTTTTTCAGATTTTTTTTGTCAAAACTGCACACAATTCTTGTATTGAAACGATAAAACAGAACTCGACACAAATGTGTCGACGGACATGCCTCCACCCATGTTAGATGTCAACCCACTGTGACGTTTAATCTCAATTAAAGGTTCCAATGAAAAATTAAAGGTTACATGAGAGAGAAAAATTTCAGACACAACATCAGATGCTTCCAACTTGAGTTATGGTATGCAAAATTATTTTCAAAGGACACCTGACCTGTTGAAAACAAAATTGAATCAGTTCATCTTTGGATTAAAGTCAATACTTAGAGAAAATTTGGGTTAAATCCTATTAGTGGTTCACAAGTTATTGCGGTAACAAAAAAATTAATCTGGTAACGGACAGACGTACACAAACACGCATGCACGGACAGCCAGATGGACAACCCAGAAACATAATGCCTCTGGCCTTTGGTTGTAGAGGCAGAGGCATTAAAAAAAAAAGCACATTATTGACAAACATCTAGAATACAAGTGCAGCTTGTTCTCTGCTAACCCATTAAATCCATTGGTTAATGCCAGGTTAAGCAAACACAGAGGCAAGCATATCAGATTTGTGTGTCACTCTTTCATTTCAAAGGCTGTTTGTGTTTGGACCGAGGCCCCATTCAGCCAAAAGATTCTTTTATGCAAGTAAATAGGTTTGTGTGAGTGCTTTGGACTGTACTTCAATCTTTTGAAAATCTGAGAAGCTTCGAAAAAAAGTTTTGTTTTGCTTTGTTTTTCTCCAAAGAAACAAACATGGAGGATCCGAACATTATTGTTTCAGATGAGGACCAATAAATAAATAAAAATTCTCAATGTTGGACACAGCGGCTTCAAATTCATTTCTCTCACCGTCCCCAAAGTTAATGAAGATGATGCAATTGGTCTCGATTCAGGAACTTTAATACATCGATTTTAAAATGTTGATCATGGTAGAGAGGCTGATGGTAAGGGAACTGTAGAGCAATTAATGATGGGGGAATGAAAAGGGGAGGGGATTTTCTTTGCTCCCTCTGAGGACATGATCTAGTGTTACTGGGTAAGCAAAAATGGTGAAGTTATTTTTTGTTTTGTTTTTACCTCTTTCTCTTCTTCAAAAGGGAACATTATAAAAGAGTGATGAAAGGCTCCAAAGCTCCCTTTACAATAAAATAAAATGGCATTTAAAATGTTTTCATTTGTAAATTTAGAGAGAGAGAGAGAGAGAGAGAAAAAAATCTGCTTCGGTTTCCGGTGATGCATTATGTAACAAATGAAAGGCATCTTGAGCTTGACAAGCCCACTTCGAGATAAGCAATCCTGACTTCATGTCAATAAAAACAGTCACCTATTTGTCATTGATTTCAAAAATCTTGCAATTGATATGACATTGACATACAGGGTCTGAATGGTATACAGACTTTATATACCAAAAACTAGAATATCTTGTCGTTTCTTATGGGTAACAGCTAACTGATGTCGTGCAATCATTCCATCACACGCGAGAGCCGTCGGTTCGGTATCAGTAACCCTCAACAGCACCCTTCTATCTCCTGTTTAATGAACGTTTCTGAAATATTAGTCTGTATACATTTTATTGAGACACTGTATTTAAAGGACTATTATGCAATAATAATAATGTTACTAATAACAACAACAAAAAAACGTTATTTATTGATTTTATTTCTCCAGAACAACCCTTTAATTGACTCAACCTCTCATCCTCATTTTGTGAACTATGCATAATCCTGAAAGTGGATAATGGATCTGCCAAGCTTTTGGAATAAAGGAAGTAAAAAGAGTTAAATCACGTCTTGATGTCCAATTCCAAAAATGGTATGACACACAAAATTATATTTGGAAAGTTAAAAAGCTATCATATAAATTGGCATCAAACAGTTATAAAGTCAAGTATGTTCCTAAACTTCTCAACACCATTCTGGCTTGAAAAATATTATTCTCCACAAATACCAACATACTGTTGGATCTGCATCTGAAATATTTGATTCACGAGATTTTTAGCTTTTCTGGAATTGAAATTCCAGATAAGGTATCGTCATCGTGCACCGTCCGTCCGTCTCCTATTTCGACTTATCCGGCCAAACCGCTGGGCCGATCCAGCTGAAACTTGGCAGCAATGTTCCGCTCCTGACTGGTAACGGGGCTGCAAAGCTCGTTCTGGTAACGTGACTTTAAGGAGGTCAAAATGGCCGACTTAGTAAATTTCTTCAAAAATCTACTTCTCCAGACACACCAGTCAGATTGCTACCAAATTTGAGTTACAACATTACACCAGGGTAGGGATGTTAAATTGTGGAGGCCATGCCGATCACGTGAATAGAAGCATGTCAAAATGGTGGACTTAGTAAAAAAAATTTGGGGGAAAAAAAGAAATCGCATAAATTCCTTCAAGAATCTTCCTCTCTAGACTCACCAGTCAGAATGCTACCAAATTTGGGTTACAGCACCAGATCAGGGCCCATATAAGCTACAGGTCCAGTGGTCCTGTTTTAACAGTGAGTTAACGCTCGAGGACGAATTTCTAAATAATGCACCATACAGAACATGGATATTAGGAGACATCAGTGTACTTTTAGGTGGACTGAAATGTCATTAGTAAGCACTGTAGGCAATGGACAAATCAACACAGTTTATGGAATTTGAGGAATAGATCGAATCAACAGAACGTTCATCAAGGTATGCTAACCACTGTGGGGAGCAAGACGTTTCAGGCATTAACCATTCTTCAGAGAGAAAAAAGGTCAGCTTGTCCTTGTTTTCCACGGCAGTTAGCATACCTCCATCAACGCTATGTTGATTCCACCCATTGTTCAACCTGTCTGCCAATGCAGATATGTTATGTATGGACAATGTCTGACACGGTGATGTCTACACCTGTAAGGCAAGGCCATGAGAGAGGAGGTGGGGTTGTGACTTCCAGTTGGACTGGGCCTCACTCCTTGGTGGCATGGATACTGTACACAGTGGACACACTGGGATGACAATAAAGTTTGTTACATTGAAAGAACTGTATGTTGAAAACATAACAGTGGCCACGTGGATGATTTTGTGATGGACTATTGGAATTTATCACAATACTCGTTCTGAGACTACTGCAACTGTCCCAGTAGTTATAAAAAGGAACCCCGTAAGTATTTTTCGTTACAACTGCCTACAAGATGCCTTAGTTCAGAAGGGTAGGCAAATTTGAAAGAAAGGGGTGATTGGAAATAAAACACTGAATGACTAGAGTTATATTTTGAGGCAAATGACATTACAGAGGGTTTGAAAAAACAATCCATCCTGCTAAGGTAATTTTCTTAACAATCCTCTTGAGGAAACAAAAAACCCCACATTTCAAAGTTGGCCTCCCAAACCAGTTGCTGACTGGGCATCCTGCGTCGTACAAAGTCATTCCCTGGCACACCTGAATTCCTATACACCTATAAGTCCATCACCCACAGCTTGATGGAGTACTGCTTCCCCCTCTGGGCTGGCACCCCTGCTCAGACCTTGCTCAGCTTGACATCATGGAAACCAAGGCCTTTGAGATATTGGAATCTCCCGTGAAGAAGCTGAGTCTATGGGCTTATTACTTTCCCATCACAGACAGGTCAGTGATCGTCTTCTACACCTACTTTCTGGTCTTGCATCCTCTGCTCTTTCAATGCTTTGTTCCACCCCCCCCCCCCCTCCCTCAAGTTTCACAAAGCGCATGTGGTCCACATCAACCGCTTTTAGTGAAACTCGCAAAATCCAGAATCGCTGCTAACCTCCACTCTCCGCATTTGTTGCAACTGTGACTCTTTTCTTTCCACATGTGAAATAAACTTCCACATTCTTTTCAATATCATTCTTCCCTCCAAGTCTTCAGGATGGCTGTTCACCATCTCAGATCATTCCCCATCCAAAACCATGACCTTTTCCACTCCAACAATCCCCCCCATTCTCACCCCATCCCCAAGCACACCTCCTTCCAAAATCCAGTCTTTCCCACCTGAGAGTTTACTTCTATATCCATCTTGTCCACCCCATGTGTCCTCCCTTCCCCTCATGACTCCCCAACCCATTATTTGTCAAAGTCTCCCTCAATTTTGTCTTTCAATTTTGTTGTTGGTGTTTCCCCACTGTTTATACTGTTCATTTTGTTCTGTTGCATCCTAATCCATTCAGTGTTCTAGCTCTTCCATGAGCATTGACTCTGTATAGAAAATAAGAAATGGTATGTGGGTCAAGAGGGGTATTTTCTATTGATAAGCCTTGTCCGACCCATTGGTCTCAAGACATTCTGGCAACTGACCGAGTTGGTTAAAGACCATCTCATGTCGAACCGGTTGATGATGGCAGAGCACTACCAGTTTTACAACCAACCGTTTTCAAGGAGACGGGGAAAGTGTGGAATGCCTTCTTAGCAGAGTTGGGGGGGAAAAAAAAATGTCCAAACATTGAGTTTAAGACTTTCCTGTTTGAAACACTCCAGCCAAGGCTGGTATGTGACTTGAAAAGTAGCAACATAATTATGAAGCTGCTGATGGAGAAGGATAAGGAAATTACATACAGCATGGAAGTGGTGGAAAACCAGACAATGAAGATGGTGGATGGTGCTAAAAAGTTTTTTCTAATCTTGCCATGTGCAGTCAACCAAGTGTAAGGCCAGTCAAATATCAAGAAGCCTGAAAAGGAATGCTTCCAGTGTGGCAAACAAAAATCATATGGCTGATGTTTGTTGTTATAATATGTTGAAATGCCAGACTGTGCAAAAAAGTAATGAAACAAGTTGGAATGAGCTAAGATCCTCGTCCTCTTAATGATGACGTCATAAAAACGAATATGACGTCATTGTGATGTATCAGGTTTGCGATAAATTATCTGTGCTAAATGCCCGGCTTGATTCCCACAAACAAAATTCAAACAGCTTGCCTAGTTTCGGAGATAATGGTATCGGCGATTTCCATTAGCGGCGATATTATGACGTCAACTTTTTTTCTAGGAAGAATTTCCAAAATCGGAGATGGTTACTGTCTGCGCAGGGTATTTTTACATGTATATGCCAAGTTTTCAGGAAGTTTCGATGAAAACTGGAGGCTGTGAAACAAACTAGTTTCGGAGATAATGGTACAAGCGATTTCCATTAGTGGTGATATTATGACGTTAACTTTTTTTATAGGATGAATTTCCAAAATTGGAGATGGTTACTGCCTGCGCGTGGGCTTTCTGCATATACATGGCAGTTTCACGAAGATCCGATGAAAACTCTGGGTTGTGAAACAAAAATGTCAAAAAATAGGAATGACGTCATAAAAATTGATATGACGTCATAGTGATGTATCATATGGTGCGTTAATTCATCTCTGCTAATGCCCTGTTCGATTCCCGCAAACAGAATTCAAAAAGCTTGCCTAGTATGGGAGATAATTTTTAGGTGATTTCCATTAGCGGAGATATTTTGACGTCATAACTTTTTTTCTAGGAGGAATTTTCAAAATCGGAGATCGTTACTGTCTGCGCAGGGAATTTTTACATATATACGCCAAGTTTCAGAAAGTTTCAATGAAAACTGTAGGTTGTGAAACCAAAAAAGTCCACAAGAACAACAACGTGAGTAAGACTTAGAGATCCTCCACGAGGATCTAAAAAACAAACAAATAAATCAGGCACCTGGGCAAGAAACGCCTTTCTGGCAACAAAGTGAGATTTGCAGTGCAGCCGGAACAACATAAGTGGAAGATAACCTCAAAAGTCTTGTGCATTGGTATGCAGCTAAAGTGGAAGATGTATCTGAAATGGGGACAAGCAGGAACTTAACTTGCTGTGAAAGTCAAACCAGAAAGTGAAATTTTGATCGACATGAACAATGGAGGGATGAAACGACGCATAGAACTGGACATGGGATCAGCCTTGTCAGTAATATCGCAGACACTGTGTTTGAACAAGTTCACACAGCTGCCATTGTAACCTGTGGATGTGAACTTGAAAATGTACACCAATGACGAGGTGGAAGTGTGTGGTATGCTGACGGTGAAGGCAAACGATGAAGGACAAACAGCAAAAGTGCAGCTGTACATGGTGAAAGCAACAGGCCCTGCTTTGTTCGGAAGGAATTGACTGTCGGAGTTCAATTTGAACTGGGAACTATCAAAGCTATGGCAGTTTTACCACCCAAACAGCCAAAAGTGGAAATGGTTCTGAAACAAACGAAGGTGTTCGAACCAGGCTTGGGTAGGGTTAACAGAACTTAGAGGAAAAAAAGATGGCAAAAGAACTCTGAGCTTAGACTCCTATGGGACGCTACCACGCCGAGAACTTCCGGAAGAGAGCTTCGAGATGCAGGGGGAGAGCACAGCCCAAATAACTCCATCTTTTGCGAGGATGGACATAGGAAATACGCTTCAGAGAGCTGCCTGCCTGACCATGCCATGCTGCATCTCACCTTTCTCATCATTCTATGTCCTGGTTGGTTGGCTGCATTGTGATCTCCACAGCAGAGCGAGTGCATCCTATGCATCCAACTTCCACTATTGCCAGTTCCTTCCACTGATTTTGGTGTGGAGGACCCATAGGAGGGCATTTTATTGTAGCAACAAGTTGATGTGCTATTATTAATTGTTTGTTGCACCTTTCCTTTTAGGATTTCGTGCCTTGTGTAATATCTTATATATTTTGAAGAGACTGTTTGTGCCTCCCTGGTATCACCATTTCACTGCATTGGGATTTGGAAGATTAATTGATTATCCATGGAGGAATAAATTAGAAACATTGAGCTTGGTAACAACATGGCAACATGCATAACATGTATGCATGGAAAAGTTTGGTAACATACATGGGATAGGATTGATGTTCAACCGCTCGAGCATCAATGCTCAATGCATGTAAATTATAATCGATCATTCGGTTCATCTGTGGAGCTTTAGACTCCTCTGTACAACGGTAACCACTTGGCTTGTGAGTCGGGTTATTGGGAGGTTGCCGTCCACGTGAAAATATTAACCCAAACTGACCTTCCATTTGCATATTCGTGTTTGCAGTTGTCCTTAACCCTGTGAATGCTGAACAAAAGCACCATTTAAAAAAGTAAAACACACAAAAACCCGAGCCCACTTGGTTTATTGCTATTTTGTTTGTTAAATCAACCTACAACCTTGCATCATTCTCATCTGAGCAATGAGGTCAAGGTAATGGGATCCCAGGTTCAAATCCAATACAATACATTGACCGATCCATCATCTACCAGTGTCATTGTAATTTGTGTAAAGGTAAATGATGTCTCCTACCTTCATTGCCCATGTCCTTCATCTAATACCTCTTCTACTTCTCCACTTCCTTTCATAAGGCATGAGGTCCAAAGGTACCAATCTTCTTCCCTACCTTGACTACAACACTCCTCCACTTCCCTCTGTCCTCAGCCAACTCTCTCCGCTCTCCAACCACCCACACCTTATTGATGTCCCTCCTCACACAATCTTTTCATTTCAACCAGTCTCCCTCTTTTCCTCCTACCTTGCTCCCTTTGCCATTCTTCTCCCACCTCCACGCCACGTGACCAGCCCACTCCAGCCACCTTTATTAATCTCCCCATCAAGCTTATTTGCACCCACATCTCCTCCCTCAGTTCATCCATCCTCTTCACTCCCACAATCCTCCTGACCCGCTTGTTCTCGCAGACCTGCAGCCCTTGTTGTCTCTCTGTCAGTGTCACTGTCTCCAGACCGTAAAGGTAGGCTGGCATTACCCAAGACCCCAGAACGTTCCCTTTAAATTTCCTCGATATTTTTCTGTCTGCCATAAATCCCTCCACCCTCTACCAGAACATTCACACCCACCTGAATCCTTCTCTACACTTCTGCCTCCAAACTACCATCCCTGGTAGTTACAGTCACCCTCCCCCATACACTCAAAGCTATTTCCCTGTCTGATCTCCATTTATTTTCTCTACTGCCTGGCCCACATCATCTCAGTCTTCTCCATACTCAACTTCAGTCCATTCTTCCTGAATGCCTCCTTCTACTCCCTCAATACCTCCTGCGTCTCCCGCTTGCTCTCCGTCACAACAACCACATCATCCGCATACAGCATCCTCTCCAGAATATCCCTCAAGTTTACCTTCTTGCTTAGCAGCTCCATCACCATGATAAACATGAGTGGGTTGAGAGCACTTCCCTGCCTCAAACCGAGGTTCATGCTGAACTCCTCCGACATCCGACGACCAACCACAACTCTTCCCTTTGTTTCATTGTACATCCCTTCAACCAATCCAACTTCTGCTTCTGGCACTCCCATCCACCTCAGTGTCACCATCACCATCTCTCTCAGGACAGTGTTTATAGGTTTTCTCCAGGTCTACAAATCCCAATGCCATTTCACATTGCATCTCAAGTCTCTTCTCCACCAGCAGTTTCAGCATGAACATCCCACTCATCATCCCCCTACCCTTTCTAAACATGTGTTGCTCTTCACTTATCTCCCTCTTCCTTATACTCCCGTCCAGAATCCTCTCCAGTACCTCAATGACATGACTTCGGAGCGTAATGCCTTTGTACTTCATGAGATCTTGAACATCTCTACTTTCCTCTTTCATAATTGGCATGATGAACCCTGCCCTCCAATCATCTAGAATCGAACCCTCTCTCGTACATTCATCCAACAGTCTCTTCATCCAACTGACTCCGATTTATCGATAATCTTCTTGCAACAGGTTGTACAACTCCACTTCCATATCATTCCTTGCCTTATCACAACTCTCCTTCCTGCTTTCTTTCTTTGCCCATGCAGGTGCAGCAATTCTACATCTGGTTGTTCCCCTCTATCCTCTTCCAAACTTCATTCCTTTCATAAACTATCTTCGCTACGTCCTCAGTCCACCATACCTGGTTTCTATCCCCAGACGATGCACCGCCTATGTTCTTCCACACAAAACTTCTGCAATTTCCTTAGCTGTGCTTTATTATCCTGCAAATCATACGGCATAACTAACTAGCATGGGTAAGATTTTGACTTGAAGGTGTGCCGGTTTTCATGTCTGCAGTTTTTAAGTTTAAGTGGAAGGATACATACACACGTGTAAACAACTATTACATCATCGACAAACAGGAATGCAGGACTGGAAATGAAATATAAAACAGAATGCAGATAATCAGCTCCATTGACAATGCCACCCAGACAATGACATAGCAAAACTTTCACCATTTGAAGTCTCTCATCAATTAAATCAGCGATTACAAGGGTACTAATGAAAGAGCTGTCAGATTCACAAGGACAGAGCCTGGTTACCCCCATAACGCTCCTGAGAAAAAAGGCGTAGCAACCTCAGTTTGGAGGCAGCTGCGAGGAACAAGCACAGCAGTCAAATACACATCGACTATGCAATTGTTCGGTTACTTTACAATAACATTGTACACAACTCAGGTGATTACATTAAATGCCTGAAGCATAGTCGGATGAAGAAACAACACACATGTATATTAAGCGAAAAAAAATGAATGAACAAACTATTGCATATGTAATTAATTACAAATGAGTCGGTTGTTGAAATCCTGGTTTCAAAAATAAAAATAATAATTGCACCCATGTTCGAAAGAAGTGGTTCAGTTTGGCACTTTTTAATATGAAATATGCAAAGCCCAGAAATGAACGAAACCCATTAGAACTCTCTAGAATTACCCTTTCGAACCCATTAAAACTCTCCAGAATGACACTTTAAAACCCATGATAACCCTCCAGAATTGCACTTTAGAATTACCCTTTAAAAACCATTAGAATGACCCTTTAGAACCCATTATAACCCTCTAGAATTACACTTTAGAACCCATTATAACCATCAAGAATTACACTTTGGAACCCATTATAACCCTCGAGAATTACACTTTAAAACCCATTATAACCCTCGAGAATTACACTTTAGAACCCATTATAACCCTCCAGAATTACACTTTAGAACCCACTATAACCCTCTAGAATTACACTTTAGAACCCATTATGACTCTCTAGAATTACCCTTTCGAACCCATTATAACCCTCTAGAATGCCACTTTAGAACTCATTATAACCCTCCAAAATTGCACTTTAGAATTACCCTTTAGAACCCATTAGAATGGCCCTTTAAAACCCATTATAACCCTCTAGAATTACACTTTAAAACCCATTATAACCCTCTAGAATTACACCTTAGAACCCATTATAACCCTCTAGAATTGCACTTTAGAATTACCCTTTAGAACCCATTAGAATTATCCTTTAAAACCCATTATAACCCTCTAGAATTACACTTTAAAACCCATTATAACCCTCTGGAATTACACTTTAGAACCCATTATAACCCTCCAGAATTACACTTTAAAACCCATTATAACCCTCAAGAATGAGACTTTCAAAACAATTATAACCCTCAAGAATTACACTTTAGAACCCATTATAACCCTCTAGAATTACCCTTTAGAACCCATTATAACCCTCTGGAATTACACTTTAGAATGACCCTTTGGAACCCATTAGAATTACCCTTTAGATCCATTATAACCCATTAGAATTACCCTTTAGAATCCATTATAACCCATTAGAATTACCTTTTAGAACCCATTATAA
>CM068955.1:97896646-97908068 GCA_035128595.1 Eptatretus atami | reverse complement strand
CCTTTGGCCCCCTCCCGCTCCCTTTCGCCTCCCTTCTCCCCTCGCCTTACCTTTCGCCTCCATTCTCCCCCTCTGGCATTCCATTCGCCTCCCTTCTACCCCCTTCGCCTTCTCTTTCGCCCCTTCTACCCTCTCGCCCTTCCCCTTTCGACTCCCCTTGGCCCCTCCGACTTCCCCTTTCGCCTCCCTTCTCACCCTTCGCCGCCTTCCCCTTTCGCCTCCCTTCTCACCACTCTGCCTTCCAGCTTTCGCCTCTTATCCCCATTAGCCTTATCTTTTCGCACCCCTCTACCCCTCTCGACTTCCCACTTTCGCCTTCCCCTTTGGCCCCCCTCCGCCTTCCCCTTTCGCCTCTATTCTAAACCTTCGCCTACCACTATATAGACTACATTATAACCCATTAGAATTACCTGACTTACGTAGATTACCTCTTAAATCTATAACAATTAGAATTACGCCTTTAGAATATTAGAATCCATTGATAACCCATTAGAATTATTATAACTCATTAGAATTACCTTTTAGAACCTTATAACCTCTAGAATTACAACTTTAGAATTACCTTTGGAACCCATCAGAATTACCTTTAGAAATCCATTATAACCCATTAGAATTACCCTTAGAATCCATTATAAACACTCTGGAATTACACTTAGAACCATTATAACCCATTAGAATTATCTTTTAGAACCATTATAACCTCTAGAATTACACTTAGAATTACCCTTTGGAACCATCAGAATTACCCTTTAGAATTCATTATAAACCCATTAAGAATTACCCTTTCAGATCATTATAACCCATTAGAATTACCCTTTTAGAATCATTATAACCCATTAGAATCCTTTACCATTAGAATTCATCTATAACTCATTAGATATTACCTTAGAACCTTATAACCTCTAGAATTACACTTAGAATTAACTTTGGAACCCATCAGAATTACCTTTAGATATCCATTATAACTCATCAAGATTACCCTTTAGAATCTATTATAACTCATTAGAATTACCCTTTAGAATCCTTATATAACCATTAGAATTACTTTAGAATCCATTATAACCTCAGAATTACCCTTTATAATCCATTATAACCCATTAGAATTCTTTAAATCCATTATAACTTTAGAATTACCTTTTAGAAACCCATTATAACACTCTAGAATTACACTGTTAGAATTACCCTTTGGAACCTCATAATTACCTTCAGAATCTATTATTAACTCATTAGAATTACCCTTTAGATCCATTATAACCATAGAATTACCCTTTAGAATCCATTATAACCCATCAAATTACGCTTTAGAATCCATTATAACCCATTAGAACTCATTAGATTACCTTTAGAACCC
Source organism: Eptatretus atami (assembly GCA_035128595.1). Classification (NCBI taxonomy): domain Eukaryota; kingdom Metazoa; phylum Chordata; class Myxini; order Myxiniformes; family Myxinidae; genus Eptatretus; species Eptatretus atami. The sequence continues at coordinate 97,906,717 of CM068955.1, read as the reverse complement.
ATTATAACACTCTAGAATTACACTTTAGAATTACCGCTTTGGAACCATCAGAATTACCCTTTAGAATCTATTATAACCCATTAGAATTATCTTTTAAGAACCCATTATTACCTCTAGAATTACACTTTAGAATTACCCTTTGAAACCATCAGAATATCCTTAGAATTAGAATCCATTATAACCCATTAGAATTACCCTTTAGAATCCATTATAACACTCTGGAATTACACTTTAGAACCCATTATAACCCTCCAGAATTACCCTTTAGAACCCATTATAACCCTCAAGAATTACACTTCAGAATTACCCTTTCGACCCCATTAGAATTACACTTGAGAACCCATTAGAATTACTCTTTTTAACCCTTTATAAATAAACAAAGATTCTTAGAAATAAAGGTTCTTAGAAATAAAGGTTCTTCTTCTTCTTCTTCATTTATGACAGAAGGATGGAGGGAAGGACATACCCAAATATTGAAGCGGCTTCACCGTTTAAAAACGATATGTCAAGCTTGGTGATTGATAGAAAAACTAACAGCTTGGTGAATGATGGAATGATGGAGAAAAAAAAGTCTATGGGTTTTGAAAATGTCCTCAAATAAACCGCACATTGGACTGGACTTATGATTTCATTGCATGTGCATCATCAGTCAATTAAAGAATGTTTCATATTAGGAATTAGAGAAATCTCAAAAAAATTTATTAATCCACAACAATTGACACATGCATCAAAAATGCCATCCAAAAGGCTGTAGACATCTTCTTCTTTCATATGTAGCACAAGGCTGTGGGGTAGCATCATTGGCTGGGGACAAGGCAGTGCTGCTGATGCAATGCCCTCTTCTGGTTAGAGCAGGAATTTGGAATTTGGCCAGGGCACGGAGACGGCTCACCTACTCTTTGCGAAGGACACCTTGGGATCTTTATAGTCCACCAACTAATGCTGGCAGACGGGACACCCAGTTCAACGTCCTGCCTGTGAAACACCAGGATAACAGTTTATAGCTGGGCCGATATTCTAACCCAAGCTAGACAGCTTGGAGTGTATGTTCCTCCTGGCCATCTTGCCAACCCACTGCGCAAGTAATGTGGGATGACAACAGCTTAAATCAACGACCAGTCCGAGGCATCTGTTTCAGGCTCGAACCCTCTTCAACCATAATGTTTCATGAAAAAGAGTTTTAAAAGGCCAAGTCACAAAGGCTTGACTGCTGAAAATCATCTCTGGGCAGGCCACTAATCTATTGCAAGGTGCTGCCGAGGCTAATGCAAACAGACATTTGCCCACAGTGTCAACACACAATTGCCTACTCTTTTCAAAAGGAAATGTGATAATTCAGGATGGCGCACTCTGTGATGCACCAAGGGGACATTCGGTTCCCAACACAGTCAGCGATCAAACCCCGTCGACACAGTTCAACTGAGTACTCTGACCCATCCTAGTAACCCTACAAATAAAAATCCTCCCCAACACCTTCACAAAACCAGAGAGTTGGTGTCAAAGCCACCCAATGCTCGCCTGTTTATACATTTATCGTTTTTAAAAGAAAATGCTCACCAGCAGACATTGAGGCTCCAACCAAACGCCAACAGTGGAAAGTTTGGTTTAAAACTGTACAGGTTTTTATTCCCATATTTTTTTGCTTACATTGTCTTGCATAGTTATCGTACATATGGTCGTAATATAACGCAGACCGTGTGGTCTTTTTTTGTCATCAAGTTGGCAATGGATGCAAGTGCACGCATCCCCATAAGGCATGCAGCGTGCATCTCTTATTCCCGTGCCATTGGATGTGTTACGATCCTCGTTCACCTTCATCGGATCGTCGCTCGCAGCCTGTGGCACACCTATCCCTGGCACCAACCTCCATTTCACCCTCGTGCCCATTGCGCTTTCACTGGCAGCGGAGTTTCACCGATCGAGCTCAACGTTCTCCATGTAGGAATACAGAATCGCTCCGTATCGTCTGAGTGTCTTGTCCATTTGTTTGGTCCGGGTGGTTTCAGTATCGGTTCCCATTTCATTGATTTATTGTAACTAGTATCTACATGCCGTGGACTACAGATGTAACTAGTATCCACAGGTTCTGCTAGTCGATATAATATTGCAGAATCCCCTGGCATTGTGCGCAGCTCCTCTGGGGAATTGGTTTTTTTGTGTTTTTTTTTTTGCAGCGCCTCACTGCTGCTTTCCAACTTGTTATTTCCCATTAGTCCTACTGCTCATCTTTCCAATCCTGATTTGTCCATTTTTAAGCCAAAAATTTCTCACGTCTCCAGGTGAATATTGGCGTGTTGGTGAACCGTGCAATACCTCAGGATGTGCATTGGTTGTTTGCTGACGTACCTGTAGCTGCGGTTTATTAGCAGAATAATCTTTGCCTGACCTTTGGAGAAATGGGTCGCCAAACCGTTCTGTTGTCGCCTGAGTGAAACTGCTCATCACAGTCGATTTACTTTTTGAGAGATGCAGCTGAATCCGCTGATGGAAGATGTTCCGCAGGTATTTTGCAATTTCTTTTTTCTCAGATAAGAAAGTATTTAATCCACCTGGTAGCAATAAAAGCTGGTTTTCTGTACATTTACAGTTCAGCTTGTCCATTATCTGTTCCCTTTTCTTCCATGGGTTCCAGGTAGTTGCTTTAGAATAAGCGCGCATTATCATCCCTTTGTGCCCCATACGCTCTCTCCGAGGTACTTGCCGCTCGTTTCTGCGGGCCTCGTTGACTTCCTTACAACTTGCCCTGGTTTTGGCCACTGGGCTATTGCTTACCCTTCCAATTTAATATGTTGTGTTTTTTCAGCCAACTCTTGTTGATGTCGGGAGAACATGCTGTGTTGGTAAACTACACAAGGCAATGTCCATATTCTGAAGCACAGGCCGAGTGTAAAGTTGATTGGTAGTTAGCTGTAACAATACCATGCATGTTTGGCACCAGGAATTTTTGCTAATTTTTTTTGCTCGTGGGTAATTAAATAAATACTCTTTTGTGACTTCATATGGACGATGATCACCCAAAATGTTTCACTGTCACTTGAGTAAGATTGGTGTTTGTACACACATGAAAGCTATGCTGGAAACAGATCACCTATGAATCGAACCAAGTCCTATAATTGGGATGTTCTACGCATCCCCAATTATGGGACTTTGTGTGAATTTTTGGTTCTTGACTGTTCAATAACTGTGCCACAATAATAGCCGCCTTTGCATGAAGTGCTTTTGATACCACACGTGTACGTACATGGAGTTTCTGCTGAGACATACGTACATGGCTGTCCTGCCTCACCAATTTTGCTGCATTTTACTCCTGTCTCCGTCTCCGCATGTTATAACACAAACTTCCATTTCAACATCAATCTCCAAGATCGGTTCCATTTCGCTCCCGATTCCGGGTCGATATGGTTTCTCAATGAACGTGATGACAAATGCAAACACCCGACTCTTTCAACTCTTTTTTTTTTTTTTCTTTGGTTCCCTTCTTCCCATTAATCTTCAAACTTACCAATGCAACAGTGATGGCTGCTGTGGCACGCCGCTTGTTTTTCACGTGGTTAATGCTCCAGGTTTTTTGTCGCTGTATTATGTGTGGAAAGGGTTTTCAATATAGTCAAGTTGTACTCGATCACATCGGTAGGACGGAAATCTAAAGAATACCTACTTGATTGATCAATGTCGGTATAGCTGTTGATGAGGCTTGTAGATAAAGGCCAAAACGGTTCAATATTGTGGATTTTAAAATTAGAATGATTTTTCAAAGTGCTTATCCTTGTAATTGAGAATTTGTAAGAATCGAACAAAATTTGCTTTTTGAAATCCATTGTTTGCATTAACTGTGCTTGACACTAAGAGAGCTTGAAGGTCCTTTAAAGACAGGTAAGCTTCAACCCAATCGCCGTGTCCCTTATCATTGGTGGCCTGTCTTGTGTTCCACGTTGGCAAATGGCATAAAGAACATGACTGTGTCCGCAGGTCTCTTACTTTTATTTGGTAAAACAAGTCTGTATTTGAAAGGCAAAACAGCATTGGTTACTTTAAAGTCACACATTTGGTTAAAGGAGGAATTGGAATGAAGGGGGAGGGGAGGGAGTGCGGCTCAAAAATTATTTCCATTTTTTGTTTGTATGTATGTATGTACATCGCCCTCACCAGAATATTTCAAATCTCTAGATGGTTGCAACTGTTCCATCATCCAACTGTATAATCTCGGTTTGAGATCACATTTACTTTCATGAGCATTTATGCTTTTGACATCCATATTCAGTCCTTGCTGCGGACAAGGTTGTTTTGGTCAAAAAACAATATTCTTTTTTGCTCTACTCGCCTTGGCTGATATGTACGGCGAAATAGTAATCCTTTGTTTCCGGTTTGTTGTGAAAGATCTCGAGATTTTATTCCGCCATTTTCAATGATTTGGTTGATGCATCACAGTTATTAAAAAAATAATTTCCTGAAAGCGAGACAATGATAGTACTTACTACTACTATTACTTTAAAGTCCCCAATTATTCCCACCTTTCTTATGAGGACGTCAAGGGATGGGTTTTGCCTCAGTCGTTCATGAAACAGCTGACCAAGTAGTCTAACGTCAACTGAAGGTAATTTGTTGAAGCTGCCGCCGATAACTCGCCAAACTTTTTCGCAAAAGACACCTTGGGATCTTTAGCATTCACCAGTATGAGTGCGCAGTAGGTCTTGGATTGATGGCCATATGATGACGACGAACGCACTGATGCCTCACACCTGCATGGAAATACCAGGGGTGAATGTGTTTATATCTGTGTGATCGAAATTTGAACTGAAGTTAACAGATCAAAGGCAATGCACATACCTCGAGCTTCCCGCCAGCTCTAAAACGAGATAAACGCAGTGTATTCATTGTGAAGTGATGCAATGGTGTGATGAGGGTGTTATCTTCGTGCAGGCACGTGAGTGTCACGATAAATCAGCTTTTGAATACTAGTTAGTTACGTGTTGAAAATATCGGTCGCATCTCTTATGATCGAACAGACCATTATACTTGATCTCAAAGTCAGTCCAAGAACGACTAAAAATCTCCCACCTGTGCACTGACATGTAAGGCTTTTTTTCTAAAAATCTCTTCGAAGGAGTAATCCCATAAAGCTTGTACGATGCTGTGACACTTGGGGCTAAACGGGTAAGTTAAACTCGGCTCGCTCCCTGCCCTTCCATTCACGTCGTTCTGTTGAATGTGTGTCGACTGTTTGCGAAGTTCAGATTGCTTATTGAAGTGTACGATATTGCGAGGTCGTGTTCTGTGCCAGAATGCATGCTTGCTTTGAAGTCTTCATTTTGTTTGCTTTTTGAAAGTGATAGTCGATTGAGATAGTGCAAAATTCTGAATGAAACATTTGGCTTACCCTGCATTGCCTTCTCAGGAGATAAAACACCCAAAGAAACAAAACTTTATACACAACGGGGCACTTGGGTGTTTGCACCATCGTTCGATACAATGTCAAACAAAAGAAGTGACAAGGCGAACCATTAAACACCGAAGGGGAAAAACAAAACGACTCGATTGGTACGCGGCTGGGTGGTGTTTATAACGTGCACCACCTAGAGATTCTAACCGTGGAGAATGGAGAATCTCATGCTTTGAGGTAATTGAGACCAAGTTAAATGTCACGTTCAATTACAGGTCCTTCATGTTGCTGGTGCAACTCACTTCTCTGAATTCCATTGTCCACATGGGAGATTATATTTGGCTCGAAATTCCTTCAAAGGTCTCAACAGATGCTGCATCCATTCTTTCCTTAACTCCACGAACGGTAGCAACGAAACCCATCTCCCGTCGTCTTCCGCGTCTACTTGCAGCGTTTCCTCGCTTTGATTAGTTCAATTGACCTCTTTGCTCATTCTCCACGATCCATTACACCTTAGCATTAACCCTCCGACCTTCGCTTGTGTAGCCTCTTCCACGAGCCTCGACTGTAGGTAAAAATTATTTTCATGTCGGTAAAAACAACACTTACTTGCTTGTGTTTTGTGTGCCAGCGAAGGAGCTGTAAAAGTTGGGATTGGAAAATGACAGGTTCTGCAACGGAGCGTGCTTTGAAAAAAAAGAAAGATCTTCTGTCTGAGGCTCGCATGCAAGAAGCCCATGTGTGTACAACGTGCAAGACATTGCTTTAGGAATGTAAATGTGCTCTGCACAGCAAGGGCATCCCTATAAATGATGACAAATCAACACTGTATGGGACCTGAACCTGACGTCACAGCCTCACGAGGAAAGTGCTCGGATGGAACAGCAAACAAGCCGACTGAATCAGTCTTGCTTTTCACATGAATTGCGAGTCCAGTCCCAGTTACCATGCCAAACGTTTTCCTTAGCACTCTGTTCTTTTCTCTTATTTTTATTTTTCTTTGTTTTTTTTTCTTGTTCTTATCTTAATGAGCTTAGGTTTTATATCCAAAACACTGGCCTTTTCCTTTGTCTGCATCCTTTGATTTTTCTCTGTCTGCTGTGAATGTGGGGTGATGGCTATTCGTCCTACGTTCTCCTCACTTTGGGATTGTATCATGCGTGTGTTTTCCTTTATTGTGCATTTGTTCAAGCCGGGCAATTAAATTAAACCGCCAAATTGGCAGTTGTGTTTTGTTTTCATGCTCAGTGGTTCTGCTCTAGCTACCCAAAGCATGCACTCACAGAGGGAACAGACAGGCTTCCGCACCATTTTGGCAGTGAATGTTGGTCTCCATGGGCTTTGTTGCATGTCACAGCAGTTCTAAGCCTCCTTCCATCCTAACTGGGGAGCGCAACGAGACTGGAGAAGGCGCGGAGCGGCGGCGGTGTTTGATCCGCGGCTCGCCCCACCGGCAGGTTTTCCTTTATTTGCCGCCTCTTTGATGAGCCCCGCTGCACGCAAGCTCGCATGGACCCCGCTGCCCTGTCAGGGCCGGGAAGCACCGCAGCAAAGGGGAGGGAGAAGGTTTGGTTAGAAGTTGTATGTTGAGAGGCTGATAAGGGCGGATAGACAAGTCTAGTTCTTTCAGGTGGTGAAGCTTGAGTGACTGGGAGTTAGAGTTGCATGAGGGAAAGATTCGAGCTTGAGGTGATTGCATAGATGTAATTAAAACTTGTCAGTCGACTTCATAAATGTCCACCATTTCATCATTACCTGCTCTCCATTGACCTTACCCATTAACTTTGGCTGGGAAGACTGTAGTGTTAATGTTGGAGATTGCGCAGTAGTGGTGGTTTCCTAACTGACCAAGTCCTGCCAAAAAGCAAGCTCTGATTGGGCTTGGCAGAAAGTGTGTAACCAGCCATTTTCCCAGCACTTCTCAAGGTTTCATGTCCATAAACGTTCAGTGCATATCACTCCTTGCCTTACGTTGAACCTTTCACTGATGCACACTGATTAATTCATGTTTGCATTTTCTTTTTTTAATTGGCAAAATGTTATTAGCAAATTAGTTGCCTGATCTGCTGCCTTCTTGGATGGTCTGTGGACCGGCGTATGAGCGTGGACAAAAAGAACTTAACCACAAGTTATCAGCCCGGTGATGGAGAAGAGGGGAAAAGAGAGAGATGAGATAGATAGGTGTGTGTGTGTGTTTTTTTTTTGTCCTTCTAGCATGTTCCGCCTATCCTGCATGAAGCAATGAAAGAATTAGTTGATCAGCCACAATTGACAAGAATAGTTGTGGCATAGTGTTGCACCATATTATTAGTGGAGATTTAAATAATAGGTCGTCAGAGTTGTGTCATTTATTACCGTCTGCCAGGAAGTGGGACGGAGGTTATGTTTTACCCTGTCTGTCTGTTTGTCTGTGAGCAGGATATCTCAAAAAGTATGGACGGATTGGACAAAACTTGACGGAGAGTTGGTGTGTGACAAGAATGAAATTATTTGATTCTGGTGAAGATCTGGATCGCGAGATTTTAAAAAGCGATTCTTCACCTTTGAGAGATTATGGGCCAAAAAACGATATATTGCACGATATCTCAAAAAGCCATGGACGAATTTGGAAGAACTGCAGCAGGTTGGGTGTGCGACAAAGACAAATTCATTTGATTTTGGTGAATATCTGAATCCGGATACGAGAATTATATTTTTTTATAACCCTTTGAACCCTTGTGGCCGGTTTACCAGGCACTAGTCAAACCTCCATATACCCGACGCCGCCGCTACTCAAACCTCCATATACTCCAGCAGCCGGTCTACCAGCCGCTATTCAAACCTCCATATACCGAGCGGGTGGTTACCAGCCTCCTATTCAAACCTCCATATACCCGAGCGGGTGGTTTACCAGCCGCTATTCAAACCTCCATATACCCAGCGGGCGGTTTACCAGCGCTATTCAAACCTCCATATACCCGAGCGGGTGGTTTACCAGCTGCTATTCAAACCTCCATTACCCGAGCGGGCGGTTACCAGCCGCTATTTCAAACCTCCATATACCGGAGCGGCGTTTACCAGCCGCTATTCAAACCTCCATATACCGACGGCCGTTTACCAGCCGCTATTCAAACCTCCATATACCTGAGCGGGCGGTTTACCAGCCGCTATTCAAACCTCCAAATACCGAGCGGGGGTTTACCCCGCTATCAAACTCCCCTATACCCGAGCGCGGCGGCGGTTTACCAGCCGCTATTCAAACCTCCATATACCCGAGCGGGTGGATTTCCAGCCGCTATTCAAACCTCCATATACCCGAGCGCGGTTTTACCATCCCTATTCAAACCTCCATATACCCGAGCGGGTGGTTTACCATCCACTATTCAAACCTCCACTATACAGCGGCGTTTACACCACCTATTCAACTCATATACCCGAGCGGGCGGTTTACCAGCCGCTATTCAAACCTCCATATACCCGAGCGGGCGGTTTACCATCCACTATTCAAACCTCCATATACCCGAGCGGCGGTTTACCAGCCGCTATTCAAACCTCCATATACCCGAGCGGGCGGTTACCATCCACTATTCAAACCTCCATATACCCGAGCGGGCGGTTTACCAGCCGCTATTCAAACCTCCATATACCCGAGCGAGCGGTTACCAACCGCTATTCAAACCTCCATATACCGAAGCGGGCGGTTACCAGCCGCTATTCAACCTCCGTATACCGAGCGTGCCGGTTTACCAGCCGCTATTCAAAACCTCCATATACCCAAGCGGGCGGTTTACCAGCCGCTATTCAAACCTCCAATACCCAAGCGGGCAGGTTTCCAGCCGCTATTCAAACCATCCGTATACACCGAGCAGGTGGATTTTCTCAGGAGCCCAGTGGGTGGAGATGAAAGTCCAAGGAGCTCAGGGTTCACAGGGTTAAAGATCCTTCAGCATTGAGAGTGGGGCCCAAAAACGATGTATCGCTTGATATTTCAGATAGTGTGATGGGTTATGCAAAGCTCGGTGGATGACTTGGTTAGTGACAAGAACAAGCCGTATAGATTTTGGTCAGGTCCGGATCCAGATCGGCTAACAACAGTGGATACAAAACACAACCTGTTCAGCCTGCGGAGGTATGCGTTCTACCAATTGCCGTTCTAGTTCAGCATTGTGAATTGTGATAGAACCCCGTCATTCTTTAGTGTATCCCAGTCATTCACATGATCTTCATCCAGATACCTGTCATTTTGATGCTGGTGCCATATTTGCCTCGACTTTAACATTTCTTGTCCGAAATGTATTCCAATGGGTAAGGCAGTTGTACGTTGTTGATCTCTAGATCTTTTGATTATCGTCCTACGTACTAGTCAGCTGACTTTTTCCTTTTTAAGCAAAATTTCATACTTTGTGTTTTTTGATACATATTTTCCTATTTCCAGTGTTAGGCTTGTTGCACATGAATCTGCCCTGACTTGTAAAAAATATTCCATTTTTAGCTCGCCTGTTCGCAGAATAGAGAGCTATAGCGATACCCCCGGCGTGAGCGTCAGCGTCAGCGTGAAAATGTTAAAGTTTTTGGTGCAGTTATTTCCTTTCTAATGTTTTTATCTACCACACTATTTTTACTGATTACAATATACAAATACATATATTGCTTTAAAATGATTTGGATCAGACTTCACTGCAATGCTTTATAAAAAAATTATTTTAGACGAG
>CM068955.1:97853835-97876656 GCA_035128595.1 Eptatretus atami | reverse complement strand
AAGAGAGAGATCCTGTTGTACATAATTCATAAACCTACAAATTCACTGTGCCACATACCTTTCCTCGCTTGAGTGTAAATAAATGCTTTGTATAGAAATGTTCCCAGCTCATTTTCATCTTTTCCTTCATTGGTGCAGCATGATCCGTAGCCTCGCCTCGTCGGGACGTTATCCCCAATGATGTTTTCCTAGCCGGTACGTCCTTGGGCAGTTACGCTCGGCTGCATCTGATCCGTTCAGGTGATCCGGTTTGAACAAGGCGTACCGAGGGCGTGTCCCCTGGTAATTGAATCACATGACCATTAGGTAACCGATATTCATGAGGCAGAGGACCCTAAGTCACGTGGTTGAGTTATTGGCATTCAAGGTTGATTAGCAACTCACCGTGTCACAGAGTTTTCCGTGTGTGACGGCTTGCGATTCCGGAGAGTCTAGTGATTCCCCCCCCGTGGTCTTCTAGCCCCTGACCCCAGATCTGCAACAACATACTGTATATATATATATATATATATATATATATATATATGTATGTATGTATTTATGTTTAAGGCATTTTTACCCGTCACTCTTCGATAGTTGGTAAGCGACCCAGATTTTACAGGTTTGACCCGTTTTGTTTCTGAAAACAAAATGGGTCTTTTTTTCTTTTCTTCTGAAAACATACCTGCTTCCGTGTAGTCAAAATCCACATTGGATCAGAAAGATTAGAAAGAAAGTAGGATCAATTTTAAAAACGTAATGTTTTACTTCCATTCCACTCACAAAGATTGACACACAGACTGATATATCTGTCACAACCCGTAGTCAAAATGCAAGGTATCACTGGTCATCTAGTGTCACGTCTATTGATTGTGTGATGTCATGGACTTTCCCTCACCGAAGGCCACGTCAATGTCCTCCAGGTTTCTGCACGCAGCATCACGTCACTTGCGATCATGTCGACCAAACTGACATCACCAAGAATCAATCGATCTGTGCTTTCCAATTCGCTCTTCCACTTCTTGGTGATATTTATCAGTCCTTTCGTGTACATATTGTTGCGATTCTGTAAAACCAGCACTCCTCTGAGGCAATGGCACCCAAAATATAACGATCCTAAGGCAGTTATCTTATTAGTATTTGTTTAGTTAGCCCTTTTCCAGATGTCTAGTGGGAAAATGGGACAAGATTTCAGTTATGTCCTACTCTCCTCCCGCCCATGGTACACTGAAGCTCTGTGGACGAGGGTAGTTGTCCTTAAACAACTTGCCTTTGCCTCATGGAAAGCAAATCCAACTGAGGTAATCTTAATTCCTTCCATTAAAGCTCGGAACAAGGTGTATTCTACCAACAGCGAGAGCCAAAAAACAACATCTTTCTAATTCTCAAGTCTAACTTCTCAAACCTCTCTCCCTCCTCAAAAATCCTGGTGGCATACTAATCAAATCTGTTTCTGATGTATGTTCCCCCTCCATCCCCCCCTTACCGCAAATGGCCAGCACTGCTATACCGCACGTGAAACGGCTGAATTCCGAACTCCGTGTTTGGCTTCTAAATCTTGTGGCCCAAAATCGCTTTGTACCACATTAGCCCAGTCGCACCCAAGCTGTTCCTGGCTCTGGTGTCCTTTTCTTTCGCTCAAAAATGGAGAGTTTTCTGTCAAACCTCGACTCAGATTCTGCAACCGCGTCCAGATTGGCCATCAGCCACTGTGTCCCAAAACCATGCTCCTCTGCTCTTTGCTCACTTCCTCTCTCTTGTTAATTCACCCTCTCATTTGTTTTTTTTCTCAAGGTTCATCTGCCATCTGCTTGGAAATCAGCAAATATTACCGCTCTGGCATAAAAAAGATACAAAAGCAGATCCCTGCAACTACAGGAACCAATCAGCTTTCTCCCAATCATCAGCAAGGGGTTATAGGAATCCATCATTCGCTTCAGACTTTAATCCTTCTGCTTCTCCAATGCTTGATTTCTGATCATCAATTTGGATTCAGAGCAGGTTACATCTACCCTGGATATGCTGCTTCTGCTCTCCACAACAATGGATGGAGATCCTCCAATGCCAACCATGGGGAAATTTCCCAGGGCCATATTTTTCTTTTTTCCCCCTAGGGGAAAACCATATTCGGGGGGCGCGGGCATTGGCTTTTGATTTATGATCTGGGCCCAAACCCCCTTTTTTCCTTTTTTGGCCCTGGCTTCCCAACTAAAAACTTTTCCTTTTCTTCCCTAATGGGTATTTTTCAAGGGCCAAATCCTTTTCCCCCCCCCCCCACCTTTTTCTGGCTCGCCCAGGGGGAAACTTTTTTCCTCTCCCTGTCACAAGCCAACGTGTGGCCTTAGTGGAGTCTCTCATCCCTTCTTCCTTCCAGGATGGGAAGTTCCTCGAAGCAGCGTTCTGTGTCCTGTTCTTTTTCTCGTTTTCATCAATGATCTCTTCTGGCTCTCTGGAAAATCCTCTTTATCTCCTTGCTTAAACTCCACCCTCTGTCGTACCTCCTGTCATCCCCCCCCAAAGATCGGCAAAAGCAAAGGCCCCAGCGCTTTTCTTTTCCCCACTCCTCTGGCATATTTTTTCTGGATTAAAAAAAATTCGCCCAAAAAAAACTGGGGTTTTCCAAAACCAAACAATGGAAAAACCATGGTTTTCTTCCAATTTTTTCCCTTGGACAAAAAAATCTCGCGCTCCAATGATGTTTCTCCTCTTGAAAAGGGGGGAACCCCGGTTTTTTCTGGGGAAACCCCCCCCCCCCCCACCTTCCCCCCCAATCTTCTTTCTCAAAAAAACAGATCCTCTGAAGAAGTCCTTTCATTCAAGCTTCTGGGTCTCACCAATCTGTCATGATCTTTCCTGGGAAAGCCATATTTCCAGGCTGGCCTCCAAAAGCCAGTCGCCAGACCTGCGCATCCTCCGTTCGTGCAAAGTCCTTCCTTGGCACACCTGAGCTCCCGACCACATAACAAAGGGGGGCCTTTTTGGGGTCCCCACGGCCTGAATTCCATTCACTTCTTGCTGAAGATCCAAAATCCGGATCTGGATACGATAATTATTTAAATTCTTTACGTGATTCTTCACCCATTGAGAAGAGAGGGCCAAAAACGATTCATGGCATTGATATTTCAAAATGTATTAGTCCCGATGTATGTTCTCGTGGATCAGGCACTAGCGGGCGGAGGTATGCGCTCCACCAATTCCATGGACTCCAGGACTCGTCAGCCAGGTATCTCATTCAAGGACCTTTCACCGGTCTTCGCGGCAAGCTTTCCCCCGGACACCTTTAGGAGGGCGAGTCCCAAATGGCAATGGCATTGTTTAAAGCTATTGAGGTGAAGGGATGACGTTGCCTTCACATTGAAAACCATTGTGTAACCAATGTTGTGGTCGCTGGGCAGGCTGTGAGAGCTGTCATCAAACAAATGCCAAAAATTCATCACAGCTCTTTTACTTTTGTCAGATGACCTCACCTAAAAAAAAACAATGCCCTATACATGCAATGTGTGGACATGAATTTGTATTGGCCTAATTTTTGCGCAAAGTCATTTTGTCAAATATGGGACAGTTATAAACAAAGGTCTCCCAGGAAAGAAAATGACGTTGTCGACTCGGAGGCTCCAAGGCATCATGAAAGCACTGAGTGGGTGCTGAAAAGGTGAGAGCTTTCAGCATATTTGTCAGACACTATTTTAAAAAAAAGGGAATGGAGCACAAATCCCCAAAGCCTTACGGTTGTTTGCAAGCACTCAATGGTGAATCGGCAGATGCCCCTTGCAGCTTCAAACTGCTGTAGATCATTGACCGCGTCATGGTTAAATTATCAGACTCTTGACCAGGTCGTTGGGGAAGTGGAATCTCTTGTTTGATAGTAATGACCAAGACATTTCTCTGTGCCCTTAACCGACATCATCTTCAAACATGTCCCCATCAATAAACAGCCTCGAGAATGATCTCCTCATTTTACACCAACGGACAGAGAAGTTCTCGAAAAATGAGAAAAACTATACTCAATAATTTCTCTATGCAAAGGCCCATTGGATGTCGGATATGAGAAAACGCAGCAATGAGTTTGTGGAGGTGTGCACCAAAACGAGCCTCCATGAAGGTTTTAGCACAGCTATACAAGAGCTTCCAAACCATTCTAGTCACAATTCCAGCCACACATGCTTCATGCAGAGAGATCCTCCAGTGCACTAAGACAATATCTCCGCACCGCGCCGGGACAGGAACGCCTCGACAATATTGCTGTCTCACCATCGACTGTGCCCTCTGCAAAAAACAGAACAATCGAAATGCATGAAAAAACATATTGACATATTTGGTCACAGAAATAGTTCATCCTCCTTCTTCTGAAGCATCAATTCCTTTTGGATCATTCTTGTTTTTTAAATTTTGTGACTGCCGATCATTCATTGCAAATTTTGTAGCCGCCCCCCTTAAAAAAACATGGCTCGTACACCCAGGCTTCTCACAACAATCAATTAAAGGTGAAGTAAACGCTTTCGAACAGTGAAATCCACTTTGCTCTTGACTGAGATATCTGAGCAGACATGGCTTACTTTTTACAAGTTACTTAAGTACAGGACAGTACGTACTGCATTTAAAACTGCGCGAAAATCAATTCCTCTGTGACGTCATAATAAATCCCCTTCAATAGTTGAAAAACTGGAAGTGCTGTCATCATTAAGCTCACCAGGCGATCTTTACTTTCATGGATGAAACTCTTCTGCCATGTACACGCGAAATACGAATTTTTTTTTTAAACATCCGGACTGGAGGTTTCCGTATTTTCGTGTGCATCAGATAACACATGCCATGGTTCAAGGGGAACCCAAACGCAAACAATTTTTTTTTCTTGAAAACATTGAAAATCATTAATCATGTCGAATTTGAAGGGTGGGAAAAATTGAATTTTTTTTTTGTACAATCACAAAGTGTTGAAAAAATCCCCCGAGAGTGTCGAATTTTAAATTTCGCCAGTGACAATCACATCTTGAATCCATTCTTGATCCGAACGGTGGTTTACATATAGAAAGTTCAGTGCATGACCGAGCTTGGATTCTGATTTACCGATTCTCCACCGTCATTGTTGATGCTAAACATTCTCAGAATGTTGAAAGTGATCAATGGATTTTGAAGAAAGACTTTGAGACAAAATTAGGAATGAAAACACTTCTTGGCGGCGGATTTGTGGAGCCGAATCGTTTCGAGCTTGCGCGAGCGATTAACAGAGGAAGAAGGTGAAGTGTTTGTGAGATGAAAACGTTGGGTCACATGATAACTTCAGCTCGCGTTATGTGATTGCCCATTCAATTGACAATTAATAAGGGAGGAGGAGGAGTAGATTGGAGACCATACTCTGTGCAGAAGCGTCGCGTGCTTGCCGAAAAGCAGTCTCCTTTGGCTATTGGGCACAAATCCTGGACGGGTCGCCACTCCGACACAGTATCCAGCAGCTGGCACTCGTCTTTGCCGAACCTCGGCAAGGATGACAGCCGAGTTAACCCCACCTCGCGTGTGGCGGGTTAACTCCAGACACCATGATAAAATTGAGGGTCGAATGTTTTGTCCACCATCGCAGGCTGACCAGGTCCATATATGTTACGGGATCGTCCTGTTCATCCTTTTTCCTGGACAACTATTTGCGCGTGACGTCACACACCTACTTATAACATCAAGGAATCGGAAAGAACATCATACTATTTTGTAGGGTATGAAGAGATAAGGGCGTCATCCGGTTTCATTTAACCTTTTTTCCCACCCGGGGGCGGGGGCTCCATTTGTGGGCCATGCCGTTGTCCCACCTTCATGTCTGGGAGGTTGGGGTCGATTGTCCTTTTTCCTTCCCCCAGTGGATTGGGCGAGGGGGGGATTTGGAAGGTTGCTAAAAGGAGGGGGATTTTGGGGTTTGGGGGAGGGGGTGTGTGGGGTGTTGGGGTGTGTAATGGGGGGTAATGATTGATTGTGTTGGAGTGGTGGGGGAGAGGTACCCTGAAACGTTTTAGGATCTGAGTCAAAAACCGCTTGAAAGGAAAGTAGATGATACATACTGAACATACTCTCATTGATAAATAAGATGGTGTCATTTTTTTTGATAATAGAAATTAGTTCCAGGTGCTCTTGTAACTGCTGGCATGGTAACAGGTGTTTACATTTCACCTACTTCAAATCGCGCCATGTAAAGTTCGCCTGGTTGCCGGGGTAAGAGATGGTAGTAGTTTCAAGCGACGGCGGGTTCTTCCTCTTAATCATGGGGATGGCATCCTCTCTCAATTCGTTGGCGGATATAACCACAAGATCTAGCCATCTCTGTTGTTCCATAGCGTGCTCTGTAACATTGGTATAAAGCCAAAACAAAAAAAAAGTGGAAACAATTTTTTTTGGTTAGGGGCCCGAAATTTTTTCCTCCAACCCACCTCGGTTTATTTCGGGAGAAAAGAAACCTCGGGTCGGGAAAATTTTTTTCTGGCAAAAACTTTGGGGGTCCTTTTTCGGCCCATTGGGTTTAAGCAGGGAAATCCCGATCCGGGGGTTTTGTATTTTTAACTGTTATACCCCCCAAAAGCGCCCCACCCAAAGGGCCCACACCGGGGGGACTCCAGGGCAATTTATTTGTGGGGCAAAAATTCGAAAAAAAATTATCCGCCGTTTTTGAGGTTTCAAAATCGTAAACCGAAGATTTTGCTTTAAAAACCCATTTTTTACCAAAAAAAATACGGATTTTCTGGGGGGGTCCAACTTTTTCCAGGGGTTTGTGATGTCAAACGGGCTACTCGGAAAGAAAAAGAAAAGGATTGGTCGGGACTTTTAATCGAAAATTTACCGATTTTTAATTTTCATTCGGGGAAAATTGGAGAAAAGGAAAACATTTTTTTTTCAATCTAATTTTTGATCGCGTCGAAGGGAAGATTAGCATTTGAGGTGGACTGACCGTTCGGGTTCCCCTTATGGAAAATAGAAGGTGTTACTCACTTATTCGATATACGGATTTGTTTCTTAACACATTTTTAAGATCCTCCCTGGGAGGGGATCCTCTAAAGTTCTTTACCCTTTCACTTGGTTGTTTCTTTTCTGGCTTTTTTTTTCTTTCTTGTTGGAACTTTTTGTTCACAGCCTACAGATTTCATCCAAAAACTTCCTGGAAACTTGGCATACATATGTAAAAATACCCTGCGCAGGAACAGTAACCATCCTTCAAGAATTTTGAAAAAAATTCTCCTAGAAAAAAAAAAGTTTTATTGGGACGGTTCAAAAAAATATTCTCCCGCTTTTTAATGGAAATCGCCTAAAAAAAAAAAATTAAATCCTTTTTCCCGAAACTTAGGCAAAGGGCTTTTTGAAAAATTCTGTTTTTTTTTGGCGGGAATCCGAACAGGGGCATTAGCAGAGATGAATTACCGCAACATATGATACATCACTATGACGTCAATATTTCCAATTTTTAATGACGTCATTCCTATTTTTGACATTTTTTTTGTTTCACAACCAAGAGTTTCATCGGGAATCTTCGTGAAACTTGCCCCATTGTATTTTATTGGGCCAGGAAAAGGGGCCACGCGCAGGCAGTAAGTTAAAAACCCATTTTTTCTTCCGATTTTGGGAAATTTTCCTTTCCTAAAGAGGGAAAAAGTTTGACGTTCATAATATCGGCCGGCTAATGGGAAATTCGGGGGGCCGATAACCCATTATCTCCGAAAACTAGGCAAGCTGTTCGAATTTTGTTTCGGGAACTCAAAGCGGCATGAGCACAGATAATTTAGCGCAAACCTGATACATCACAATACGTCATATTCGTTTTTATGACGTCATCATTAGAGGACGAGGCATCTTAGCTCATTGAGCTTGTTTGTAACAAAAATGGACAATTCAGAACTTAATTACAACTCAGTGTAGTCAATAACTATACAGTTTATCAAGCGATGTATGTGCCGCTTTTAGCTTGTCCCGACGATGAAGTTGAGATGAGCTATTAAAGCCGTAACAATGTCTTCAGTTCCTCCTCCTACCTTTCTTCCTTCCTCCTTCATTTCCTTCCTAATTGTGTTCCATGAACATTTTTTTCGGTTTTTTCCCTACTCAAGGCGGCTCAACGAACGTTTTGAAACTCGCCAAGATGATTCGTGATGTCGATGCAAAAAAAAAAAAACAACCAATGGAGCCCTTTTTTCAGTTTTCCATCCAGGCTGCGTGAGATAATTAGCGAATTAGTTAATGAGGTGGGGATAGAGAGGACACAATTCTTTTCATCCCTTTATAGTCCTTTTATAACTTTAGTCCTTTTTAGGACCCTTTTGACCCCTTAGACTCTTCAAGACCCTTTAAAACCCTAAGACATTTTAAGATCCTTTATAAACCGAAGGACCCTTTAAACCCTTTCTGAACCTTAATAACCTTAAAATCCCCAAGACCGTCATTGGGACCACACTCTGTGCAGAGCTGTTTTGGTGCTTCCTAAGCAGTCTCCCTTGGCTCTTTTGGGCACAATCCTTGGGACGGGTTAACGGCCCCCAACTCCGGAAAAACACAGGGGATAACCAGCATTGCTGCACTCATTTTGCCAACCTCGGAAGGATGACAGCAGACAGAGTCAACCCCTGGTATAAGTTCAAACAAGCGAGTGCGGATTGAACTCAGCGATTCTAGGATCCAAGGACAACCACCCCTAAACAGTAAGCCAACACCAAGTATACCCCAAGCCCTTTTAGAGTGGTCGACCCTTTAGAAACCCTCAGATTCCTTTTAGACCCCAAGCCAATCTTCATCACCTAATGCAGCCTGACTACGACCACCCTTCCATGGAAAACGAGCGTTCTGTCCCACTTTTGGGACTATCGTTTTATGAAGTGTCAGATATCACATGGATGCTGACCAGCGTTTATTTTTGGGTAGTTGATAAGTTGTAAACTTGAAAAGAAAACTAAATGCTCACGTGAAATAAACACCGCGCTGTGCCCCTTTCATTGTTTGGTTGAGAAATAAAAGGGCTAAAGGGTCCCCATCAAAATAGTGGTGTGACTGTGTGCATCATACGGCGTTACGGACTATGAGGAGGAACCTATACAAATTCAAAGCCACGGTCCGTGTTCTAATGTTCATTGGGGGCAGTGCCTTTTGACCGGTTTTCAAACATTTCAAAAGTTTAAACTGGCCCCATAAATCCCAATTTTGGGAAAAAAAAGGACTTCTTCATCGGCTTTGCGGGGAAAAGGGTTGGGGTGTTGGGGAAAGGGGGGCCGATTTATCTTTATTTTAAAAAATTTTTTTCTTTATAAAAGGTTTTTATTTTTCCAAAGTTGTTTGTGTGTGCGGTTTTTTGTACATTTGTTCTTTCACGTCCGACCGTATAGCATCGAAGGAGGCCCCTTTAAGTTGGGTGTTAGTGCTTTTTCAAAGGAAATCTGGGGCCCCCAAGGTTTTCAAGCCTGCGTGACCAACGTTTAGCCTTGATGTTCTGCTTTTGAGGCCACTAAAGGCCACTCTAAAAGTGTTGTTTTTCGGATGTGGGGTCAGGTAGTGCTGGCCACCAAGCCCGCAGCAAAAGGTAACCACCATGAGGCCCATAATTCCATAGCATTCAAGTCAAACACGTCCTGAAACCACTACCGTGGAAAAGGTCACCCAGCCTGGCAGCGCAATGGCGTAGCCCCCACCCCAGATAGCACCCCGGCAGCGCTAGGTATAGCCCGCTTACTCATCGTTAATATAATTATTTCTGGATTGTTTTTTTTTAATTTTCTTACACATAAATGACGATCATAACTGACATTAATTGTTACCGTTAGGTGATTTGATAGCCTGGTGAAGCGACTGGAGTCAACACTTGTGTATTCCAATTTCCGAGACACACCAAAAGAGAAAAAGTTTGAAAGGAGTTTTGAAAAATCTTAAGGCAAACAGAAAAATAAACTTATATCTATCTATTACAGTCCGGATTTAGACTTTGGAAGGCCCTTAAGCTGGATAAAGCTTGGAGGGCCCCTTGTTAAAAAATTACCACCAGAAGGTCCTCACAAAAAAATTGAAACATATATTGCCTTTTAATTATTTTCTCAAATCATCCAAAATTGATTCTCTCTACTCTATTAGCCATAAGCTGAATAAGTTCATCACATATTGTCTTAGACAATATGAAGGAGACCCAGATTCCTCTGTGTCCATATTTGTTTTATGTGTGTTGGAAAGAAATGGATCAAACTTAGGCAATTTTAATTCTAACAGGCCAGGTAGTTGCCATTATTTGGCGATTTGGTGCTTTAATGGCGATTTTTCGTCATGATTGGTTTCCCGCACCAAACAGGGTTAAGCAAGTTTCTTTTAGGGGGGCCTCAATTCACCCAACATTTTTTAACACGGTTTCTTTCCTTTTTTCCCACAGTTTTTCTTTGGAAGGGCCCCCCCCTTGTGGGATTTGTTGAAGGGGGCCCCTTAAAAGGGCTTGTAGGCTTTTGGTTTTAAGGCTTATGGGGGGCCCTAAAAAAAATTCCGGCACTTGCAGCTATACTACATAAATGTGTCTGTGTTTGTGTGTGTTTGTGTGTGTGCTTGTGTGGTGTGTGTGTGTACTGGGTAATTTATGTTTTTTTCAAACCATTTTATAGCATTGTTTTCTGGAAATAGTGGGGCGCTAACGGGGCGGATCCATAGCTTAGAAATGTGGTAAGTGTAACATGGTTCATGTGTTGATTCGAACGTTAAGGTTAGATTGCTATGCCACAGGACCTGTTAGGAGCAAGTCATTCTGTTGCACGTGAGCACTCAAGGAGGCAGCGTAATGTAATTTATCAACAGGATAGTCAGAGTAAAAAAATGGTATGCGTTAAACACCTCTTGTTGTAGGGCGGGACCCAGGTGAGGACTTCCCATCACAAAAGGCACACATTTCAAACACGTTGTGAAAAGGCCTTCATGATCTGTCTGACCAGTGTGTGTCAGGCCACGGTATGTAATTGTCTGTCCGCGCTGGGAAGGCAGTAATGGGATATAGTTTTTTATTGATGCTTGCCTGTGGGAGGCGATGGCCTGGAGGATGACTTTGCCAAGGAGGACAGATGGGAGAGGAATAATAAGCGCGCCTGAAGGAAAGGAGTACACGAGAAAGTACCCAGTGTGCAGGATGACTCAAGTGCTGAAAGAAAAAGGACACAAAAGCACCTTGGAGATAGAGAGAAGAATGGAGACTCCAAAAACTCCTGGGAAAGAGAAGATGAAGGAGAGCTGAGAGGACAGGACACCGGAGCTCCGGGTGTTTCAGGAGACGAGAAGGAGGGTCACGAGGGCTGGTTCAGGCGGTACAATCCCGACGGTGCCATTCATCTGTTGGCTTATTCCGCCGCTAGTTTACTCCGTCGCTATTCGAGACGGGCTACATCATCTCTTCCACCTTCACATCATAGTCAAAGGGAAAGTCTTCACCTGCAATTTAAATGATTGCAGAATTGTGATCTGTGGGGCACCCAGTGTGGGTGAGGTTTTATTAATTTCTCATCATTGTATGTAAGTTGAGTGTCCCCATTTCCCTGTTTGTGTCTTTTAATTCCCATGGTTTTTCTTGAACTGCTTGTCTTGCCACCTTTTCCCTCCATATTCATTTTAGCAAACACCACCTGTCGTTGGGGGGAGAGTTGAGTGGGGAGAGAGAGTGGGGTGATGGGAAGAGAAAGAGGGAGGGGGCTGTGAGAGGAGGAATAGAGAAGATAAGGTGAGGAGGAAAGGCGAAGTGAGAAAAGTGAATGTTATGTTATGCCTCATGAACCCCCCCCCCCCACACACACACACACACACACACACACACACACACACACACACACACACACACAATATGTATATATTACATAACATGTAGTAGCCCCGGAAGCTGTAAGCATTAGCGAACCGTGCCTTTCCCATTTGTTCTGGGTCGCCCTACACCTTGCATTGTTTTTCGTTCATTTATTTGTATTTTATTTTGCGGATGTTTCCAACGTTCTGTGATTTTTTTCCTAGGTGTATGTATATCTTTTTTTTTATTACCTCTCGCCAGCGAAGTGTGGAGAGTATGTTTCACCCCTGTCTGTCTGTTTGTGTTGTGTGCAGGATATCTCAAAAAGTTTTGGAGTGTGGACGGATTCGGATTGAAACTATGGTGACGGGTGCGGTGTGACAAAGGACGAAAATGATACAATTTTGGTGAAGCATCTGACTCCAGAACATCCGGATCCGAGAAGTATTTAAAATAAAAATTATTAACATAATTTGAAAGCATGTAGATATTTTCTTTTTTTTTTCTTATTTATAATCGTGTTTTATTTCTTACATTTTTATGATATCCTAAATTCACCAATTGTGAGATTTGCGGCCAATAAACGATTTTTTCGCTTGATATTTCAAAAATCCTATGGGCTGATATGTTTAGTTCCACCGACAACCGACCATGGAAACAGGTTAGAAACAGGTTTAACATTGATTCCTTGTAGCCAGTCACAGATCTGATCTTGGGCCTGGAACCTGAATCTGCCCTACAAAATACTATGCATACAACTTTTGACAAAAACCCCAGTGTGCAAGATCTGTGAAACCTTTTGCCGTGCTGTAGTTTTTTTGGCCATTGTGGGATTGAGGCAAATATGACATGGGTGGTCGTGCAGAAACGACTGTTGAGATTTTGCGGTCAGCTATGAGAGTTAAATAGAGCTGAGAGGTCCCCCACAGTGGATGGTCCTGCAGTATGATCTCACCACGTCGCTAAGCCGAAACACGAGAAGGCATGGGTGGTGGGAGGATGACCTTGGCTCATTTGCTGTGTTGGCTTAATTGGTTTAGGGGTTGGTGGACTTGGGATCCTAGATCCTGAGTTCAAAATCCCCTGGCTGTTAAATAATACCAGTGGGGACTCAGCCTGTTATTGCCTTCTGAGGTTGGCAAATGAGTACCAGGGGCTGTGTGGTATCCTGTGTGGAAGTCGTTACCGTGGCAGTGTCCCAAAAGGCCAAGGCGGACTTGCTTGGGCAAGCACCAAATGCTCTGCACAGAGGTTTGGTCCCCAATGGATGGATGGAATGGATGTGTGGAGAGCGGCAGCGTGTGAGGTTTGTGGAAAGTTTGATTGCGGTTCTCATTGCACTCTCTTGATTCTTTGGTTTTGCTCTGAGTAGTGGAGATGGGTTCTGGGAAGGGCAAGAGTTGTTGAGGTGTGAAGGATGGATTGGGTGCCTGTGAAAAAAGGGGAACTGGCTGGCGAGTCTGCGATGCTTTGGGGTTTTAAGAGGGGAGCAAAAGAAAGATGAACAACTTGGGGAATTTCAGTGGGGATGTGGGACCAATGTCCAGGAGGCCCTTCCTTTAGCGATCTCCCACTTTCTCTTTGTCAGGACTTGTCCGCTCGATGCTTCCAAAGCTCCAGTCCCATCCTCAAACTTCCAAATTCCTTTCTCAATTCCGACCCAAGACTCCTTCGGATGGCCCCAGATGTGACCATACTTGCTTGGCCTGCTGGCATGGCAATTGTTTATTAGGGTGCGTTGCCTGTCGCTAAAACATGTCCACGCCTGCTGTGATCCAGCAAGCGCTTCATGTTTCTGGTACAGGATGCGGTCGCGTTTGCTGTAATTCGATGTTGATGCTCGCTCCGCTCGCTTGTGTTGAAACAAAATACTGATATAACAAACTTCCCCATTGTTTTAATGTGGATGATATGTGATACCTCCGGGGTTTCCAATCCGTCACTATTTATAAAACTTCTCTCACAAAACACACTTGTTTTGTATTTTGTGGTCCATACTCGTGGGTGGGTGAGCGATAAAAGGACGAGAAACCAATGTATTGGACACAAATAGGATGATCAAAAGCATGATTGCGTCATGTGTGATTCATTAAATCCCACGCGGCTTTAGACAGGTATCGGTCAGTATCATGCATGCCCGCAGAATAAAAAACTTCAAATTTGGGATTGGCATTTACATTAACGGTGCTTGACACAAGCATTCAGTTGGAACCACATAACAAGACAAGAAACAGGGTCAATTATAACAACAATCCATGGATTGTGGCTGGGTTTACAAATAATCAGACGGAATTATGGGCCTGGACGCTCAATTCCCAACACAATTAAAACACAGTAGGGCTAAGCTCATGACAAAACAAGGGAGAAAGAGAAAATACATAATGAGAGAAAGAAAGAATCTGTGGCACGCCTCTCCAATCTGGTACTGTTTTTTTATTGTCTCGGGATTTAGTTTATAAGGGTTAGAATATGGACAACAAATATGTACTCGGCAGGTCGAACGTAATTGGGCTTGTGTGGCGAGACTTATGCAAACGCCTCTTCCCCTCCGCGGCAGGGTTCGCTCATTCCTTGCCTACGAGTTCACACGATAAACTTGAAAGAGAAGAGAGTTTTAGAAATCCAAGAAATCTTCTATTTATGGTTGACCGTGAGCTGCTTCAAGGACCACCAGGGACAAACTTTCAATGCCTTGTCCGACCATCTTTTCTCACATGAACCTTAAGGGAAATCTTCTCTTATTTTTACCTTTCACATCCTTCCCTGTAATAAAACTCCGCCTCACATCTTTCTAACCCACTCACCTCACGACTGTAATGGTCCTGAAAACTATCTCCCGTGGGAGACCGGCTTTTTGAACATGAATGCCTTTTGAAACTAAAAGTGTGAAGTTGAGGCCAAAAATTACCCATTGGTTTGGATTTCGGTCTGGGAGTTTCTCTTTGCCATTGTCCGGTTGAGGCTGACATACCACATCTTGAGGGTTTATTTATAAAAGCCAACCTGGTCCTGTTTCATTCGTATGATCTTGCTTGCCTTTATATTTGTTATCCTTTCTTTTTCATTCCTCCCAAAAATCAGGTCAAGTGATAGTAATAACACATTATTGTCTCTGGTGATTGTATCTGGTTGGTAGGAGATCCCTGCATTTTGACGTTCATTACTTCTCATATTGTCACAGTTCCCCCCAATTCTTTTTTTTTTTAAACGGTGGATGTTTCTTTTCTTTCGGATTTTGATTGTGGCTTAGAAAACATCCCGTATTGGTTCGTTTGTTTTGTCTTTGCAGTCATCGTGTATTTAATGAAAAGCATGTTAACAAGACCCCATCTCTGTGGCCTGCAATACCATTCTTGGTATAACACTTACACGTGGTTGACTTCAAGCTATCATCTTCTAACGAGAACCGCTTTCACCAGTAATACTGGACTTGGACGACACTCAACTCACCTCACTCAACTATGTCATCTTATATAAATATTTTAGTATTTTATAAGTGAGCGAGAAAGTTACAGGTTTTTCATACTGATAATCAAACCTGATTCAGAAAACACAAAACTATGTTAATGTCGTCAATGGAAAAAACAGCACACCACTCAGCTCAGACAACAAGCAATCACGTCCGGTATAATCTTCAGCAAATGCCAGTGTTCCATTTTTCAAGTTCGGCTCACTAGAAATTTAAAACTAATGTCACCGTGAGTCTCCCATGAGGAGGCCATATGTCCAAAGGTTATGATACAGGTTCGTCTCGAAGGTGACTAACCAGGTCCAAAGTAAATACGTGCCTAGTATACAGTTCTCTAAAGGTGTAACATGCTAGGTGTTACTCTCTAAGTGATAGTGTTTAGTATAGCGTCTAGTATACAGGGTATGATTCAGGCAAGGTGAAATACAGGTTCCCAGTGTATACGATTTTCTAGTAAACAGCCTGAATTATTTACGTCATTGACAGTCAAGGTACGGTGTCCTAAAGGTATATACAGGTGGATATGATATACAGGGTTGTCTCTAAGAACTTATAAGGGTTGTATATACATTCCTAAGTGAATCAGTATATGATACAGGTGTCTCTAAAGGGTGTATATACACGGTGTATATTGATACGAGGTGTCTCTAAAGGTGTATATACAGGGTATATGATACAGGTGTCCCTAAAGTCTCCAACTAGGGATAAAATTAACAACTTTCAGCAAAAATGTCTTCCCAAATTCCTTCAAAAATAGCTTATATTCTTTCTTTCAATTCCCTTGCAAGAATGCCTTTGTCAAAAGAAGAACGAATTTAAATTCATTCTCATGCTGGTTTCGGAAGCTGTCGCAAGCTTGCAAGTCACTTTAACAGGAAAACATGGCAACACATCACACACGACACATACGACAAATTCAACATGGATCATTAAAAGCGGGTCCCTGCCCGGCCAATGCCTTACGAATAGGCCCGCCCTTAGTCATCGCAACTGCCACATTGCAGGCATTTAACCTATTATATTTCTTTTAGCACAGTGTTTACACTATATATTATTGCATAATCGCACTTTTATATGCTATTTTTTTTCAATTACGCCTTGTGGGCCCTATTCAGCTCTTACACTTTGATTGTGGGCCTGCTACCGCCCAAAAATGGGTACCCCCTATTTAAAGGAACGCATTCGAAGTAATAATTACTGCATAATGGCCGATGGTTTTGGACACGGATTCACATGTATGGGAGAAGAACGACCTTCATGTGTGTTACAAGAAAATGCAATTCAATGCGAAGAGCGTTTGTAATTAAATTACATTTGCTTAAAAAGTGTTAAATTTCCCTATGTATGAGACTCACTTTGAGTAATATTTTAGGATATAAATATATATAATATATATATCTATATTTCCTAAAAAATGTATTGGCCCGATATCTTCTAGTGAATCAGCATTGCAACGGCAAGTATGCATCTACTTGAGGCATTTCTAGTTTTACCCCCCCCCTATTCACAATCCCACTAGCTGAACAACCCGTTCTAAAGATCACTTTGTTCCAGAAAGTGAATGAAATCATCAAGTCCCACATATAGAAAATCGTCTGAAAACCTGAGATTTGCAGATATATTGTGTCTTATGAAAAACATGAAAAGAAACCTCGTTTTTATTCCAGTGTGTTTTGCATCACCGCCCAGTATACAACAAATGGCGAAATACGCCACTCAAGATCCGCCAATGAGAGTATAGAGACATCAGCTGGGTGAGGATTGCTGGACCTGCCCCCCTTGGAACAATAGGGAAGAGGCTCCTCGCGAACATGGAAACGAATTATTCGAAATGGATTGGGCTTCAGAAACGAATTTTAATCACTCCTCTTACCATGTTGCGGTGTTTTAACAGCCTCTGCACCCACCATAATAAATTTTATTTTGCCAGGCTTAGCATTATGTTCTACCCAGTTAACCGGGGCCCCATGGCCTTGTTACATCATTTACTATCCTTACGATATAAAATAAGGCAAATCTGTACATCTGCTTCCTTATTAGAATAGAAAACAGCTTGGCCGCCCTCACCAAAATTTCCATTTATGCTTGTGTATGCGTGTCAGGTCAGGCGGCATTACCCCCCCCCCCCCACCCTCGCCTCTCCCCCATGATTGTGGAAGAGACTTGCACTATTCTGCAGCTATAAAAGCGCTAAAACCATGTCCTGGACTTAGGACACCCTGATGAACACCGCTCATCTTTCGGATTCTGTCCTGATTTCAGGACCTTTTGTCTTTCTTTATTGCTTTTTCCTCCAACCTACACCCTATAAACCCTTTGGTAATTTGTGAATTCCCCTATGTTTCCTCCGTTTAGCCCCTAGATGAAGTTCAAGACCCCCTCGTATACAAATACAGCCTTCTATAAATTTGTGCGTGAACTCGGGTTCGAGGGCTCACCACAAGGGAAGCGCTCGGGTCCCTCTCGATCGACCCGTCCTGAGCCACCCTTGGCAACAATAACTCCGCCCACACCAGTAGGGTTGCTAGGCAACACGACGCTGATTTGGCAACGGTCCAATCGGGGGCGGAGGGTACACTATTCGTTGTGATATATTAACCTTGGACGGGCCGAGCTTGATTCGGGTCTCGGCCCTTCATGCACACTTCGATTACTGCCGAGCAATACATGGAGTGTCTACTTGGCTAACAACAGCAAAAATTTGTGGGTATAACTCTGCGGCAAGACCAGGCGACCATGTTGACCAATTGAAGGAAAAGCCCAAAACGGCGGTTCATTTATAACAAAGCAATTTATGACAAGGCAAGGTGAGAAGTTGACACAAGTGAACAGTGTATTCAATGAAATGTACAGCAGGGGAAGCAAGGAATTGGGTGCGCAAATAAATGCAGTCATTTATAAAAAGAACCCCAGTGCCAAGATAGTTTAAAAAAAACCCGGCCAAAAACTTCTGCAATCTTAAACTTATTTACACAAAACAGCACGTCAGACACACACCACACACAACACACACACCAGTCAGACCCACACAACACACACCACACACACACACACAACCAACACGAGAAGCTAGAAGTCAAAAAGAGGAAGAAGCAGTTGAGGTGTTATGACCTCATTGCACCGGAAGCGGTCGACGTACCTAGTTAACCCAATCACTTAGAAGGAGGAGGGAAGAAAAACTGGAGTTCTATGTCATGAGTGGAGTGCCAAAATGTATTAATTGCAAAGGAAGGTTATTCAAGTGAGAATTGTAATCGCTTTTTTACGTGGATGGACACAGTGAGGAAAAAAGATGTGTGAAAATAGCTCTTAAACGGCACATTTGCAATAAATCTGTAAATTATGTTAAACGAGAATTGAATGTAACCATCAAAGCCAAGCACCAATGACCCGGAAATACCCGGCAACGAAAACCCCGCAATGCTTGCTCCACATCTGCTTTGTTCAACTAGGTTGCGCTCCGTCTCAGCTCGATGCGCGCTCGGCCTCACAAAGGCTCTGGAGAAGCAAACTCTCTAACGGCTCTGTTTTGCCTCTCTTTTATAGAACCCGGAGCATGGAAGAGGCAAAGAAGCAAGTCAGAAAACCCTATAGGTTTTCGAGCAATCTCCATGTTGTGTAGATTGTTTATCCGGGGCTGCTATTACACCCTTGCCAAGATCTTCGGAGCCGGAAAATGGCCTCAGTTGCTTCTCAACCGGGCCACGCGACACAGGGCTTGAATTAACCAGTTAACTTAGTGAGTCTCGGGAGAGCCTCTCTGCCAATGAACATGCGCTGAACTCCGTTGAGCATTATTAGCGAGCGCCAAGGCTACATGACGTCATGAATGAGCCCCAGGCATATTTTGCGCTTACACACCAAAAATACCCCGGGTCTCACCTATGCTTCATTCTCGCATCCGCATGAACCTTGTGAGCTCCGGAGTTAATGGATGTGAGGCGGGTTTGTAACGGTGTTTGAGCCGAGGAACACTCTGAGTTGTGGTGAAGTGTTGAAGCATTGGATGGTTTGAGGTTGGCTTATATGAGATGTTTGGAAGTGGTTGGTGCCAGGTGTGGGCATTTGTAAGAGTGGGTGTAGTTGTTGTGGGATTTTTAGAAGAGCGTGTGTGGAATTATGTAGTTTTAGCGTCATATGTAGCGTCTGAGAGAGGCACGGTTGTTTATGTGACCGTTTTAACAGGAAAATGCGCACGTATTGCAAATAGGCAATCACTGGCCTTCTTACATGCTCCGCAGATAGCGTTTACTGGCCTGAACATGGCATGCTTGCATGGTTTTAACATCTATATGAAAAAAAGTAAGGCAAACTAAATGAAAAGAATAGGGATTGAAGACATAACCTAAAAGCCCTACTCAACGCATCTTGTCCCCATTTACCCAACTAGTATGCTGGAAAGGCACTGGCCTAGCGAGGGAGGGGGCAAAAGGGCTCACCCGCATCAGTGCTTTTGGCGAGCGCAAATTTGTCCATTGCATCATGGCAATCGCAAGCGAAAGGGAGTTGAACTTTGCAAAATGGGCCCCCGCCCTTCATTTGCTACCAAAAGTTGTGGCCAACAATATCCCCAAGAAAGGGGGTGACAAAAAGGAGCGCGTGGAGCATTGCGTGGAAACTAAAGCAGATTGAGCTTCGATGCATCATTAACACCTTTCAGTTCAGCCTCAGTTCCGCGGGCTCATTTTGTATTCAGTGATGAGAAGGATTATGAACAAAAAAGCAGAGAATTTTTTTATCGCCATTTTAAAGCGTGAAAATTATTTTCTTGAATCCTGTTGGAGATAATAAGACTACTATTATGTATTATTTCAAAGCAAAAAATGGAGGAATTCCTTTGTGAACCAGGTGTTGGGCAATGCGACATGCAGCTTCATGAGGGTGGAAGACTTCAAGCTGTGATAAACGAAGTTGCCTCACTGAAGCTAGAAGAGGGGAACTTACACAGCCACCACCAACGCACCATTAGTAAAGCCAATGACCTTATAAATGCAGAAAACAAACTTGTTTACTTGACAGTACTTTACTTCTATTGATTTTAACTAGAAGCACTCAGTTAGAGGCGGTACCCCCCACGTAATACCTTCCACGGACAACATATCGGGCCCAATACATTTTTAAATTCATGCATATACTATATTGTCCTTCATGTAAGAACTTAAAAACTCGTATCACGGTTCGATCTTAAAATCTAATAATTTTGGCGCCCCCACCTCATCATTCATCCAACTCGACGTTATATTGTAACATACCGTCTCAATGTGAAATCACTTTTAAAAAAAAAAATGAACCCAATCCGGATTCTTCACCAAAATTCTAATCATTTGTTGTCACCTACCCAACCTGTCCATTAAATTTAATACCAGATCTGTGCACAAACTTTTGAGAATATCCTGCATCAAACAGAGAAACAGCCAGACAAAACAGACAGAAAGGGGTGAAACATCAACTCCTCACCTTCGTGGCAGAGATAACAAAGTTATTTCATTGGGCTCTGTGTTTTAATTCCATCATGTGAGTTACGAGGGGTGAAATTTGACAAACTCGCCCCGAGCGTCATTTCCTCGATACACCAATGGAAAGGATAACTAAACAATACTAAACGGATAACTCTCGGGATCGCTTTTATGTTGGATGCTTTGCCTCGGAGGAGTGCCGCGGCTTTGCAGAGCCGCAACACTATATTACCTGCTGGACTTATGGAATATCTGAATGTATGTAGATTTCGGGAATTCTCCTTCCTTCTTCTCGTGGACCACATTTAGTAGAATAAAACGTATACATCTACATATGGAATTTTATGCTCAACATCCAGAATATTGTGTGCAGTTTTGGTCACCACAACTGAGAAGGACATCGCTGCCAGGGAGAGGGTTCACCGCAGGGCTCCGAGATTGATTCCGGGCCAAGCTCGACTTAGCTATGAGGAGCGGATGAAGGAGAACAGGCTTTATTCACTAGAAAGGAGGCGGTATGAGGAGATTATGATGGAGATGTTTAAAGAATAAAAGAATAGTAATAAGTGCAGATGAAATATCAATACAGTAGACGGTGATAGGGCCAGGAGCCATAGCCTGAGAGTAAAGAATAGGAGAGTAAGACGGTAGCAAGGCAAAGGACTTTCATTCAGAGAGTAGTTCAATGCATGGAATGACCTCTCCTGGAAAGTAGCGGCAGCAGAAAAAGTAGATAAGTTTAAATTACAATAGATAGTACCTGGAAGTTATGGAGATAGAGGAGTATAGGGATGTTAATAGGACTTTTTAGTAGTTTGAGCAATTGATGGGTGATTGTGTAAGGAGTCTGTTGGCAGGGGTCTCGTAAGTGGTGTTATGTTGGTTGATGATGTGTTTTTTTTTAACCAAAGCCCATGCCCCTTCCCTGAAAAAGAGAAAAAAAAACCAAAAAACTTTATTTTAAAAAAAAAAACATTTTGCATTTCCTATTAGATCCTGTGTTATAAAATAGTGTGGTGTTCATGTGGCACAGCATGAAGGGCTGAATGGCCTCCACCTAAGTCTAATTGCCTTGTGATTCCTTGTGAAGGTATATATTCCATCCACCATCAACCCACCTTAGCTATGTGCATGGAGGTTGTGTGGATATATATACATATAACATACAAGCCGGTAGGCGACATGGTGGTCGCGACATAATTGCATACTAGTCATGCAGTTTTTGACGGATCGGGCTGAACATTTTGACAAAGAGGTTGATTATAGTGCGCATAAAAGCCTGGAAGCCCATTTTTGATTTTCGAAAAATAAATTTTTAGGATTTTTCAAAAATTCAAAGTCCCGTTGCTAGCAATCGGTGGTGTCCATAGCAACGGTGCTCAAAAGTATACAAACTAGATCCTGGTATGAACCTACTGTCAAGTTTCATCAAAATCGGTGACTCCTCTGGCCTCCAGAGCTGTCCATTACATACAAACAAACAGAAAAAAATGACGGTAATAGACCCTATTTTGAAGGACTACCATTTGAAAAATAAAACCTAAATCAAAAACGGCTCGAGTAAAATTTTCTAAATATCTCGAAGTGTTTAATTTCAAGTCTCATTTCTCCACATTCAAAACTGTAGGACTAGTATTGAATGCCGTTTGGGTCTTAAAACGCGGTTTTTCGGCCGCTGCATAGCAACGGGTGGTTGCTTAGCACTAAACTTAACGCGCACACTCCCAGCCCATATGGCACCGTTTGCCAAGTTTCTATCGAAATCGGTTTGCTGGTTTGTTGCTGTGGAGCCTTCGCGTTGCGACACACACACACACACACACACACATATCACACACACACACACACACACACACACACACACACACACCACAACGGAAAACCCGACAATAAGGGTACTCTACGACACCAATATATGTTATATATATATATAATATAATATATATATATATATGTGTGTATATAGATATGTGTGTGTGTGTGTATATATATATATATATATATATATATATATATATATATATATAATATATATATATATATATATATATATAATAGATATTATATATATATATACATATATATTGAACTTGAACTAGACCACAGCACAAACATTGCTACACGCGAACTGAAACTATAAGCAAAGCCCTACGCACCGGCGT
>CM068955.1:97804182-97823153 GCA_035128595.1 Eptatretus atami | reverse complement strand
GAACACTCGCTCCACAGCCAGCACAACCATCTGTAATGGAAAGCCGTAGCTGATCTCGATGTTCCGTACTGGTTATGAAGAAATGTCCAGATAATTAATGTCTGTTGATGAGAAACCAGGTGAAAATACATACAATTTTGATACAAATGTAGATTGTAGAAAAGGAAAATGTAATGAAAATGTTGCGGCGATAGTCTCTCTTGGTTGTAACAGGAGGAAACACACGTTGGATGGAAAAACAAAATCCATGACGGGCAAGTCTCGCTCAGGGAAACGAAGCCAAATAAAATCGCCATCTCTTTTTAAACCGTACGTAACAACGAAGTGTGATGCCTCATTCAAAAAATTTCTCTCGAAATTTCAACAGTCCTGTGGGAGAGAGATCATGTAAAAGTTCCAAACCTCCGACGGTCCTCGAAGGAAGCCCAACTTGTCGCTTCAAGCACAATGTCTCTGGCAGAAAAACCTCTGCCCCAGGTGGCACACAAATGGTTAATATACAACTCCCTGTCTCTATAAAACACTCTGGAAAGTTCTTAGAATAAGTTTACTCTGGAAGATGAGTGTCTGGCATTCTGCTCGCGCCAATGTGATGACTCGGAGGCAGATTCAACGTCTCACGTCAAGCACCTACATCCAGGTGCTCAGTGATGTTCTGTTTGTGACATATCCCAGGATTAAGGGGTGAAAAGCAAGAACAACATCCAAATTGGAACAGCATGTATTCCCTTGGAACACACGTACTGCGCTTGCGTGCCTGGTACACATTACTGCACTTGCTGCCCTGTACACTGTACTGCGCTTGCGTGCCCTAGTACACATGCTATCTGCCTAGACGTACTATGTGCTTACACATGTATGCACTTGGTGCCCCTAGTACACAGTACTGCGCTTGCGTGCCCTGTACACATTACTGCGCTGCATGCCCTGTACACAGTACTGCGCTGCTGCTGGACTATGCGCTGTGCCCCTGGTCACATGTTACTGCACTTGCTGCCTGGACACTGTACCTCTGCCCTAGCACATGTACTGCTTGTGCCAGCACAGTACTGCCGCTGTACACAGTATGCACTTGCTGCCCTAGACACAGTACTGCACTTGCGTGCCCTAGTAACATACTGCGCTGCTGCCCTGTACACATGTACGCACTCGTGCCCTAGTACACATACTGCGCTGCTTGCCAAGGCCACTTCACATGGAACATGTTAACAATTCAGCCCCCCAACCATCACAAAATAACTATAGATTAGTGCAAGGTACAATAACGACAAGTTCAACCCTTACAAATGCGGACAGTGTCGAAAAAGTGGTGACTGTGCTTGTGGAGTGCTGATAGCAGCAGCCCAGGTGGTGGTGGGGGAAGAAACCAAAATCGAATCGGCTGTTCTCGTCACCGACCTAACTCATTCACCTAGTTTTCTCCTAACTCGTCCACAACTTTTGAGACATCATGCTACATATCGTTTTTGGCCATATCTCTTAAATGGTGAAGAATTTCATTAAAATATTGTAGTATCCGGATCTTCAACAAAATCGAATCATTTGTCCTTGTCACACACCCAACCTGTACACCAAATTTCGTCTCAATCCGTCCACAACTTTTTGAGATATCCTGCTCACAGAGACAAACAGAGAGTGGTGAAAGCATCACCTCCACATTCACCTTCAGTGGCACAGGTAAATATTCAAGATCACATACCAATTCTCGGCCATTTTCCTTTTTTTTTTTTTAATACAATCTAAATACAACTGGGTGAAAGACATGCATCACCAGATTGTGCAGACGGTCGTTCATGAATTTCAACTACTTCGGTGTTCTCCTTCACGAGGAACTTAATATTGCCCGCTATCATAGTTTTATCCACAATACTGTACTTTGACCGGAGTAGATTTCTTTATAACTAACTTGTCAATTTCTTTACAACTTCCTCAGGCTAAGATTATTGCACCGGAGCTTGTAACTTGCTCAAGGTAGACATTGCACAATATTTCAGCATTCAACTATTATTTTACATATTCTACAGTAAAAGGTTTGTGTTAACCTTGATCAACCCTTGTACCTATTATTAAGTTGCTACGTAAATCACAAACCTGAATTTGTGATTTTACAAAATCCTTACAAAAATTCACGAACCGGTGTGTGTTTGTTTGTCG
The DNA here is from genome assembly GCA_035128595.1 of Eptatretus atami. Taxonomy (NCBI): domain Eukaryota; kingdom Metazoa; phylum Chordata; class Myxini; order Myxiniformes; family Myxinidae; genus Eptatretus; species Eptatretus atami. Next base: position 97,820,999 of record CM068955.1, on the reverse strand, counting down.
CACGACTCCTCCTACAGTTCTGGGACAATTACATTCAGTGTTTCATAGGATCAGCATGACCCCAATTCATGTATCGGGGTGTTTTTACATTTGCCTTTTTACAGGGGTGGAGGGGATGTAAATTCTCCATGTAAATGTGTATCGTGTAGGACCGCCTCCAGGTGGGAGAGGGAATTACAAGTCCCCACCATGTACAGTCCAGTACTCCTGTCCCCACGTTATTATTATGCTTTTATACAATGTTTCGACTCATGGAGGATTATTTTGTCAAAAAATATGATTCATTTATCCTATTATTTGGAAGATGTCTATGATGTACTGTATATATTTTACAAGGTCACACTAAAGCCATGGATGCAGAAGACAATGCATTCAAGAGACATTTATATGCACAAAACAACCAATCAAATGCAAAGAATATTTTCAACAACAAATGATGTGTGTCCTCCAAACACCGAGAAGTCCTTCACTGGAGGCATTTGTCACACACAGCATGGCTGTCCTCCTTGCACACATGCTCTGCACATTTCTTATATGTCATGGTGCTTTTGCGATCTTTGCTAGATGGGCAAGAAAAACACCTTTTCCTCTTTGGTGGACCCTGCTCTTGGCCAGTTGTGGACCCTGCTCCTTGCTGAAGGACACCAAAAAAACTCCATTGCGGTGGTGATGCATTTTGGAAGTGAGGGATTATTTTGCAGCCTGCTTTGCATGTGTGGAAGCACCAATTCCAGGACAAGTTCTCTGAGGAACAAATGTCACTTGTACGTGAGGCCTTGACCAAATTCTGGATGCTATGCTGTGAATAGCACATAAGCATGCAGACTGGCCACATCTACAACGTTGTACCACATGGCCATAGTCCATCAACAGGTTTGCCTTTTGCAGGAGTAGTTGCAGACCATCTGGTCCATGACGTCGACACCCTCTTTTTGTGCCGTTGTAGTAGGTGATGATGTCGGGTTTTCTTTTTCTGCTCCCTTCCAGTTCCACAACTACTTTGTCATGGTGCATTGTGCTCAACAGTATGACAGCCCCTTGTTTTTTTGGACTATAACTCATCATCGTCACGATGCCTTTGAATCCAAATGCAGTACAAGATAAAACTTGTAAAGACTCATAAATTCGGAAATTATGAGAATAAAACGAAACATACATTTGTCAAAGGGAGAAACATGGGAGTCGGCAATCTCAAAGATGGTAAAATACCCCAAAGAAATTTGCAAAAAACCCCCACGATGCACAAAGATGGAACGCAAAGCTTGCACGGTGTCTGAAAGCTGTAGCACAAACCTCACAGATCTCGTAAATCATGTGAAATAAAAATAAAATGCTTAGCTTTGTCAAAGGGATCGAAGCACTCTCTGATCGATTACAAAAATGGTAAAATAATAAACAATAAGTTGAGAATTTATAAGACTTCACTAGCCTTACCTCTGATAATAGGCTGCTTTCCTCCCTATTCTACTAATTTTAAAATTGATTTTTCATTTTTGTATGGGCTTGATTCCCAAAGCTCGTGGATCAAAGCTCGTGGAAGCGCTACAACACTGAACGGATCAGGACGCAAAAGAACAAAAGGGACAGTAGAGATGGGGAAACACTAAAGGACTAAATAAAGGGAGACTTGTGGAAACAAGTTAAAAAGACATAAAATGTCATAGCTCCGTTGGTTTTCATAATTTTGCTGTATAGAGGTAATAGTGGGGCAACTTAGCTAAATATAGCATAACAATTGTGCATTTTGTGAGGAAAGCACTAAATTTGGCACACTAGTAGCCTATCATATTATGAACAGATTTGAATATTGGGCCATCTCAAAATTTTTTGATGGCAGTGGAAAATGGCTGCCACAGCCATCAGCGCTGCAATTTGAGATGGCTCAATATCCAATACTGTTCATAATATGATAGGCTACTAGTGTGCCAAATTTGGTGCTTTCCTCACAAACGCACAATTGTTATGCTAAGTTGCCCACTATAAAAGGGCTAGCTCATATTTATGTACACTAAAATGGCCGCCAGTCTACAGTCGCATCTTTGATGAGATCGCAAGATAAACTAAAGTGAGGAGCATGTGTATGCCATCATGTACTGTACTTGGTGCCACGTTTGAACAAAACGGACCATGCATGTTGAGAAATGGTTGGGAAAATTTAATTAAGAAATGGCCAGCCAGTCGGCCATCGTGGATCTGATCTCAAAACAAAATGACGTGCTTATGTGAGCTATCATTCTTTATCTGTGCGCCAAGTTTGAACAACATCGGTAAATGCATGTTCGAGAAATGGTTGAGGACGTGTTCAACATCGGGTTTTTGTGCAACTAAAATGGCCGCTAGTCGGCCATCTTGGATCTGATGTCGAAAAAAATGGCGTGCGTATGTAAGCCAACATTCATTATCTGTACGCCAAGTTTGAACAACATTGGTAAATGCATGTCCGAGAAATGGTTGAGGACGTGTTCAACATCGGGTAATTTTTCAACTAAAATGGCCGCCAGTCTACCAGTCGGCCATCTTGGATCTGGTCTCAAAAAAAAATGACGATCATATGTAAGCCAACATTCATTATCTGTGTGGCAAGTTTTAACAACATCGGGAAAGGCATGTTCGAGAAATGGTTGAGGACGTGTTCGATACCGGGTTTTTTAACATCTAAAATGGCCGCCAGTCTACCAGTCGGCCATCTTTGATCAGATCACAAAATAAAGTGACGTGCATGTGTGCGCCATCATGTACTGTGCTTGAGCCATGTTTGAACAAAATCGGACCATGCATGTCTGAGAAATGTTTGGGGACACATTTAAGTAAGAAAATGGCCGCCAGTTAGCCAACTTCGATCCGATATCGAAAAAAAATGGCGGGCTTACGTAAGTCATCATTCTCTATCTGTGAGTCAAGTTTGAATAACATTGGTAAATGCTTGTCTGAGAAATGGTTGAGGACGTGTTCAACACCAGGTTTTTTTTTAATAACTAAAATGGCCGCCAGTCGGCCAACTTGGATCTGAACTCGAAAAGAAATGACGTGCATATGTATGCCATCATATGTTGTCTTTTTGCCAAGTACGAATATAATTATCGGTCTGTACATGTCAGAGATATGGTTGCGGATGCATGGACACACACACGGATTCGAAAATCGAGACCAAATCCATAAGCCCCCGCTTCGGACTGAGTGGGCGTGTGACTATTCCTGCTTCTTGAATCCTATTAATGACTCGGCTTACTTGGCTGACTTTCTTGGCTTTTTGTATCCTATATTATGACGAGGCCTACTTGTGACTTTATTCCCTCCTTCTTGTATGCTCATTGGACTATTCTTACATGTTGTATCCTATTAATGACTCGGCCTACTGGTGACTTTTCTTGCTTCTTGTATCCTATATAATGACTCGGCCTACTTGTGACTATTCCTCCTTCTTGTATCCTATTTATGACTATTCTTACATGTTGTATCCTATTAATGACTCGGCCTACTTGGTGACTTTTTCTTGCTTTTTGTATCCTATATTATGACGAGGCCTACTTGTGACTATTCCTCCTTCTTGTATCCTATTTTATTGACTATTCTTACATGTTGTATCCTATTTATGACTAGGCCTACTTGTGACTATTCTTGCTTCTTGTACAAGTTGTACCCTCTCTATCTTGTACGAAAGGACACCATTCTCGCTCAAGGCAATACAATTTTCATTTTGCCTCAACATGAGGCGGGCGACACCATCCAAGAGACATTTCCTGGTTTTCCCTGAATGTCTTGAGGATACAGTTTGCCTGGGGTACTGCAGTATAGGAAGCTAACCCATTTCCTCGCCCTCACAAGTAGATGAGCGAACGGCGTTCTGACTTGCAGACGCTATTGCTGCTTTCACCAACAGCCTTGTTGTTGGACTCCAGGCCATGGCATCCTCTTTCAGGGATGAAAAGAACTGACATGACGTTCAAAGGATGAGACACCAAAGCATGCCTGAACAGGGTAACTGTCGTTTTCTTGAGAGTGGAGAGGGGTGCAGTCTTTGTGAAAGTTCTTTCTTAAGTATGCACCTGCACTTACTTGCACGAACTTTGCCTTTGTTGAGTTTTATTGTGAAAACTTTCTGCTACCGTACCACCGAAGTCAACTTCTATCCACTTTTGCACCATCGACAAATTGTTTCAGACACATGTCTCACACGTTTTCAGGTCGGGGGAGGGGAAACATTTTGTGAAAATTATTTGGAATCTTCACAAAATATAGAATGGTTGTTTTACTCAAACTCTTCTGCCAATTAACATCTTCGGATCTGATCTTTTAAGGAAAGATATTGAACATGACTTATGATAAAACGAGTAGTGTGAATAACCCCCCCGGATTTAAAAACTTTACCGACTTGTGACCATTTTGATTTATATTTCCAAGATGAAAGCACAAGTTATGACCATGAGGTTAATATCAACTCTTTTCAAGGCTATAAAATGTGACCCCCACCTGGTGGTTCATTGCAGCACAACCATTTGAAGGTGAGTGTGTGTGTGGTGATTTATTCGGGTAGACCAAATGTGACCTCTAGTGGTTCATCACGGGACAAACAACAACCATTGCCTGTTCAAGTTGTGACAGGATCAGCATATAGTGTCTGTGTGACAGTCTGAACAGCTTTATTACCTATGCCACCGAAAGTTGGCAGATGTTATGTTTTCACCCCTGTTTGTTTGTCTGTCTTTCCGTCTGTGTCTTTCTGTGAGTATGATATCTCAAAAAGTTATGGACTGATTAGGATGAAACTTGGTGGACAGGTTGGGTGTGTGTGCCAAGGACGAATTGATTAGATTTCGGTTCAGGTCGAGATCCAACCTCATGGGATACAAAATGTAAACTGTTTAGCCTGGTGAGGTATGCCCTCTACTGAGTGCCATTCTACTTTGTTAATGTTTTTGATAGCTTTCTATATATCTGTATATAATGATATATATATATATATATATACATACTATATATATTATAATATTATATATATATGAACATCATTTAGTGGTCAGAACAAAAGAGAGTAGAAAAAGTAAACTGGATCCCTCATGGTATTTTGTGTCTTTAAAAGAGGACTTTATTATATATCACGATTCTGAAAATCCAGTAACTGAATGATATAAAAAACAAATTTTACTTCACAATGACGTAATATATATATATAATAGTATATATATTATAATATATATATATATTATACATATATATATACTTCGGGCTGGTAGGATGGTCCAGCTCTGACACTGGAGGTATGCACATTCGCCTCAATTAGCTGTCTAGCCTGGGTTTGAATCCTGACCCAGCTATGAACTGTGATCCTGGTGTTGCACCAGGCAGTTGTCATCCTGGTGTTGCAAAAATTACAACATAAAAACAAACAAAACAAACAAAAAACCCTACAAAAAAACACTTCATAAAAAAAACAAGCTCGAATGAGCTAAGATCCTCGTCTCTTGATGATGACATCATAAAAACGAATATGACGTCATTGTGATGTATCAGGTTTTGTGATAAATTATCTGTGCTAATGCCCGGCTTGATTCCCGCAACAAAATTCAAACAGCTTGCCTAGTTTCGGAGATAATGGTATAAGGCGATTTCCATTTGTGGCGATATTATGACGTCAACTTTTTTCTCGGAAGAATTTCCAAAATCGGAGATGGTTACTGCCTGTGCGTGGGCTTTCTGCATATACATGGCAAGTTTCACGAAGATCCGATGAAAACTCTGGGTTGTGAAACAAAAAATGTCAAAAAATAGGAATGACGTCATAAAAATTGATATGACGTCATAGTGATGTATCATATGTGGCGTAATTCATTTCTGCGAATCCCTGTTCGATTCCCGCAAACAGAATTCAAAAAGCTTGCCTAGTTTCGGAGATAATTTTTTCGGCGATTTCCATGAGCGGAGATATTTTGACGTCAAACTTTTTTTCTAGGAGGAATTTTCAAAATCGGAGATGGTTACTGTCTGCGCAGGGTATTTTTACATATGTATGCCAAGTTTCAGGAAGTTTGGATGAAAACTGTAGGCTGTGAAACAAAAAGTCCACAAAGAACAACAACTGTAGTAAGACTAGAGATCCTCCACGAAGATCTAAAAAAATATTGCATTTTCATATTATCTTGTGTTTGATAAATCGGGTGTGGTGTTGATGTGGCACAGGCATGATTGGCTGAATGGCCTTCACCTTTGTCTCAATACCTTGTCATAGTTGGTTGGTCGTCATTAAAGATCCCACGGTGTCCGTGAGCAAGCTATCGCGAGCACCATTAACAACTCTCAAATTCCTGCTCTAAGCTACAGAGGGAATTGCATTAGCAGCACATCCGCGTCCACAGCCAATGATGTGAGATACCCTGCAGCCATGTGCTCCATTAATATGGAAGAAGAAGTATTCATTATTTGCTTAATAACATTTTTACCTGCGACATGTCACAGGTCAACAAGAGCTCTGTGTTGCTGTTGTTGTTGTTGTTGAGGTTGTTGTTACTGTTCTTGTTGGGGTTGTTGTTGTGGTTTTGCAGTGGGGGTCGATTTTTGAAATGTGCACACATTGGTTAGACAGCTGCCAGACCACGCCGACATTGGTCGCTTGACTCCACCCACCATGGCACCCAAACAAAATGATGTGGCCGCCATCTTGGTTTTCTGGTGGGCCTAACACATTAGGCCTGTAGGCCTCTGCTGATTATGCACTGTCCGGGTTTGTTGCGTCAGATTTCCATTGGCATTGTTTGGGTCAAGTGTTAATTATGATGGGGGACCCCAAAAATCTAATCAAATGTCGAATAATAGTAAGCCTGTTATCAAGCCTGTCAGAACGCACAGTATGTTAGCATAACATTATGTTACTTAAGTACTCATCAAGTGTTACATTACATTAAGTAATCAAGCGTTATGTAATCAAGCAGCGTTATGTTATGTTAAGTAATCAAGTGTTACATTACATCATCAAGTGTTGCATTAAGGGTTAAAGTAGATGCTAATGCAGTAGATGTAATCAATAGAGCTGTTATCAGGCCGTCGAACGCACTGTTTTATTTGTTACGCTATAGGTAATCAATGTGTTACGTTACATCTCCATCAAGTGTTTACATTTAATTAGTAATCAAGCGTTATTGTAATCAAGTAGCGTTAGTGTACGTTAAGTAATCAAGTGTTACGTTACATCAATTCAAATGTGTTACATTTACATTAAGTAATCAAGCGCGTTATGTAAATCATCAGCGTTATGCTACGTTAAGTAATCAAGTGTTACGTTACATCATCAAGTGTTACATTACATTAGTAATCAAGCGTTATGTAATCAAGCAGCGTTATGCTAGTTAAGTAATCATGTGTTACGTTACATCATCAGTGTGTACATTACATTAGTAATCAAGCGTTATGTAATCAAGCAGCGTTATGCTACGTTAAGTAATCAAGTGTTACGTTACATCATCAAGTGTTACATTACATTAAGTAATCAAGCGTTATGTAATCAAGAGCGTTATGTACGTTAAGTAATCAAGTGTTAGTTACATCATCAATGTGTTACATTACATTAAGTATATCAAGTCGTTATGTAATCAAGCAGCGTTATGCTACGTTAAGTAATCAAGTGTTACGTTACATATCAAGTGTTAGCATTACATTAAGTAATCAAGCGTTATGTAATCAAGCAGCGTTATGCTACGTTAAGTAATCAAGTGTTACGTTACATCATCAAGTGTTGCATTAAGTTAAGTAATCAAGCGTTTCATTACGTAATTTCCGAAAATAAAACAAAAGTAGTGTACATAATTTTTGAAGGCCCCATATTTGGGGTTAAACAATCCGTGACCGCGTGACGAGTCGGCTAGTTCTGTGCTAGTATTGGTCGTTTTTGTGTTACTGCTTTATCGTATGTGACGTCACCTGACGACGTCCTGTGCATGGTCTGTTTGACTTTTGTCACTCATACGATGATTCATTCGCTCTCTGATTTCTTTGGGCTCAGTGCGTTTTGCGTGAGTTCTCAATAAAGCTCGATATGTTCACAGAGACAGCGTGCTGTATGTGATCCGATGGATAGAAAACACGCAAAGGTCTCTCTTAGGTAAATGGAGTGGTAGCAGCGGTTTCGACACTATACTCCAGCCTTTCAGCTGGCAAAACGTTCTGCAGCCGAAGGTCTCATGATTTTTGATCTTCACAACCTGTGACGGACAACTCGGGTGCATACAACCTGAATAATACAGCCGTCGACTTGGTTTCTGTGAGTAACATTGTTATCTACATCTACGATGATGGCAATCTCACATCGAGCCCCCAAAGAGTGGTGCCTTCCTAAATTAGAGATAAATTCTTTGGAAAACTGGAAACAAACCCCCAGTGCAAATTATCCCTAGACCTGAGTTTCGCTCCTTTTCTTGTGACCCGGCTCAGTGGCTCAAGAAAATGAGAGCAACACCTCTCCAGGGGTTCACCGACAATGGTGAAGATATCACTCAAGCCAATCGCCGCACAGCTGAGCTAAAAGTCAACGCATTGGAGATGATGCTCGGTCAAATAGCCAAATATTGCCCTGTCATTGCATGCAACATGATCCTCTGTAATTCTATCTCCATAGAACATTTGTGGCAAGTCATCCACCTGCATTTCGGTTTTCAGTCGACCAGTGCACATTTCCTGAATTTGTCTGATATCCCTTTAGAACGAGAAAAACTCCCAGAAGACCTGTACTAGCAATTGACAGCTTTTATCGATGATAATCTGCTATGCCGTAACGGATGCATCTCACACCATGGTGAAGTTCCTGCAGATGACGAGGAGCTAACTCCTTCCCTCAAAAATGTTGTCAGTCTCAGTTGACTTCAACGAATACGCCCAAAGCTGCTTAAAATAGTCAAACAACGTTATGGTACTGAACTATGTTCCTGTACATAGGCGTCCATTAAACCGGAAATCTCCTTCGCCCTCCCATCCTTGTTAAGTTCCTGTGAAGATACACCAGTCATGCAGGCCGGTCTTTCCAAAAGTCAAAAACTACCTGTCTTTCTACCTATACCATCGACTCCAAAACCAAAATATAAACCTTCACAGCACTCCCAAAAATCCTGACCATAATGTCACCAAGCAGGGCATGCAGACTGCCATTTTCTCAGTGAGTGTAGCTACCTCCCTGAACAAGATCGTAAATTTATGGCCAAAGTGAGACAAATATCCAATATCTTAGACCTCTCTGATGATGATGAGGAAGTGGAAGACCCCATCAACTCTCCAGATGACAATGACAAGTCCTCCACCCCTGCATATAGAATTCAAGTCCGCCAATCACCTTACTTGGACACATTTTACGGTCACCACACTATACGTACCATAATTGACAGCGGAGCCACTGGAAACATGATGAGCCTTTCGATGGTCAAATGCCATGAGAAATAATTCTCAGTCAGCACACCAGATTTATGGCTCCTGCCCACTCACAGTGCTTGGTGAAGTCAGTTTTGTCATGACCTGTGATGATCAACAGTTTACCTTCAAAGGCTTTGTCGTTGAAAACCTGGATGTTGATGTCCTGGCAGGAACACCTCTCACGGAGCTGAATGACACTTCTGTTCACCAGGCTAAATGCCACATCATCCTCAATAATGGGTCCATATACCAATATGGTTCACTGACCTCGCTCTCACTCACCATACCGTTTGCCGTGCCCATTTGACATGTGCCCTCCACAAACTACAACTGTATGTCCGGGTGAGTATATCGAGCCAGACCTCCCTGATAATCTGTCTGATTCTACATACGCCCTTGAACCTCACAGTGACTATCAGGCTCATCGTGCTTCAACTGAAACATGCCCCCTCCCTCCAATTGATCCGCATTGCCAACTCGACCAATGAATCTCAAACCGCTACATCTCATGAACACTTTTGTCAAATCCATCCCATCTTCATGCCTTCAAACATCACCAGTGAGACTTGTGACTTGTATCCCCTTACTCACCCAAACTCAACCCAACCCGAAGAAAACAGCTCTAAGCCTCCACTCTGCCAGCATAACAGGCAACCCAGACAATAACTTTGCCCCAGATATTGGACGTGAATTTCATACCCTTCTCCAAGAGAATGATGACATCTTCGACCCCAGGCCCAAAGAACACAATGGTGCGTCTAGTCCATTCCAATTGGTAGGTGACATGGGTCGTGTCCAGCCTCTTCAACGTAAGGGTCACCTACCTTTACACTCTCAACAACCTTGCAGAACAATAACATAAGTTTTATGAACGAGAAGATATTGGTGTCTTCGTGAACCCACAAGAAGCAGGAGTCAACGTTTAGTATCTCAACGCATATTTCTTAGTTTAAGAAATCCATTGGGGGTTCTGACTAGTCATAGCAAACCCCAGCCTTCCTTGATGCTTGACGTTGATTCAACTCTTCAACAAATCGGGAGATGGAAGCACATTATCACTTCTGACTTGACTAATGCCTTTTATCAAATCCCCCTATCTCAAGGGTCAATGAAGTACTACGGTCACTACTGGATTTAGAGGTGGCCAGGTGGGGCCATGGCCCTGGGGCCCCACAAATTTCGATGACATTTTGAAAATCCCTTGAAAATGTGCTTCTAAGTTTTATGTCGGTGAATGAAGATTGTAAACTCTTTGTAAGGATATCTTTTCAAAATTGTCTGTCATTGTGGAGGGTCCTTTTCAAGCTTTGGCTTTTTCAAGCCGTTTCTTCCACGGTCCACAGAACGGATCCAACGTGGTCAAAAATTCCCGGGCAAGCCTCGGCATTGGGGCCCGCGCATTCGGATCTTTTTTTTTTGGATCGCTTCATCGATGCTTCGGATGGTTGAGCGTGACCAACTAACTACGGCACTGCCCGCCAGAGCCAGCAAGCACAGACGGAATACAGAGGCCCAGCCAGAGGAGAGGTGAAAAGGTGAAAGTCAATGTGGTAAAACTAGGCACAGGCCAGCACAGCACACGGCCGGCAGGGTCGTATTGTACACACTGAAACTGCGGCTGGCAGGGAACGCTGTCAGTACCGCTGCTTACTGGCGCGCACAGCACAGTAACACGGTGTGACTTTCTATGTTCCAGGTGGTGTGAAACATACTTGTGTTCGTGATTCTGGTACGTCCCACGTGCACTCTGACAATATCTGGGTTACTCGGTACCTACCAGCTGCAGACCACAATGAGCGGCTTCGGTGACGACAGGCACAAATCCAGGGCTCCACGGAAATATGACAGTGGTGCTCAAAAGCGGAAACGTTCCAAGGAAAAAGATGAAAGACACAAGGCCGTCGTCGACAAGACCGCAAAAATCTCAGAGTTTTTCACTCCTGCACAAACGGCAATTCGTCCATGACAGAGGCTGGAACACCACAAGAGACAGACAAGCGAATTTGGCAACGGAACCCCGGCGTCAAGATTCGCCATCATCTCGGAAGGTCCACCGATGAAGAACATGCATCAGATGAAGAAGCGAGAGATATACTGACTGATCGTGGACCTGGCTTTGCCAATTGCATTGGATGTTGGCCTCCTGAGCAAGACCGTCATCAGAGATGATCGACTACTGGGCATCACGAGATTTGGAGCCCCTGCAGAATTCGACTGGTCCCTTTGATTCATCATAACAGTTCGTTGAAGGTAGGAAACGCTGCTGCTCCAATAATCTTTTTTTAACCGTAGACTACAAAACGGAGAGTCCGTGAAAAGGTCCTGGCTTTGCTTCTCCACATCAACCGGAAAACTGTACTGCATCGCTTGCAAGCTCTTTTGGAGGCGCTACTGCCCTGGGCGGGGAAGGATTCAATGATTGGAAGCATGCCAGTCGTTCTATCGAGGTGCATGAGCGTTCGCATGTACATTGTGCGAATATCATCCGCTTGTCAGACAGAGCAACATCCGCAGGTCGTGTGGACACTGAACGCGTCAAACAGGTGAATGATGATTGTGTCCTATTGGAGGGAGGTGCTGAAACGAAGTGTGAGCGTGATATCGTTTCTCGCTGAGCGTGGTCTAGCGTTCCGTGAATCGGATGAAATTGTTGGGTCACGGACGAACGGTAACTACCTTGGTTTAATGGAATTACTTGCGGAATACGATCCATTTTTGGTGCAGCACATTCAGAAATATGCCAACCAAGGTAGTGGCCACACCAACTACTTATCATCTATGACATATGAAGAGTTAGTCTCCATCATCGGAAAATCTGTTCTGGATAACATCGTCGCTCGTGTGGAAAGAGGCAAAAATACTTCTCTGTGTCAGTCGATTCTACTCCTGACATAAGCCACATCGACCAGCTCACAGTTATTCTACGATACATCGAGAACGAGGCTCCAGTGGAGCGTTTCAGGCCTTTCTGAGCAACACAGGACACACTGGACTCCAGCAAGCGACGGCATGACTGGATTTTTTGAAAAGCCACTGGATTGGACATCGCTAACTGCCGAGGACAATCTTACGATAACGCATCTAATATGAGTGGCCGATACAACGGGATGCAGGGAATGATCCAACAGGAGAACCCTCTCGCAATATTTGTGCCATGCGTGACGCACTCACTGAACTTAGTCGGTCAGTCGGCCGTGGGATGCTGTAGACCTGCAGCAGCATCCTTTGAATTCGTGGAACAAGTGTATGTATTTTTTACAGCTTCCACTCGCGCTACGCCAGATTATTTGATGCCCTGAAAGCCAAAGGTCTGCAAGTACCAAGGCGCCTCAGCGACACTCGCTGGTCGGCTCATTCTGATGCAACCCGAGCTTCTCTAGACGGTACACGCGAAATCACGGATGTCCTCGATGAAATCGCAAAACGATGAACAACTGAATAGTGAAACAAGAAACACCGCCCGAGACACTTCACCAAACGATGTGCACGCTCGAGATAGGGTCTATGCTGGTTTCTGTCTACTGTCCCTTGGTAGATTTGATCGTACGAGTAAAACCCTTCAGTCGCAAGCTACCGATCTCAACACAGCCGTGCAGCACCTCAAGTCATGGCGAGCTATCAGTTTGATACATTCGTTGTTGACGGATGGAGCGCTCAGTGTACGGAGGAATTCACTCGCGGATCGCGTAGACGAAAGCGTAATGTCCGCTTCGCTCCCTTGGACTACGGACACACTCCAGAAGTAGAACTAGTCGCCAGGAGTCCTTTCGCATCAGTGGATACGTTGCAGTGATCGACGTACTGCTGTCGCAGTTGGAAAAGCGTACAAACGCTTATAGCGAGATGAGCGACAGATTTGGATTCCTGCGTGCTCTTGTTCAACTCGAAGTGGAGCAGATTCGAGCGCTCCATGCTCGAAGCTCGTCGAGCTGTATCGGGAAGATCTATCACCTGACCTCACAGAAGAATGATTCAGTTTCAAAGCCATGATAAAGGAGTCAGAGCCAGACTCGGGCCGTACTGAACTCGAGATGTACAGTTTTCTCATCGAGCACGCAACAACTCACCGATACTTTCCCAAACGTGGAAGTGCTGCTTCGGATTTACCTCTCACTGGATGGTGTCGAACTGCTCCGGGGAGCGCTCGTTTTCGAAACTCAAGCTTATCAAGAACCATCTTCGCTCCACGATGAGGCAGCAGAGACTGGTCAATCTGACCATCATTTTCAACCGAATCCGATGTGCTCAATTCCATGCAGGTTGACAGTTCATATCCGAGTTCACTGCCGCGAAGTCGCGCAGGAAGCTTGTCCATTGATTAAGGCGCCGTGTGCATGTTCATCGATGTGGATGACACTGCCGTGTATTTTGCGGTCGCTGGAAGTCGGCTATTAATCACCATTTCGGATTTCTCTTGTCCAGAGGGTTTTTAGAAGTTAGAAGATTTTTAGTCGAAGTTCGTAGTATGATTAATGACAGCGCGTCGTTTTGTTATTTTCTTATATTGTCCATCTCTTTCTCTTACTCTTGTAGCAACAGCATTTTTGTGATTTGATTTTCGAATGAGCTCAGAGATAAGTCATCAGCTCATAGATAAGTCACCAGCCATATCAATAACAATCCGTCCATCTTGTCATATTGTCAGATTTAATTGTAATTTGTGAACATGTATGCCAAATCATTCCTGATCAGGATCTGCCAAATCTATAGATACAAGTTCAGTTGTTGATCGAAAAAGCAGTTTATAATTTAAGTTGTTGATTAATCTCAAAATTTGGGGGCCCCCCACAATCATTGTGCCCACGGCCCCCCACATGGTAAATCCGGCCCTGACTACGGTGTTGCGACCCCTTTCCGTTGTGTTAGGGTCTCCAACAGATCCGCTATGGGTATGCCTGGCTCTGAAACTGCACAAGAAGAACTTACATGTCACCTACTTAGAGACCGGTTGGAGGAGGGTGTTGTGGCCAAACTCGCTGATGATCTCTACTGCAGTGGAGCAAGCATAGACGAACTGTTAGTCGACTAGAAACGTACGAATGCTAGATGCACTCCTAGCCAACCACTTCAACTTGTCAGCATCGAAGACTGTCATTGGCCCTTCTTCCATCATGATTCTACGTTGGGGTGTCGGCATCAAGACACCAAATGCAGCAAGGCCCCATTCAGCATCTCTACATTACCGGCGTGGCCCCCCCCTCCCCGAAAAAGGTGGCTTTCCCAGGAAAGATCAATGGCAGATAGTGAGACCCACAAGCTTGAATGAAAGGACTTCTTCAAGAGGATTGTTGAGAAAGTAGATGTGGGAGGGGGTGGGGTCCAAGATGGTCCTTTCAGAGAGACATCGTGAGAGTGTGACATTTGTCAGGGTTGAAAGACATGTTCCATGTATTGGACCAGCTTGTGATTTTATCCACATCTGCAGAGAGTGAAGAGGCTGCTGCTTGCCAATCTGAGGGATGACAGATGGTACAGCAGAGGGTGGAGTCATCAGCAAATAGATAAAGAGGATTTTACAGAGAGTCAGAGAGATCATTGATGAAAAGCAGAAAAAGAACAGGGCCCAGAACACTGCCTTGAGGAACTCCAACCTGGACAGGTAGAGGGGATGAGAGAACTCCATTAAGGGCCAAACATTGGCTGCGACAGGAGAGGAACTCTGCAAGCCATGAGTGGAGATGGCCTTGGATACCATGGAAAGAGAGTTTAGTGAGCAGGGCAGGGTGCCAGACAATATCGAAGGCACGCGATATGTCAAGGGAGATGGTCTCTGATTTCATGTATGCCATTGAGAATCTCCATCCATTGTTGGGAGAGCGGAAGCAGCATATCCAGGGTAGAGTGAACTGGTCTGAATCTAAATTGATGATCGGAAATCAAGCCATTGGAAGAAGAGGAAGGGATTTAATGTCGTGAAGTGATGATGGATTCCATAAACTGTGCTGATGATTGGCGAAGGCCGATTGGTCTATCGTTGCAAGGATCTGTTTTTGCACCTTTTTTATGCAGAGCGGTAATGTTTGCTGAATTCCAAGCATATTGAAGATGACCTTGAATAAATGAGAGGGTGAATGGAACGAAGAGAGGGTGAGCAAGAGCAGCAGAGCAGGTTTTTAGGACACGAGCTTGGGCTGATGCCATCTGGACCAGTTGCGGAATCTGAGTCAAGGTTTTACAGCAAGCTCTCCACCTTGTCAGGAGAAAAGGACACAGAGTCCAGGAACAGCTGGGTGTGACTGCGTAAGGTGGGTACAGAAAGCAACGGGTTTGGGACACAAGATTTATAAGCAAACACCGAGTTTAGGCATTCAGCCTTTTCACATGCAGTTTCAGCTGTGCAGCTATTTGAGTTAAGGGAGGGGATGGAGGGGAAACACACACCAGAAACAGACTTAACTCGACGCCACCAGGATTTGGAGGAGGGAGACAGGTTTGAGTGTTCAGACTTGAGATGAGAAAGATGTTGTTTTTTGGCTCTTCTAAGGGTAGACACACACTTGTTCCGAGCTTTGTGGAACGAACTAAGATTGCCTTCAGTTGAATTAGCCTTTCATTAAGCGAAGACAAGTTGTTTCACAACAACGGCCTCGCCACAAGCTTCAGTGTACCATGGGCAGGAGGAAGCGGGAAACAACGGAAGACAAGATGGGATAAATGTGTGCATGTGAGAGAGTGAGCAAGTTTCTTTCAAAGAATTCCCAGGACGAGTTGATGTCGGAGGAAGGAGAGATGAGAGAACAGCCTAGAAGTTTGATCGCTGCCTACATTTGGCCTGGGTGAAATGCCAGACTCGACAGAACTTATGTGGTTCTCAAATAACAGCCAGAAAGATGTCCACTTTGGCAAGCGTGTGGTCAGATGAACCTATTGTAGCGGAGGAAGAACAGCAGATCTTCTCAGGGAAATTGGTCAAAATGAGATCCAGAAGAGATGGTGTACTGTTGGTTGAGATTTGCTTCGGAAGTTGGCAGATTGTGTCAGTCCCAATGAGTCACAGAAGTCTTTTGGTGAAGAGCCATGGCAGGTGAAATAGGTACCCACACCCAGCCAACTGGCATGATGACAATTGAAGTCACCACATATGAGGAAGAGAGAGTTGGGATGAGAGGACAGAAGTTGGTCCATGTTTTCGGAGAGTGAGATGTATATGGAGTCATCACTGTTTGGTGGACGGTACAACACACATTATAAAAATGATGTGGGAGTGGAGGGGAAGCCGTAGCTCGAGGTATTCCTGGTGGTGTGGGGTTGAGAGGGCAGTGCATGGGTCGGGAGGATAAGAGTCTTTGATGAAGAGAGCAACTCTGCCGTCAGGACAAGGCTCAGGTCTGTCATACCGGAGGAGGAAGTAACCAGAGAGAGATACTAGGGAGTCAGAGACGTCTTGAAGGAGGAAAGTTTCTGTGAAGCAGATTATGTCTGGTTTG
>CM068955.1:97784072-97803182 GCA_035128595.1 Eptatretus atami | reverse complement strand
CATCCTTCCTATTGTATTCCGATGAACATTTTTCGGTTTTCCCTACTCCAAGCGGCTCAACGGAACGTTTGAAACTCGCAAAGATATTCGTGAATGTCGATGCAAAAAAAAAAACAACCAATGGAGCCCTTTTTTAGTTTTCCATCCAGGTGGTGAGATAATTAGCGAATTAGTTAATGAGGTGGGGATAAGAGGACCACAATTCTTTCATCCCTTTTAGTTCCTTTTATTACTTTTAGTCCTTTTAAGACCCTTTGGACCCTTTAGACTCTTCCAAGACCCTTTAAAACCCTTAAACATTTTAAGATCCTTTATAACCCGAAGACCCTTTAAACCCTTTCTGAACCTTATAACCTTAAAATCCCCAAGACGTCCATTGGGACCTACACTTCTTGCAGAGCGTGTGCTTCCTAGCAGTCTCCTTGGCTTTTGGGCACAATCCTGGACGGTCGCCACTCCGACCTAGGATACAGCATGCTGGCACTCATTTTGCCGACCTCGGAAGGAGACAGGCCAGAGTCAACCACCTGGTATTAATCAACAAGACGAGTGGGATTTTGAACTCAGGATTTCTAGGATCCCTAGCAACCACCCTAACCAGTAAGTCCAACACCAGTATATCCCCAAGGGCCCTTTAGAGTGGTCGACCCTTTAGAAACCCTCAGATCCTTTTAGACCCCTAAGCCAATCTTCTATCACCTAATGCAGCCTGACTACGACCACCCTCCATTGGGAACGAGCGTCTGTCCCACTTGGGACTATTCGTTTATTTGAAGTGTCAGATATTCACATGGATTGCTGACAGCGTTTATTTTGGGTATTGATAAGTTGTAAACTTTTGAAAAGAAAAAACTAAATGCTCACGTGAAATAAACACCGCGCTGTGCCTTTCATGTTGGTGATAAAGCTAAATCCATCAAAATAGTGGTTGACTGTGTGACATCATACGGCGTTACGTGACTGAGGAACTTATACAATTTTCAAAGCACGTGCCGTGTCTAATGTCATTGCAGGTTGCTTGACGTCAACATTTTCCAAGTTACTGCCCATACATGAAAAAAGGGACTTCTTCATCGGCTGCTGGAAAGGTGGTGGTTGGGAAAGGGCGATATCTTATTAATCTTATAAGTATTTTCAAGTGTTGTGTGTGCGTTTTTGTACAGTTGTTTCTTCACGTCCGACCGTTATAGCATCGAGAGGCCCTAAAGTTTGGGTGTAGGTGCTTCAGAATCTGGGCAAGTTTCAAGCTGCGGTACCAAACGTTAGCCTTGATGTCTGCTTTGAGCCATAAAGCCACTCAAAAGTTGTTTTGGGATGTGGGTCAGGTAGTGCTGCCACCAGCCCGCAGGCAAAAGGTAACCACCATGAGGCCCATAATTCCATAGCATTTCAATGTCAAACACGTCCTGAAAACCACGTACGGGAAAAGGTCACCCAGCCTGGCAGCCTGGGTAGCCCCCACCCCAGATAGCACCCCGGGCAGCGCTAGGTAGCCGTACTCATCGTTAATATAATTATTTCTGATTGTTTTTTTTTTTCTACACATAAATGAACGATATAACTGACATTAATTGTACCGTTAGGTGATGTTGATAGCCTGTTGAAGCGGAACTGAGTCAACTTGTGTATTCCAATTCCCGAGATCACACCAAAGAGAAAGTTTGAAAGGAGTTTTGAAAATCTTAAGCAAACAGAAAAATAACTTATTATCTATCTATACAGTGCCGGATTAGACTGGGAAGGCCCTAAGCTGGATAAAGCTTGGAGGCCCTTGTTAAAAAATTACACCAGGAAGTCTCACAAAAAATTGAAAACATATATGGCCTTTTAATTATTTCTCAAATCATCCAAAATTGATTCTCTTACTCTATTAGCCATAACTGAATAAGTTCATCACATATTGTCTTAGACAAATTGAAGGAGACCCAGATCCTCTGTGTCCATATTGTTTTATGTGGTTGAAAGAAATGAATCAAACTTAGCAATAATTCTAACAGGCCAAGGTAGTTGCCATTATTTGGCGATTTGGTGGCTTAATGGCGATTTTTCGTCATGATGGTTCCCGCACCAAGGTAGCAGTTCTTTAGCCTCATTCACACATTTTTACACGTCTTCTCACATTTCTTGAGGCCCCTGTGGATTGTGAGGCCTAAGCTGTAGCTTGTTTAGCTCTATGCCTAAAATCCGGCACTGCAGCATATAATAAATGTGTGTGTGTGTGTGTGTGTGTGTGTGTGTGTTGTGTGTGTGTGTGTGTGTGTTGTAATATGTCACTATAGCATTGTTTTCTGGAAATAGTGGGGCGGGGGGCGGATCCATAGCTAGAATGTGGTAAGTGTACATTGGTCATGTGATTCGAGTAGGTTAGATTGCTATGCCACAGGGACCTGTTAGAGCAAGTCATTCTGTTGCACGTGACACTCAGGAGGCAGCGTATGTAATTTATCAAACAGGATAGTCAGAGTAAAAAAGGTATGCGTAAACACCTCTTTTTGTGGGCGGACCAGTGAGGACTTCCCATCACAAAAGCACACATGTCACAGTGTGTGAAAAGGCCTTCATATCTGTCTGACCAGGTGTGTCAGCCACGGTGATGTAATGTGCTGTCCGGCCTGGAAGCAGGTAATGGATATAGTTTTTTTTTATTGATGCTGCCCTGTGGGAGGATGGCCTGGAGGATGACTTTGCCAAGGAGGACAGATGGGAGAGGAATAATAAGGGCCTGAAGAGAAAGAGTACACGAGAAGTACCAGTGTGCAGGATGACTCAAGTGTGAAGAAAAAGGACACAAAAGCACCTTGGAGATAGAGAAGAGAATGGGGACTCCAAAACTCCTGGGGAAAGAGAAGATGAAGGAGAGCTGAGAGGACAGACACCGGAGCTCCCGGTGTTCAGGAGACGAGAAGAGGGTCACGAGGGCTGTTTCAGGGTACAAGTCCGAGGTTGCCATTCATCGTTGGCTTATTCCGCCCTAGTTTACTCCGTCGCTATTCGAGACGGGCTACATCATCTCCTTCCACCTGCACATCATAGTCAAAGGAAAGTCTTCACCTGCAATTAAATGATTGCAGAATTGTGATCTGTGGCACCCAGTGTGGGTGATGTTTATTAATTTCTCATCATTGTATGTAAGTTTGTGTGTCCCCATTTCCTGTTTGTGTCTTTTAATTCCCATGGTTTGTCTGAACTGCTTGTCTTGTCCACCTTTCCCTCCATATTCATTATTAGCAAACACCACCTGTCGTTGGGGGAGAGTGAGGTGGGAGAGAGAGTGGGGTGAGGGAAAGAGAAAGAGGGAGGGGTGTGGGGAGGAATAGAGAAAGAAAGGTGAGGAGGAAGGCGAAGTGAGAAAAGTGAATGTTATGTTATGCCTCATGACCCCCCCCCCACACCACACACACACACACACACACACACAACACACACACACACACACACACACACACACATATATGTATATATACATCAATGTAGTAGCGGAAGAGCGTGTAAGCATACGCGAACCGTGCTTTCCCATTGTCGGGGTCGCTACCTGCATTGTTTTTCGTTCATTTATTTTTGTATTTATTTTGCGGATGCTTTCCAACGGTTCTGTGATTTTTTTTCCTGGTGTATGTATTATCTTTTTTTTTTATTACCTCTCCCACCGAAGTTGGAAGCTATGTTTTCACCCCTGTCTGTCTGTTTGTTTGTGGCATTGAATCTTCAAAAAGTTTTGGAGTGTGGACGGATTCGGATGAAACTTGGTGGACGGTTGGGTGGTGACAAGACGAAATGATACAATTTTGGTGAAGATCTGACTCCAGATCGGATCCGAGAAGTATTTAATTTTTAATTCACCATTGTGAGATTGGGCCATAAACGATTTTTCGCATGATATTTCAAAAATCGATTGGGCCTGATATGTTTAGTCACCGCACACCAGACCATGAACAGGTTAGAACAGGTTTACATGATTCCTGTAGCCAGTCACAGATCTGATCTGGCCTGACCTGATCTGCCCTACAAATACTATGATACAACTTTTGACAAAAACAATGTGTGCAGATCTGTGAACCTTTTGCCCGTGGTAGTTTGCCATGTGGATGAAGCAAATATGAACATGGGTGGTCGTGCAGAAACGAAACTGTGCAGATTTGCGGTCAGCTATGAGAGTAGAGCGTGAGAGCCCACAGTGATGGTCCTGCAGTATGGATCTCACCACGTCGCTAGCCGAAACACGAGAAGGCATGAGGTGGTGGGAGGGATGACCTTGGCTCATGCTGTGTTGCTTAATGGTTAGGGTGGTGGACTTGGGATCCTAGGATCCTGAGTTCAAATCCCCTTGGCTGTGAATTAATACCAGGTGGGGTTGACTCAGCCTGTCATCCTTCTGAGGTGGCAAAATGAGTACCAGCTTGCTGGTATCCTGTGTTGGAGTCGTGACCCGTGCAGGATTGTGCCCAATAGCCAAGGCGACTGCTTGGGCAGCACCAATGCTCTGCACAGAGTTTGGTCCCAATGGATGATGGAATGGATGTGTGGAGAGGTGCAGCGTGTGAGGTGTGAAGTTTGATGCCGGTTCTCATTGGCGACTCTCTTGATTCTTTGGGCTCTGAGTCAGTGAGATGGTTCATGTGAAGGTGCAAGAGTGTGAGGTGTGGAAGGATGATGGGGGTCCTGAAAAGGACTGCTGGCGAAGTGCCGATGCTTTGGGTTAGAGGGAGCAAGAAAGATACAACTTGGGGGGAATTTCAGTGGGTATGTGTGACCATGTCAGGAGCCCTTCCTTAGCGATCTTCCACTTCTCTGTCAGACTGTGCCGCTCGATGCTCAGCTCCAGTCCCATCCTCAACTCCAAATTCCTTTCTCCATTCCGACCCAAGACTCCTTCGGATGGCTCCCAGATGTGTCATACTTGCTTGCCTGCCTGGCATGGCATGTTATAGGTGCGTTGCCTGTCGTCTAACATGTCCACGTTCTGTATCCAGCAGCGCTCATTGTCTGGTACAGGAGCGTCGCGTTGCGTATCGATGTTGATGCTCGCTCGCTCGCTGTGTAGAACAAAATACTATGATACAACTACCCATTTTATGTGATTTGATATGTGATACCGGGGTTTCAAATCCGTCACTATTAGAAATTTTCACAAAACACTTGTTTGTATTGTGGTCAATACTGGGGGGGGGGGGTGTGATGGATAAAGACGAGAAAATGTATTGACAAAAGGAGATCAAAGCATGATGCGTCAGTGTTGATTCATTCCCTACGCGCTTTAGACCAGGTATCGTCAGTATACATGCATGGCCCGCAGAATAAAAACTTCAATGGGATTGGACTTACATTAACGGTGCATTGACACAAGCATTCAGTGAACCACAATAACCAAGAAAAAGACAGGTCAAGTTATACAAGATTCCATGGAATGTGCTGGTTTACAAATCAGACGTGATATGGGGCCTGGACGCTCAATTACAAACACAATAACACATTAGGCTAAGCTATGGACAAAAACAGGGAAGAAGAAAATAACTAAATGAGAGAAAGAAAGAATCTTGTGGCACGCCTCGTCAATCTGGTACTTGTTGTTTTTTTTGATGCTCTGAGTTAGTTTATAAGGGTAGAAATATGGACAACAATATGGTACTCGCAGGTCGATAAGATGGGCTTCTGTGGTGGGCGAGAACTTAGCAACGCCTCCTCCCGCCTCGCGGCGCAGGTTGCTCGGCTTCATCCTTGCCTACTGAGTCACACGATAACTGAGAAGAAGAGGTTTAATCCAGAATCTCTCATGATGGGTGAGCCGCGTGAGCTGCGTTCAAGGACCACAGACAACTTCAATGCCTTGTCCGACCATCTTTTTCTCACATGACCTTAAGGAAGATCTTCTTCTTTCGTTGTACCTTTCACACCTTCCCTGTTAATAAAACTCCGCTCACATCTTCTAACCACTCACTCACTGACTGTAATGGTCCTGAGAACTATCTCCCGTGGAGACGGCCGTTTTTGAACATGATGCCTTTTGTAACTAAAGTGTGAAGTTGAGGCCAAAAATTACCCATTTGGTTGGAGTTTCGTCTGGAGTTTGCTCTGTGCCATTGTCCGGTGAGGTCTGACATACACATCTTGAGGTTTATTTAATAAGCCACCTGGTCCTGTCATGTCGTGATGATCTTTGCTGCTTTATATTTGTTATCCTTTCTTGTTTTCATCCTCCACAAAATCAGTCAAGTGAGTAATAACACATTATTGTCTCTGGTTGATGTATTCTGGTTGTGTAGAGATCCTGCATTTTGACGTTCATCACGGTTCTCATGATGTCACGTTCGCCATTCTTTTTGAAACGTGGATTGTTCTTTTTTTTCTGTCTGGATTGTGATTGTGGCTTTGAAAACATCCCGTGGTTCGTTTGTTTTGTCTTTGCAGTCATCGTTGATTTAATGAAGCAGTTACAAGACCCCATCTTCTGCCTGCAAGTGACATTTCTTGGTATAACGGTTGACACGGGTGGTGACATTCAAGCTATCATCTTCTACGAGCTACGCTTTCACCAGTATACTGACTGACTGACACTCACTCACTCACTCAATATGTCACTCTTATAAATATTTAGTATTTTATAAGTGAGCGAGAAAGTTACAGTTTTTCATACTGATGTAACTCAAAACCATGATTCCAGGAAAACTTACAAAACTATCCGTAAATGTCCGTCAATGGAAATATCCAGAAACAAAAGTCAGCCGGTGCAGCCTCACTCTAGCTCACGGAGGGCCACATGACCAAAGGCAATGGACATCACGTCATCAAGTCTTGCACAGGCACAATAGCCCCCAAAGGAAGTAGGTTTTCTCGATATTATGGTGATGTGATTCGAGAAGTACCTATCCTGGCTACTAGAATTTTTAAAACTGAGATTCTTCTCCCTTGAAGAGATGGGTCCCAGAAACAAGGGCTAGTGTATATACAAGGGTGTTTCGTTCTATAACTCTAAAGGGTGTATATACAGGGTGTATATTGATACAGGGTTGTCTCTAAAAGGGTGATACTTACAGAGGTGTATAGTTGATACAGGGTGTCTCTAAAGGGTGTATATACAGCGGTGTATATTGATACAGGGTGTCCCTTAAGTCTCCATAGATAGGGAAAATTAACACTTTCAGCAAATAGTCTCCCGAAATTCTTCATAAATAGCTTATATCTTCTTTTTTTCAGATTCCCTGCAAGAATGCCTTTGTCAAAAGAAGAACGAATTGAAATCATTTCTCATGGCTGGTTCGGGAAGCTGTCGCAAGGTTGCAATCGACTTTAACAGAAACATGGCAAGCACATCACACACGACACATACGACAAGATTCAGAACATGGATCATTTAAAGCAGGGGTCTCCAACCTACAGCCCGCGGGCCACATGCGGCCCCTTAGACGGATTATGCGGCCCGCGGTGCCATTATTAAGTTTACATTACAATTCGCGCCTGGCGATACCGCCCAAAAGGTTAGACCCCTGATTTAAGGAACGCATTCGAAGTGGAATTACTTGCATAATTGCAGATGTGTTGACACGAGTCACCATGAGTGGGAGAGACGACTTCTGTGTGTTTACAAAGAAATGGCAATCATGTCGGAGAGCGTTTTTGTAAATAAAGTTACATTTTTGCTAAAAGTGTTAATTTTCCCTATGTATTGGGAGACTTTTTGGGACTTTTGGATATAAATATAATATATATCCTGATATTTTCAAAAATGTATTGGCCCGATATCTTCTAGTGATCAGGCATTGCACGGCAGATAGTATGCACTCTACTGAGTGCATTTCTAGTTTACCCCGTATTCACGATCCACATAGCTGGACAACCCGTTTCTAAAGATCACTTTGTTCCAGAAAGTTGAATGAAGCACAAGTCCTACATTAGAAAATCGTCGAAATACCTGAGATTTGGCAGAATTATATTGTTGTTATTGAAAAACATGAAAAAGAAACCGTCGTTTTATTATTTCCATGTGTTTTTGCATCACCGCCCAGTTACAACAAATGGCGAAATACGCCACTCAGAGATGCCGCCAATGAAAGAGGTATAGAGACACTTCAGCTGGGTGAGGATTGCTTGGACCCGCCCCCCCTCGGAACAGATAGGGGAAGAGCTCCTCGCGAACATGAAACGGAATATAATTTCGGAATGGAATTTGGGCTTTTCAGAAACGGATAATCACTGGCTCTACCATTTGCGGTGTTTTAACAGCCTGCTGCACACCATAATAAATTTATGTTTTGCAGCTTAGCATTTTGTCTACCCAGTACAGCAGCTTTGTTACATCATACTTATCCTACGATATAAAATAAGGCAAAATCTGTACATCTGTTCCTTATAGAATAGAAAACAGCTTGCCGCCCTCCACCAAATTTTGCATTTATGCTTGTGGTATGCAGTGTCAGGTCATGGGCATGTACCCCCCCCCCCCACCCTCGCCTCTCCCCCATGAGTGTGGGGAGAGGACTTGCAATTTCTGCAGCTATAAGCAGCTAAAACCATGTCCTGGACTTATGACACCCTGAGTGAACACGTCATTCTTTCGGATTCTGTCCCTGATTTCAGGACCTTTTGTTCGTTCTTATGTTTTTCCTCCACCTACACCCTATACCCTTTGGTAATTTTGGAATCCCCTATTGTCCTCTTTAGGCTCCCTAGATGAGTCAAGACCCTCGTATACAAATACATGCCTTCTATAATATTGTTGCGGACTCGGGGGTCGAGGCTCCCACAAGGGAAGCGCTCGGGTCCCTCTCGATCGACCGGTCCTGAGGCCACCTTGGCACAGATAACTCCGCACACCAGTAGGTGTGCTAGGCAACCACGAACGCTGATTGGCACGTCAATTCGGCAGGGTTACACTATTCGTTGATACTTAACCTGTGGACGGCCGAGTTGATTCGGTCTCGTGCCCTCAAGTGCACACTTCGATTACTGCCGAGCAATACAGTGAGTGTGCACTGGCTAACAACAGCAAATTTGGTGGGGTATAACTTTGCGGCAAGACCAATGTGCGGACCATGTTGGACCAATGAAGGAAAAGCCAAAACGGGCTGGGTTCATTTATAACAAAGCAATTTATTACAAGCAAGGGTAGGTAAGTTGTGACACAGTAACAGTGTTTATTCAATGAAATGTACAGCAGGGGAAGCAAGGAATTTGTGGGTGCGGCAAAATAAATGCAGTCATTTATAAAAGAGGACAGTGCAGAGTTAACCCGCAATAACTTCTGCAATCTTAACTTATGTTACACATAACACGCACTGTCAGACACACACACACACACACACACACACTGTCAGACACACACACACACACACACACACACACACACACACGAGAAAGCTAGAGAGTTCAAAAAGAGGAGAAGCAGGTGAGGTGTAGGTGACCTCATTGCACCTGGAGCGTCGATGTACCTATGTAACCCAATCACTTAAGAAGGGGGAGGAGGAAGAAAACTGGGATGTCTATGGTACATGAGTGGGAGGTGCAAAATGTGATGTAATGCAAGAGGAAGGTGTTAAGGTGAGAATTGGTAATGCTTTTTTAGTGGATGGGACACAGATGGAGAAAAAGATGTGTGAGAGATAGCTTAACGGGCACATGTGCAATAAAGTCTGTAAATGTATGGTTAACAGAGAATGAATGTTGGAAGCCATCAAAGCCAGCACCAATGACGCGGGAATAACACCGGCAACGACCCCGGCCAATGCTTGCTCCACATGCTTGCTGCTTGCTTCACTAGGTTGCGCTGCCGTCTCAGCTCGGATGCCGCTCGGCTCAGCAAAGGCTCTGGAGGAAGAGACTCTACTAACGGCTCTGATTTGCTCTCTTTTTATAGAACCCGGAGTGATGGAAGAGGCAAGAAGCAGATCAGAAGACCCTATAGGTGTTTCCGAGCATCCCCATTGGTGTGTAGATGTTATTCCGGGCTGTAGTTACACCCTGCCAGATCCCGGAGCCGAAAATGGCCTCAGTTGCTTCTCAGCCGGGCCACGCGACACAGAGCTGTAATTAACATTTAACGTTAGCTGAGGGTCTTCGGGAGCGCTCTCTGGCCATGAACATGCGCTGAACTCCGTTTGAGCATTATTTAGCGGAGCGCCAAGGCTACATGGACGTCATTGAATGAGCCCCAGTGCATATTTGCGCTTACACACCAAAATACCCCGGCTCGCAATGTCCTTCATTCCTTCGGCATCCGCAGAGACTGTGGTGAGCATCCAGGGAGTTAACTGTGGTTGAGGCGGTTTGTAACGGTTGTTGTGAGGGCGAGGAAGCACTCTGGAGTTTGTGGTGAAGGTGTTGAAGCATTGCGAGTGGTTGAGGTGGTTATGATGAGGATGTTGAAGTGGTTGGTCGCAGTTGTGGCATTTGTGGTGAAGAGGTCGGGTGTAGGTTGTTGTGGGGATTTTTAGAAGGCGTTGTGAGAATTATTGTGAGGGTTGTAGCGTCATGGTGAGCGTCTGAGATGAGGCATCGGTTGGTTTATGGTGAGCCGTTTGAACAGGAAATGCGCATGTATGCAAATTAGGCAATCACTGTGCCTTCTACATGCTCCGCAGATAGCGTTACTGGCCTGACATGCATGCTTGCATGGTTTTACAGCATCTATATGAAATAAAAGTAAGGCAACTAAATGAAAGAATAGGGGATTGAAGACATAACTAAAAGCCCTACGCAACGCATCTTGTCCCATGTACCCCACTAGATATGTGGAAAGGGCACTGGCGTAGCGAGGGGAGGGGGGCGAAAGGGGCGGTCACCCCGAGCAGTGCTTTTTGGGGGCGGCAAATTTGTCATTTTGCATCTATGGCAAGCGCAAGCGAAGGGAGGAGTTGAACTTTGCAAATGGCCCCGCCCTTCATTTGCTGACCAATAGTTTGGCCACAATATCCCAGATAGAGGGGTGGACAAAAAGGAGCGCGTTGCATGGGAAACTAAGCAGATGAGGCGTTCATGCTCATTTGAATTCATCGTTCACGCCTCAGTGTCCGGCTCATTTGTTCAGGTGAGAGAAGGATATGAACAAAAAAGCAGAATTTATTCGCACGATTTTTAAAGCTTGAAAATTAATTTTCTTTGAAATCCTGTTGGATAAAACACTATTATGTATACTATTATGTATTTATTTCAAAAGCAAAAATGGCAGAATTCCCCTTTTGAAGGCCGAGGGGTGTTGGGCAAATGCGACATGGAGCTTCATGGAGGGTAGAAGACTTCAAAGCTGTGATAGACGAGTTTGCCTCACTGAAGGCTATGAAGAGGGGAACTACACAGCCACACCAACTGCACATTTAGTAAGCCAATGACCATTTATATAAGCAGAAAACAAAACTTTGACGTTTACTTGCAAATGTACTGTACTTCATTTGATTTGTAACTAGAAGGCACTCGGTAGAGCGCGTACCTCCGCCACGTAATGCCTGATCCACGACAACATATCGGGCCCAATACATTTTTGAAATATCATGCTATACAGTACTATATCGTTTTTGGCCCTATCTCTCAATGGTGAAGAATCACTTTAAAAAAAAAAAAATTATCGTATCCGGATCCAGATCTTCACCAAAATCTAATCAATTGTTGTGGTCACCTACCCAACCTGTCCATAAAATTTAAAACCAGATCTGTGCACAACTTTTTGAGATATCCTGCATACAAACAGAGAAACAGCCAGACAAACAGACAGAAAGGGGTGAAAACATCAACTCCTTCACCTTCGGTGCAGAGATAACAAAGTTATTTCATTGGGCTCTGTGTGTTAATTCATCATGTGAGTTACGAGGGGTGGAAATTTGACAACTCGCCCCGAGCGTCATTTTTCCTCGATACACCAATGGTAAAGGATAACTAAACAAATACTAACGAGATAAACTCTCGGGATCGCTTTTATGTTGGATGCTATTGCCTCGGAGGAGTGCCGGCTTTGCAGAGCCGCAACACTATATTACCTGCTGACTATGGAATATCTGAATGTCATGTAGATTTCGGGAATTCTCCTTCCCTTCTTCCGTGACCACATTTAAGTAGAACTAAACGTATACATCTACATATGGAATTTTATGCTCAACATCCAGAATATTGTGTGCAGTTTTGGTCACCACAACTGAGGAAGGACATCGCTGCCAGGGAGAGGTTCACGCAGGGCTCCGAGATTGATTCCGGGCCAAGCTCGACTTAGCTATGAGGAGCGGATGAAGGAGACAGGGCTTTATTCACTAGAAAGGAGGCGGTTATGAGGAGATATGATGGAGATGTTTAAGGTAATAAAAGAATAGATAAGATAAGTGCAGATGAATTACTCAATACAGTAGACGGTGATAGGACCAGGAGCCATTGCCTGAGAGTAAAGAATAGGAGAGTTAAGACGGTAGCAAGGCAAAGGACTTTCATTCAGAGAGTAATCATGCATGGAATGACCTTCCTGGAAAGGTAGCGGCAGCAGAAAAAGTAGATAAGTTTAAATTACAATTAGATAGGTACCTGGAAGTTATGGAGATAGAGGATATAGGATGTTTATAGGACTTTTAGGTAGTTTGAGCATTGATGGGTGATTGTGTAAGGAGTGCTGTTGGCAGGGGTCTCGCTAAGGGGTGTTATGTGGTTGATGATGTGTTTTTTTTAACAAGCCCATGCCCCTTCCCTGAAAGGAGAAAAAAAAACCAAAAACTTTATTTTTAAAAAAAACATTTTGCATTTTCCTATTAGATCCTGTGTTGATAAATTAGTGTGTGTGTTTCATGTGGCACAGGCATGAAGGGCTGAATGGCCTCCACCTAAGTCTAATTGCCTTGTGATTCCTTGTGAAGGTTATATATTCCATCACCATCAACCACCTGTAGCTATGTGCATGGAGGTTGTGTGGGGTAATATATACATATACATACAAGCCGGTAGGCGACATGGTGGTCGCGACATAATTGCATACTAGTCATACAGTTTTTGACGGACTAGGGCTGAACATTTTTGACAAAGAGGTTGATTATAGTGCGCATAAAGCCTGGAAGCCCATTTTTGATTTTCGAAAAAAATAATTTTTTTAGGATTTTTCAAAAATTTCAAAGTCCCGTTGCTAGGCAACGGTGGTGTCCATAGCAACGGTGCTCAAAAGTATACAACTAGATCCTGGTATGAACCTACCTGTCAAGTTTCATCAAAATCGGTTGACTCCTCTGGCCTCCAGAGCTGTCCATTACATACAAACAAACAGAAAAAAAATGACGGTTAATAGACCCTATTTTGAAGGACTACCATTTGAAAATAAAACCTAAATCAAAAATCGGCTCGAGTAAAATTTTTCGAATATCTCGAAGTGTTTAATTCCGAAGTCTCATTTCTCCACATTCAAAACTGTAGGACTAGTATTGAATGCCGTTTGGGTTTCTAAAACGCCGGTTTTTCGGCCGCTGCATAGCAACGGGTGGTTGCTTAGCAGCTAAACTTAAACGCCACACTCCCAGCCCATATGGCACCTGTTTGCCAAGTTTCATCGAAAATCGGTTTGCTGGTTTGTGCTGTGGAGCCTCGCGTTGCAGACACACACACACACACACACACACACATATACACACACACACAACACACACACACACACACACACACACACACACACACACGGAAACCCGACAATAAGGGTACTCTAGCGACCACCCAATATATGTTATATATATATATATATATATAATATATAATATATATATATATATGTGTTATATAGATATGTGTGTGTGTGTGTATATATAATATATATATATATATTATATATATATATATATATATATATACATATATATATATATATATATATATATATATATATATAGATATTAAAATATATAAATATATATCATATATATTGAACTGAACTAGACACAGCACAACATTGCTACACGCGAACTGAACTATAAGCAAAGCCCTACGCACCGCGTCTTGTCCCATTTTCCCACTAGACATCTGGAAAAGGGCTAACTAAACAAATACTAATAAGATAACTGCTTAGGATCGTTATATTTTGGGTGCCATTGCCTCAGAGGAGTGCTGGTTTTACAGAATCGCAAATATGTACACGAAAGGACTGATAAATATCACCAAGAAGTGGAAGAGCGAATTGGAAAGCACCAGATCGATTGATTCTTGGTGATGCCAGTTTGGTCGACATGATCGCAAGTGACGTGATGCTGCGTGCAGAGACCTGGAGGACATTGACGTGGCCTTCGGTGAGGGAAAGTCCATGACATCACACAATCAATAGACGCGACACTAGATGACCAGTGATACCTTGCATTTGACTACGGGTTGTGACAGATATATCAGTCTGTGTGTCAATCTTTGTGAGTGGAATGGAAGTAAAACATTACGTTTTTAAAATTGATCCTACTTCTCTTCTAATCTTTCTGATCCAATGTGGATTTTGACTACACGACGAAGCAGGTATGTTTTCAGAAGAAAGAAAAAAAGACCCGTTTTTGTTTCAGAAAACAAAACGGGTCAAACCTGTAAAATCTGGGTCGCTTACCAACTATCGAAGAGTGACGGGTAAAAATGCCTTAAACATAAATACATACATACAAATATACATATATATACAGTATGTTGTTGCAGATCTGGGTCAGGGGCTAGAAGACCACGGGGGGGAATCACTAGACTCTCCGGAATCGCAAGCCGTCACACACGGAAAACTCGTGTACGCGGTGAGTCGCTAATCACCTTGAATGCCAATAACTCAACCACGTGACTTAGGGTCCTCTGCCTCATGAATATCGGTTACCTAATGGTCATGTGATTCAATTACCAGGGACACGCCCTCGGTACACCTTGTTCAAACCGGATCACCTGAACGGATCAGATGAGCCGAGCGTAACTGCCCAAGTACGTACCGGCTAGGAAACATCATTGTGGGGATAACGTCCCGCGGAGCGAGGCTACGGATCATGCTGCACCAATGAAGGAAAAGATGAAAATGAGCTGGGAACATTTCTATACAAAGCATTTATTTACACTCAAGCGAAAAGGTATGTGGCACAGTGAATGTGGTTTATGATTATGTAAGGGTTAGCAAGGAATTTGTGGGGTGCAACAAAAGGCAAGCAATTTACAAAAGCAGACAGAGCAGACTATTCCGTTATATCTTCTACAATCTTAACTTATGCTACGACAGGCGCCATCACACACACACACAAACACACACACACACCACACACACACACACACCACACACACACACACACACACACACACACACACACAAACCCGAGGAACATTAGATACCAGAAGGAAGGAGAGCAGATGAGGACTAACTGCTGTGCAATACCTGGCGCGGTTGGCCGACCGCGCAACCCAGTACGATCCGTGGACGGTCCGCTTGAGCGATCCCACCTTAAGAGTTGGCACATTATCTCCTGCTTAATCACTTTGTCGGGGCTCGTGGAAACGTTTGCTCTGCACTGGTCCAGAAGATGTCTGTCGCACACCAACCCGAGTGTAGATGCCAGCGACAGGCAGACAACGAGGAGCAGAGAAGATAGGGCGAGGCAGAGGCAAAGACGAATGTGAGGCAGGCAGGCAAAAAAAGAGGCAGAGGGCAGATGGCTTTGCGATCCGCCTTTTGTAAGCCCCGAGCAAAGGGTGGGTGACGACCTGAAGCGACGCACAGTGACCCGAATTGTGCTTCCTTATTGGGACGCGGTCATAGGCCCCGCATGCCAGGCTCCTGGGGCCAAAAGTGGTATCATCGCACCAGGGGACACACGCCTGAAGCCTCGCACCGCTCCTCCCCCCCCCCCCCGCGACCCCCTTCCATTGCCGCCCGTCCTGCCATGTTCTGGTGACTGGACGAGGGTCGTGTCGGTCCTGCGCGCCCAATCGGGGAATCCCCAGTGAGATACGTTGGTGCTGTCAATGTGCTTGGCCTGTCCCCGCACCACGCAGTCCAAGTGGCCTGGGCCGTGCAGCGTGCCTCTGTTTGGTGACAAATTGTAGCGATGCGGAGGGTGCGAGGAGGATGGGATGATTTTTCCCTTGTGCGGGAGATGTTGTGGTCGAGGCGGTGAGTTTTTGGTGAGCGAATGTTGAGCAAGGTGAGACGCCATTGTAAATTGGTGCACAGATTTTGAATGAAAGGGCATGCCATGCCGCGCCGAGCAGCGAGTTTGTTGTGTGGGTGATTCTCTCACAGGTGGCTGCTTGGATGCTGTGCTTGCTTCGATTTGTACCATGGATAAAAGGAAAGGGTTGGACGGAAATCAGGATTGATGATAAATATGGATATTAGACCTAGCTATTAGACCCACGCAACGCACTTTGTCCCATTAACCCACTAGGCATGAGAGAAGATCTGATTGCATGAAGACTAGCAAAATAACTGCCTGGGATCACTATATGTTGGGTGCCATTGCCTAGGGGCATGTGGTTTTGCAGAACTGCAACAATATATTTGTTATATTGTTGTAGATTTCCGCCCGTTCGGTGTGCGCACGACCTTTTCAGCCCAATCCAGGCCGCGCGTCCACCGAACGCGACAATGTAGTCGTAGCTTCCGGCCAAAACGCCAAAACCCAGCTACGGGTGTTTTTAATACACCACAAACTTGTCAATGCTCTGCCCGCGCTACAGGGTTATCGCCGAATTATCGATTTACCTAATTATTCGCGCGGACAGGATACGAGAGTTTGTACCTCGGCGAGAACTTGTACGAAACGAGCCGCTTAAGCGTGCTATTACCGTGTGCGAATGCCGAGCGGTTTTAAATCACCAAGTTCCGTTGGACAGATTTATTTTATCGGCTTTAAAAGCCAGCTAATTCCGTACGCACCATAGCAGTCAATGGAATGAAACGACACGACGAGCAGGTTTACGTTCAAACAAAGAGGCATTTATTTTACAGGCAATGTAATGAATGGGGGGATGGGGAAAAACGACACAACAAAGGCCTACAGCCGATATCTATATTTATTATGTACGCGAGCATGCACTTAACAATTCTACTTATAAGACAGGGCCCACAGACTTTCATGCAAAACCCAAGAAAGAACAGAATCGGGCTTGTGAGCCTTTAATGCACTCAGGACCGGGATGACCGGTACAGGCCCTGAGAGACCGGCAGGTTATCTCGCCGCCCTGGTGGCGACTCGATGGTCTTCGTGATCGGCGACCCTGGTGTCTCCGTCCGGTCCGGCGTCGTGAACGCTCCAGTCGCTTGGACGCTTGACGAGCAGCTTGGTTCGGTTCCCTCGGTCGTCCGGCCTTTCACTGCGGCCTGGTCGGTCGGGCCTAGCCGACGACGCGCTGGAGGAGTGAACGGTTTTCGCCCGACTCCTTCAGGTCGGTTGCCCGGACCCCCCCCCCCCCCCCCGAGCTCCTGACTGGCTCCCTTTGTTGCGCTGGTGAACCTTCCAGCGAACTGCGGACTTGGCTGCTCCCTTGGTTGCGCTGGCGAACTCTCCAGCGAACTGCGGACTTGGCTGGCTCCAACGACGAACTGCGCCCTCCGACGACGAACTCTCCTCAACTCCTCCGACGAACGAACGAACTTGTCAGCGTCCTAGACGCCTTTTATAGCCCCGAGGGAGAAGCCGCCGAAGGTTTCGCCACCAGTCATCGGCGCCTCCCCCCTTCACCTTTGAACCTTCACCACTGGCTGGCCCCGCTTCTCTCACTTCTGATTGGCCAGCTCCTTCAGAGGGTAAGGCCATTCTGATCCGATTTTTGCCTTGGAAAGCAGCTGATCACACCGCGGACGTGGTTGAAATCGCCCTGCTTGTCGCGGAGGCTGATCACACGCGGATGTGGTTGAAATCGCCCTGCTTGTCGCGGCGGCTGATTACACTGCGGACGTGGTTGAAATCGCCCTGCTTGTCGCGGCGGCTGATTACGCGGACGTGGTTGATCCCCTGCTTGTCGTGCACGAGTTCGCACCGACGGCACTTTGCCGCGTGGGGATGACTGATTGGTATTGCGATGAGAAGATGTTTGTTTGTAAATAGATGGAAAGAATAACGGCTAACTCAAAAGATGCACAGCCCGGCACACAAATTAATTCCCTTTATAACATCGGTGGGGAAATCTAACCTGGAACACACACTTATCGAAATAACTGATCTCTGGGGAACTTGAATGGTTTTCTGTGAATTTCACCACCGTAACAATATTTATATATACTAGTGCATGCCCGTACGTGCGTGCCCGTACGTGCGTGATGTCATATCAAACGTCGTGACGTCGTGCCCGTGCGTGCGTGACGTCAATTGTGACATCATATCAAACGAAGAAGAAGAATTGTGACGTCAATTGTGATGTCATAGCCACCTGTCCTGTCATTGTTTGGTAAATAAATGGCCATAACTTGGGAAACACTTGGGAAACAGCTGAAACGGATGAAGAAGAACGATATCAAACCTTGAAAGGCACATACTCAGGTCCCCAGCGTCAATTGTGACGTCATATCAACGAAGAAGAAAGAATTTGTGCCGTCAATTGTATGCGTCATATCACCGTGTCCTGTCATTGGTTTGGTAAATAAATGGCCATAACTTGGGAACCACTTGTCCGATTAATATCAAACTTGAAAAGGCACATCCACAGGTCCCCAGCAATATACCTGGCAAGTTTCAAATAGATCGGACCAGTGGTTTCGAGAAACAGACCGTCACAGTCGACAGACAGACTCAGAGATTTCTGGAATATATAGATAGATACTATATTATATATATATACATTATTTAATCTATATATATATACATATATTTATTTTATTATATACATATATATATATTATACGAGTATATATCATAATACTTTATATATAACTATACTATATATAATACTGTATATTTACATTTTTAAGTGAATTAAAAATGTTTCCTCGCTAAACATAGACGTGAATGGTCGGTGCTTGTTTAAGAACCATCCACTGGACGAGATGTACCTTTTTAAACTCTCACGAAGACACCGAATAAGCTCGCCACTCGATGCAGGCTGGGGGTGGGCGGCAAGTGAGAGACAATCAACCCCTCTGTGCGAGGAAAGCGCGGTGAGCGACGCTAGTAGGCCGGTCTGTGTTGGTGAAGAGGAGGCGGTGATGGAGAGTCGTTCCAATCTCTTCTT
>CM068955.1:97752769-97779830 GCA_035128595.1 Eptatretus atami | reverse complement strand
TGACTGCTCCAGTCCATCACGTGGTGAAGCTGGAAATGCCAGGAAATGTTAAAAATGGATGTTTCCGAGAGACCCCCAAAGTACTGTATACCTCCACGCCGTTGGAGGTCGATAACACCGTTACGGTCGAGGGAAGCGAATCTCTGCATCGCTGATGGTGTTTCCATTTCATCAACTCCTCTGATTATTTCGTTACTTCACCAGGAGATGTTCCCAATGGAAGAGCACATAGACGTGGTAACCAGTACAGATCCGTGTATCAATACTGACGACAGTATGATATGCAGGACAGTACAAGCTTGTGTGACTCGGAAACTAAACCGACTCTGACGAATCTGACTGGAGGAAGCAAACAGGAACAGTCAGGTGGAAACGGTGGAGAAGCTGACCAGTCAAGGTCCACCCCCCTGAACAATAGACTCTTCTTACAAAAATACATACAGGAAACGCAATATAACCTGACGGAATACTTTCCAGATCTACCGTCCTTCTTGAGTGTGCTCAGGCTATCGTACGTAAGCCTGACTTATTCGGTTTCCACCAGACACACTGTCACCGCTTAAAAAATTGATTGTCAAGGTGAAAAGGGATTCTAATGAATGATCCACTTCTGATCTTATTCTTAGAAGCTATTATTTCCTCATGGCCATTTTCAAGATTGAACGATAAATGTTAATGGAGGTGGGAGTCCGCTCCGCAAGATCCAAATTAAACAGTTGGTAGAGGTCAACGGTCTTGACATAGCTTTGTTACAAGAGACCCATGCTGTCCGATCTGTTCAGGCTCAGTGGCAACGATATATGGACAAGTAATGTTTCTTTAGTAACAACTCCACGTCGAAGGGAGGCATCATGTTTGTCTTAGGAAACATTCATCCGTCCTGCCTTAATTTTATGAGTATTATTGATGGACACCTTGCCTCCGTGACCTTCTCTATCAATCAGGTCAAGTTCACAATTCTCAATGTGTACGCTCCAAGCAAAATGATGAGCGGATCTCCTTTCTTGCGAACTGAGAAAATTCCTGCAAACACTGGATTTGCAGACTTGTCTAATTATTGGTGGCGATTTTAACTGTACTGTTAATGCTTCATTTGACCAGAACGGGCCGGACCCCAACCATGTACCGCAAAACTTTTTGCAAACATAATTGCGAAATATAATCTTTCATGATATTTGGCGCATACAGCACCCTTCTGATCGGTCTTACAACATGTTGTCGTTGTTAAACAACCACATCTCACTTGCGAGGCTTGATCGCATCTATGTAAATTCCATTATTACATGGAGTTTATAAATCGACATCGTGCCTTCTGGTTTCTCCGACCATTCCCTAGCTCGAGTCTTTATTCAACTCTTAACCATGTCAGAGAGCTCTCATTGGAAATTCAATAACAGTTTACTAGAAAACCTCAACTTCATTCAGCCTTTGATCCTTCTGGATGGCTCTCTAGAACAGAGTTAAGCTGTTCGTAACGCTGATATGGTGGGATTTAGTAAAACCCAAATTAAAGGTTCTGTCAAAAGTATCACTTTTTCTCAACAAGGGCTGACCATGAAGTAAGAAAATATTACAGTTAGACATTTTACAACTCCAACGGGTCATCGGACAAAATAATGTAACACAATACAAAACCTTAACTGAGAAGAGATCTTTTATAAAGGAAATAACCGAGAGGAATGCCGTGTGCCTTAGTTCGGATGAGAGTGCGACACCTGAATGAGGCAGACGTACCAACCAAGTTACTTCTTTTCTTAGAGAGAACGTCTTCCCAGTAAGCAGCTTTCTCAGCTGCGATTGGCAGATTCATCCATTACTTTACCACAATCAGAAATCAAACTTTTCGTGAAGGAATACTTTTCGAAAAATATATTCAATGGAAACAATAAATCCTGTCAGTGTCGCCTCGATCTCCGTAGGCCTGCCAGTGTTGTGTGAAGATGGGCGTTCCAACTGGAATGACCCCTTACTTTGGATGAACTTGGCACTGCCTGCAGGGCCTTGCCATTGGGAAAGCACCTGGATTGGATGGACTCACAACCGAATTTTACAAGAAGTTTTGGCACTTATTGGGTCCAGAACTCATTAACACCTTGAACGTAAGCTGCCAGCTTGGAGAGCTACCTCAGAGTTGCTGACAGAGCTCTTCTTACCCTCATCCCAAAAAGGGAGACATGCTGAGTATTGAAAATTGGCGTCCTATCTCCTGTTATGTACAGACTATAGATATTTTCAAAAGCCCTGGCATCGCGACTTACTCCTTATTTATCCTCGTTGTTGAAAGAAGACCAATGTTACTGTGTCCCAAAACGTTCCATTTATGACAACATCTCCCTTGTGAGAGACATCATTGAACTATGCAAGGAAAGCCCTAAAGATTTAGGACTTCTTCTCCTTGATCAGGAGAAAGCCTTGACCGTGTTGACATCGGTACCTGTTTCGAAGTACTTGAGCGGTTTGGACTTGTCAACCTTCATCTCTTATATTAAGTTACTATACAATAATATTTATAGTGTGCTTAAGATAAACAATGAACTTGTTGCACCTTTGTCTATTAACAGGGAATTAGACAAGGTTGCCCTCTTCCGGGTGCTTTATGCTCTCTCCATCGAACCCCTACTGGTTTATTTGCGCTGAAGACTAACAGGGGTTAGTTTGTCCCAGCTTGAACGGCCATCAAGGTACTGGCATACGCCGATGACGTGCCTGTATTCGTACAGATATCAATGACGTTAACATTGTTCGTTATTGTTTGTCCTTATTTGAAAAGGCTTCTTCAGCCAAAGTTAATTGGAACAAAACGAGCGCCCTTTGGCTCGGTCCGTTGTGTTACTTGGCGCCAAGACTTCCTGCTCCACTGTCATGGGCAATGATGGTGTGAAATACCTTGGAGTGTTCTTAGGTAATAATACCACAGTACAAAAAATTGGGCTGGTCTGGTTGAGTTGTGTTGAGGGTAAACTGCAAAAATGGAAAGGTCTGATCACACAACTGTCATATCGTGGAAGGGTTTGGTCATACACACTGGTGGCCTCTACCTTATGGCACAGGTTCTTCGTGCTGCATCTCCAGCGGTGTTGCTTCAACAGCTCCAGAAGTGCTATGTTCTTTTTCTGGGACGGAGAACACTGGCTGCAACCTGGGGTCCTCAGTTTTCCACTGACCGATGGAGGACAATGCTGGTCGACATAAAGAGCGGCTAATGGCCTTTCGACTCTCAGTTGCTCTTCGCATGCTATACATGCGACCTCTCCACCATGGGTCAACGTCGGCTCGTCACCTTTTGCAACAGGCTGGGAGGCTAGGCTATGACCACTCTCTTTTCCTGATGGACCTTTCAAAATCGACACACCCCCCTCTCTGGTTTCTACCAGAGCATGCTAAATGCGTGGCAAGCTCTGACAATAACAAGAGCTACACATTCTTACACGAAACAGATGTTTCTGGAAGAACCTTTGTTCTACAATTCCTTTTCCATGATATGCTGCTGATAGGTGTTTTATTCAACGCTTTACCGACAAGGGCGTTAAATCTGTCGCAGATCTTCTCAGCCTAACGGCAGCTGGATCGGAGCTGATGCATTGGCAAGCCTGGTCGGTGTGCGATCCTCTCGAATCGTGGCACGCATATTATGTAGTGTGCTTTGGACAACACACAGCTTGCACCTGCTTGGGAGCAGGACCACCAAAGCAATGAACAAAATGCACATCGAATACCTTCTCTCTCTACCTTTCTTGAACTCGTATGTGCTTTTTCTCTTGCCATCCCTCTTCCTTGTCCCCCTTTTTAGCGTAGGCTTCAATGGCCTCCAAACAAAAAGACCTTTATTTGGGTTGTGTAAAATTTATTTCGCAACGGCAAATACACAGCAGAAGGTTCATGGAGAGACCTCTTCCCTTGTTCTCCCATTATTTTCCTACATGGAAAGGTTTTTATCACCCTCCTGTACCACCACGACATGGCGACCTCCAATGGAGACTAGTACACTGGATCCTTCTTCTAATCACTTGTTACACCTTTTTTCAAATCTGCTTGTAGATGAATGTCCTTTTTGTAAGAATCTGAAAACATTTTTCACATCTATGTTGAATGCCAACGGTTGGCACCTTTATTTATTTTACTTCGGAATTGTTTTGTGAGGTTTGGTTTGATTTTTAACACTTGTGTGTTCATCTATGGATTGGATATCCCACACAAAAATCCAATGCTGTGTTAGCCAATTTCCTGCTTGCTCAGGCAAAGATGGATAGCAGTATATAGTCAAGGAAAGAAAACTTGATGGTGTTGGAGTAAATGATGAAGATGCTTTGTCTATTGTTCCAAAATCTTATTAATAAGTCGTGTTAAATTGGATTTTGCTTTCTTTTCAGTAACTGGAAGATTACACAGTTCGAATCAAAATGGTGTATTAAAGAAGTTTATTTGCAAAGTCAGAGAGGAATGTTTATCCTTTTGTGAAATGTTTTGTATATGTGTTTCGGTTGTGGAAATTCGCATTACACCATAAAGGGCCCTCAGGTGAGATATCTCTGTAAGTTACATGTGTAGTTAGCCCAAACCAGTTGTATAGAGGGAATTTATGTGATCCATCCGGGCTGCGACGCTTTTGAGTTAGCCATTTTTCTGTTCTATCTTTTATTTCAAACAACAGCATCTCAACAACCACGCCATCCCCACCACAGCGCCAACACACTACAACCACGCCACCTCACCATCTACGCTACCACAGTTCGCCACTCGCCATTCAATAGCCCCGTGCGGTTACGATCTCCGCGGAGGAACAAACAAAAACCAATAGCGATGCTCGGGGGTTCTTCCCGCCTGTTTCTCCGTCTAAATTATCCGCGCTCGGTGTGGTGGAAGTGCGATCCGAGCCGGGGGTCAAAGGTGAGAAAAGGTGGGGGCCTCTTTTTGGGGGAATAATTCTCTGGCCCTGAGCCAAAAAACTGACTCCCGGCCCCCGCACGGGGCGGGGGGGGAGAGCGAGAGGGCACGCCCCCCTTCGAGAGCTTCTCCAAGAAGCTCGAAGGGAGGCGGGGCCGAAACGGGGCGGAGCGAAGGGCGGAGCCCCGCGCTACAAAAGGCGGACAGGACGGACTTGAGTTGTTGGTCTTGGTTGGTCGAGTTGGTTCGAGAGTTTGGTTCTTCGAGGCTTCCTGTCTGCTTGTCTTGTCGGGGAAGAGGTCCTGCGCTCCGGTGGCGAGCGACCTGTGAACGGAGCACGGACGGGAGACGCGGCAGCACCAGTGAGGTGGACCTGCGCGTCCGGACGAGGAGTGCCGGAGAGGGTTCGCCGGCCGCGAGAGAGGTCGGGGCCAGGCGCTACCACGCTGACGGTCGTGGGAGAGGGACTCACCGGCCACGAAAAGGGAAGTCACGACTCCTTTTCCTTTTCCTTTGCTTTTTGAATAAATGCTTGTGGTGGCGCCGCGTCAAGTAGATTGTTTTAAGTGTTGCCGTGTGTACGCGTATTCGGTTTTAACTCTGCATTTGCTTTTGTTGCATAATTGTATGGCTGTGGATACGTGCTTGCTTTGTGTCTGTGTGTGTAAATAAAATGCTTGCTTGTTGAACTGTTTTCCCCGCTTCGCTTCATCCTTTCTTTTTATTGACTTTCCATCTTGCATCACGTAAGGGGTTCGTAGTGGGTTTAAAACCCGGTAATTAATCGGAACCGTCAAGGCCGACGATAACAACCGCTCGGTTTCACTGTAGCACAGAACGGACTGCTTAAGCGGTTCGTGTCCGGAGTCGGCCTGTGGCGTGGTACGATCGTCCGGTCGACCACTCGCGCAGTACTTAGGTAGGTCGAATTTGGCGAGCAACCCTATCCTGCGCGGGTGGGCAATTGGCACGACGTGGTGAGGTTAAACCCCCACCGTGACTAGCTCCGGCGTTGTTCTGAGAGGGTCACAACTGAATTGTCCGTCCGGTGGGCGACGTGCCGCGATTTCGAGTTACATGGCCGTTCGCACGCCGGCGGGCGCGAATTCGCAACACTGGTGTCAAAGTGGGATTCGAATCCACCCCGCCTCCAAGCTAATTCACGGAGCGGACCAGGGTGTGCGAAGCGACCCCCCCCCTGTTCCCTCCAATTACGAGCTTTTTTTAAAATTAATCTCTTACGAGAAACAAGATGGAGTCTCAAGGCGAGCGGGTGCTGGGGTTTAGAAATGGACGTGGGAGTGTTAGAATCCATGGCCCAGGATGGAGACCCCGAGCAGGAAATGTTGGTTGTGCAGGAACACGAACCCCCAACTGACCCAGAGCCCGAATGGGCGCGGCGGCGGCCGCGGCGTATGACACCTCCCTCCCCCTCTCCACCAAAACCCCCCGATCCTCGCGAATCGGCTCAGCCGAGTGCACTCGACATGGCCCAGCTATTCGCCATGCTGCAAAGATGAATACGGATGCGCAACAAATGAATGCGAATATACAAAACAAAATGGATACAAACACAAACAAATGGAAAATAAGATGGATGGAAATACGCAACAAATGAACAACAAAATGGGAGGACATAAAAAACAAAATGGACAACAATGTGCAAATATTGCGGGGTGAGATGCAGAACATGGGCCGAAGCCTGCAGGCGGGCATGAAGGCAATAACAGGGGAGCTCAAAATGGCGACGCACGTGCTGGAACGAACGAGCTGAGGGGAGTGCAACGGCTGTCAGGCCACAATGGAGGCGGGTGAGGACGAAATAATACGGGAGACGTGTTGGGCGAGAAGCGTGGAGGTGACGGAAAAAGTGATGGTGACCGAGAGGGAAAAACCAAATGGGGGTGACTGCAACGTGTGAGACGAGACACGAGGGTGACGACAAAGGAAATAAAAATAGTGGAGACAAGGGAGGTAAAGGGTGAAGAGGTGACTGAGTGAACCTGTGAACGGAGGCACGGACGGGAAGACGCGGCAGCACCAGTGAGGTGGACCTGCGCGTCCGGACGAGGAGTGCCGGAGAGGGTTCGCCGCCGGGAGAGAGGTCGGGGCCAGGCGCGACCACGCTGACGGTCGTGGGAGAGGGACTCACCGGCCACGAAAAGGGAAGTTGCGACTCCTTTTCCTTTTCCTTTTGCTTTTTGAATAAATGCTTGTGGTGCGCCGTCCGTCAAGTAGTATTGTTTTTAAGTGTTGCCGTGTGTACGCGTATTCGGTTTTAACTCTGCATTTGCTTTTGTTGCATATTGTATGGCTGTGGATACATGCTTGCTTTGTGTCTGTGTGTGTAAATAAAATGCTTGCTTGTTGAACTGTTTTCCCGCTTCGCTTCGTCCTTTCTTTTATTGACTTTCCATCTTGCATCACGAAAGAGATTGGTGGTGGGTGTGAGTACCCGGTAAATATCCTAACCGTCGAGGTCGACGATAACTCCGCTCGGTTATCTCTGCAGCACGGAACGAACCGCTTAAGCGGTTCGTGTCGAAGTCGGCCTGCGGCGAGGTACGATCGCCCGGTCGACCACTCGCGCAGGTACTTAGGTAGGTCGAATTTGGCGAGCAACCCTATCCTGCGTGGGTGGGCAATTGGCACGATCGTGGTGAGGTTAAACCCCACCCGTGACTAGCTCCCGGCGTTGTTCCGAGAGGGTCACGACTGAATTGTCCGTCCGGTGG
Source organism: Eptatretus atami (assembly GCA_035128595.1). NCBI lineage: Eukaryota > Metazoa > Chordata > Myxini > Myxiniformes > Myxinidae > Eptatretus > Eptatretus atami. The sequence continues at coordinate 97,772,211 of CM068955.1, read as the reverse complement.
GCGACGTGCCGCGATTCGAGTTACGTGGCGTTCGCACGCCGGCGGGCGCGAATTCGAACAATATAATCACCCGAATCATCCTTTCTTTCTTCAGAAATTGTTCTTGGTTTTCCTTCTTTCTCTGAAATGAAAATGTAACTCCCATTTGGGGGCTTTCTTTTCTATTTTTATAATAAAAAAGATAAAAGTCAAGTCTCTGTCTCTTCTCTGTCTCTTCTGTCTCTGTCTCTGTCTCTGTCTCTGTCTCTGTCTCTGTCTCTGTCTCTCTCTCTCTCTCTCTCTGTCTCTGTGTCTCTGTGTCTCTGTGTCTCTGTGTCTCTGTGTCTCTGTGTCTCTGTGTCTCTGTGTCTCTCTGTCTCTCTGTCTCTGTGTCTCTGTGTCTTGTCTCTCTGTCTTCTCTGTCTCTCTGTCTCTCTGTGTCTCTGTGTCTGTCTCTCTGCTCTCTCTCTCTCTCTCTCTCTCTCTCTCTCTCTCTCTCTCTCTCTCTCTCTCTCTCTGTTCTCTCTGTTTCTCTCTGTTTCTCTCTGTTTCTCTCTGTTTCTCTCTGTCTCTCTCTGTTTCTCTCTCTCTCTGCTTCTCTCATCTCTCTCTCTCTCTCTCTCTCTCTCTCTCTCTCTCTCTCTCTCTCTCTCTTTCTCTTTTTCTCTCTCTTTCTCTTTCTGTTTTTCTCTTTTTCTCTTTCTTTTCTTTTTTCTCTCTTTCTCTCTTTCTCTCTTTCTTCTCTTTCTCTCTTTTCTCTTCTTTCTCTTTTTCTCTCTCTTTCTCTTTTTTCTCTCTCTTCTCTTTTTCTCTCTCTTTTTCTCTTTCTCTTTCTCTTTTTTCTCTCTCTTTCTCTTTCTCTTTCTCTTTTTCTCTCTCTTTCTCTTTCTCTTTTTCTCTCTCTTTCTCTTTCTCTTTTTCTCTCTCTTTCTCTTTCTCTTTTCTCTCTTTCTCTTTTTCTCTCTCTTTCTCTTTCTCTTTTTCTTTTCTTTTTTTTCTCTTTCTCTCTTTCTCTCTTTCTCACTTTTCTCTCTTTCTCTTTTCTCTCTGTTTTCTCTCTGTTTTTCTCTCTCTTTTTTCTCTCTCTTTTTTCTCTCTCTTTTTTCTCTCTTTTTCTCTCTCTTTTCTCTCTCTTTTTCTCTCTCTTTTTCTCTCTCTTTCTCTCTCGCTGCACTTGATCGATTGATAAGGTTTTGAGGATCTGTCTTGGGTTGCAATTGATCGATTGATAAGGTTTCGAGGATGTCGTTCTCTTTATTTGGCTACATTTGATTGATTGACAAAATTTTGAGGGTCTCTCTCTCTCTCTTTGGCTACATTTGATCAATTGATAAGGTTTCGAGGGTTTCTCTCGCTTTGACGAAGGTCCAACGCTCGAGCATCCGCACCTCGTTTCCCACGGCGGTTACTGTTCTCTCACCAACCATTTGTTTGTAAAATCCATTGCTCATCATGATAAGAGCTGAAGGCTATAAAAATTCCTCGTTCTGGCTAAATCGTTCTGATAGTGTTTCGATCAAAAAGTTGTCAAGTGACGCAAGGATGTCCTGGAAAAATCATTCAAGGCAGCATCCTGTGATGATGCACGTCCTTCCGCGATCCATTGTGATTCGTTTGTCATTGATATAAAGAATGATCCAAAGCCAAGACGAGTCTGTCCTTTAGTGTTTGGAATCCGAACATCGGACTTATTGTCCATTACATATGTCGTTTGACATTGTCCACACTGATTCAGGCCCATCAAGAGAATCGACGAGAGTGAGTTGAATTGAAATATCAAGACGAGCAAGAGCTTTCTTTAATGGTAGAACCAGAAACCCCTGTGATCGAAATGAAACGCACGTCGGCAATCCATTTATTACGTACGCACCGGAAAAAAAAACTGAAAAAAAGAGGATGTGATTGGAGGGAGAAGAAAGTGTAGGAGGAGACAGGAGAGAAGACACATTGGTGTGTTAGGGTGTGCGAGGAGGAGTGAGGAGGGTGGTTTGATTAATGTGTGTTTGTGCATCGGCAAATACCTTGAGTGAGTTATGGTTTAACTTTAACATGATGTGTTTAATAGGTGTGTAAGTTTGTGAAATAGTAAATATGTTAACAAAGTAAATTATAATGTGACATGGTTTGTAAGTTTGTCAATTAGTAAATATGTTAACAGATTGAATTATGGTGTGACATGGTGTGTAATTTTGTGCATTAGTAACTATGTTAACTGATTTAATTATAGTAGGACTTGGTGTGTATGTTTGTGTATCAGTAAATACATTAACAAAGTAAATTATCGTGTGACCTGGTTAGTAAGTTTGTCCATGAGTATGTACGTTATAAGTTATTGAGTGAATGTATGTGTGTGGGTGAGTAGACACACATGGGTGAATGAATGAGTGAGTAAAAATGAATTAAAACATTCGCTTTAGGGGAGGGACGGAGTGTGACCCACCCAGCCGTGATCCCAAGTTATCCTCTCTCTTTCTGCGCTCCCAATCCCATATTTTCCTCTCCCCCCTCTCTCTCTCTCCTTTCTCTATAGTTCCATTATAGCCGGTCAGACGCTCTTCCATCGATCGCTGGACATCAACACGACAACCCAAAGGCAGAGAACCCGGGATGCCCGTGTTGCACCCCGCTGCCCTGTTCGCGCTGCTCGCCACCCCGGGAAGTCCATTTAATCTGCATCCGACACCTCACAGCCTCTCCGGACCCCATGGCTCGTACTTCGGTTACTCACTCGATTTCTACGGGTCCAGCACACAGCGGTCAGTGAGGACTGGTTGTGAGCCAGCTCGGGTCCCTCGGGTGTCTGCTCATCCATGTCCACAACCACAACTCATTTTCAACCTTTTGGCGCTCACGCGCTACTCGTGATCTTGCCATATCCTTGATATTTGTAAATATCATAACAAAGTGAAACAAATGTAGCTTTGTCGATATGTCACATAGAGTCGAGTGCTCATGGGGAGCGATCCGATCTCCATGTTCATTGTGTCCTGCAGAACCGAGGGACTGCTGGTGGGCGCGCCCAAGGCCAAGGATGGTGTTGTCTTCCTATGTGGTCTAAATGGAGAAGGCTGTAAAGGTGTGGTCCATTCGGGGTGATGGTTTGAGATGTTACAAGTCATCTATTCATTACGGAATAAGTTCGAATTGTCGACACTTCCATGTACAGTGTGCGTCTTCCATGAATCTTTCCCTTCCTTAAACCTCTCTCAAGCGTCTTACAAACTTTTATGCCTTTCTCTCCCAACTCCTGCACTCCCCAGCCATTTCCTAAATAATCTCTCTGATCACTCTCCCCTTGCCATTTTATGTGCCTGTCACTTTCTCTTCTCAATTTAGCTCTCACAGATGCATACGTAAAAAAATAGATAGCCCCTTAACAGAAACACAACAATGCTTCATTAACTGCTTGATTGTAGCCACATTTCTTGTGGGCTCGGCCAGGGAAGGTTTTTGGCTCAAGATTTTCACAAACTGGCGAGTCAGGCCTGATGTAGACTGAATACGATATGGGCAGGAATTTGTAATTTGTTTGGGGGTATCGTCTATAACTCACCTAATCTTCGTGAAAGTCGCTGTGGGATCTTTAACATTTACCAGCTAATGCAACAGATGTGGCACCCAGCTTAACATCCATCTGAGGAATGGTGCACGTTAGCGAAACACCAATCCGACAGTTTGTAGTGGGTTCAGGAATCAAACCCAGACGAGAGAGTTCAAAGGTAAGAGCACTACTTCTACATCATAATAGCAATGCTACAGCTGATTTACCTGCCGAGTATTGGGTTAGATTTTGCCGGTACTAGGAGAGGGTGCTGCCTCTTGGGGCATGTCTAAATATTTGAACTGATACTTCACCAAATCCCAACATCCAAGCATACCCATCAATTGGTGGTCACAATGTCTCATGATTACCTGGCTCAGACTAGCTTGGATAATGGTGGTTAGGGTTACTGCTGGAGAGTTAATCTGGAGTGTGTTTCATGACCAATCAGCTTGCCATCGCTTGCCAAGCCAGCCTTTCCTTATCAACCGTTTCGTTGGAGTGTTTGCTTTAGTACTTAAGCCACTTGGAGAGCGCTCTATAAGCTGATTGGTAATGGAATACACCCCAGGGGTTCCAATTATTGACAGAGATGCCACATGCAGTGATGTGACCCCCCATATTATGGTTGTTTTCATGTTTTAAAGAATTTTTTTTTACAGTGGATAAAATAACTAGTTCATTGAGGGAATAAAATAATGTATACAGTACCAATAAAAAGCAGTGTGTGTGTGTGTCTCCTTCATAAGTCCAAAACCATGAAACCTAGCAGCCTGAAACTTTGCATGCATATGAAGAAAACTCCAAGGAAGTGCGAGTGAAAATTGGGTGTTTGGGTTAATTAACACACCCCTTTTGAAGATAATTAACGGCCTTATTTAATTATATTCTTCATCAGGTGATCCTCGGCCACCTCACTCTCTGGGTCTTTAGGTGTTTCCTGGGTAAACCTCGCCGGGGTCTGAAGCCGCCATGTTTTTTGGCCTGCTCAACCATTCCTCGTCTTGGAACAGGCTGCAACGATTTCTTAACAATCATGTTTTTTTTTCACTTTCCTCATTCATATCGAATGACTGTTTATCATAGCTACAGATCGTTGTGTACATCGCTTTTGTAAGCACGATGTTTTTCAAATTAGGAGCTTGGAGCGATTTCATGGATTATATGATGCGATTTTCCACGATATACTCTCAGGAACTAATTAATTTATATCATCAAAAAATTATTTCTGTTTTGAGGATCGGATATCATCCGGAATAAATAAGTGTCAAAATCTGATGTGAAATCGGATAATTTAAAGACATAACGAGTCTTATAACTAAGCCGATATACCTATTTACTTTAAGCAAGCAAGGCTATGTTCTCTCCTCCATACATACACAAGAAAATGTGAAATTTCCAAAGCATTAAACTTATCTTTTTCTACTTTGGAGAATTTGGAGAATTATATTGACTGAAATTTTTTTTAGGAACGCAACAAAATTAACCAGCTTAATTGAGCTATATGATTTAATGCACTCACTGCTCGACCTCGTGCCCTGTCCCCAGAGGGACTGCCTACCCATAGCATTTGCCAGATCTGTGTCTATATTGTCGGAGGTCTCGTGAGGTGCTCTACAGGGAATCAAAGCAAATCTGTTAAAAAACACGTTTTAAAAACAACAGTTTTAATGTTTGCGCGGACCTCGAACTGATGAACCACGTGACATGTGCACAGACGAGCAGGCAAAATGGCGGATTTTATGCAATGTTTTTAGGTCATCTCTATCATCTCAGTAGAGATGACCTAATAACCCCAGTCTCGAAGTCTGTCCGTCCGTCCGTACGTCACGTTCCGTCCACAATCCAAACCGAGTGGGCAGATAATAACCAATTAGTGAATGGATAGGAGGTCGATGAGACATGCACAACGATATAACTCTTTCAAGCTCGTCCAAGGTCGAGGTCAACGTCACGAGGCTGTCAAAGTTGCAAAAATCGTTTGATTTCAAATCGTATCTCCTTCCCTCATTTTTCAGAGAAGATCAAATGTTATTAGTGATTCAGGATACTACGGACTATGTATCTCGAACAACACGAGCATTTTTTTGAAATTTGCTCTCGTTCGATTTTATAGCCTTCAAACTTCGTTCTGATTCCCGTATGGGCCGATTCATAAGTACGTTACAAAAATAAAGTTATTTAACTTAAGAACCGGACTCTCCGAGACAAATATTACATTTGAAGCTTTTGTCAGATTTAACTAAAAACAATTGGAATACAAGTTTATATGCACACTTACTTTCATTTATGACATAAACATTGTCTGAATGTCAATTTGTACTTTTCTTTTCAAATTCGTGCCTGTGATATTAAAGAAAAAGGTAAATTTACACCGCTAGGGACTGCATCGTTCATGGCTTACAAACATACTGGTTTCATAAGGAAACTGGCTGGCATTTGCATAGCAATTAGCGATGTATCGAGTGGGTGGGTGGGTGGTCACTAGCCTGCATACAGAGGGGTGGGGTGTTTTGAAAACCCGGAAGTAGAGGCGTACGTACTTTATGAACTTCCCTCTATTTCCAGTCTGGCACAGAGTTACCTTTCGACCTCTGGCAGGATGACCGGCACTCCCTCTTGGGGTATCTTTTTTCACGGAACCATCTTCATTGAGCCTAGATGATTTTATGCATTCACTGCTAGATCTCGCGACCTGTCCTCAAGAGGGACTACCTTTCCATAGCGTCTGCCAGATCTGTGACTATATTTTCGGATGATTCGCGATGTGCTCTACAGAGAATCAAAGCAAATCTGGAAGAAAAAAAAACGGACGTTTTTGAAATAAAGTTATAACATTTGTGTAGACCTTGAACCCATGCACCATGTGACACGTGCATAGATGAGCAGGCAAAATGGCGCATTTTCTGCAATGTTTATTTCACGGGCGATTGAACTTTGAGTTGTATCTGGGGCTGTTCTGCATTAAGCTGCAACTCTTTTGTGGATGACGTCATTTTATTTCATTCATTTCATTAACTGCTGTGTGCATGGTTAAGATGGGCTTTAAAGTTAAAGGTATCCTTTATGGTATGCAGCTCAGCTTGGCCAACCATTCCTTATCAACCAATTAATTGGAGTGCTTGCATGAGTGCTGAAGCCACTTGCCATGTGCCCATTGTTGACAGCGGTACCGCGCTCCGTCGTTCTGAGCGAATTGTTCACTCTCTGCGGAGGCTTTTGCAATGCCACTTCATTCAGAGTCAGTGGTTCATGCTCCGTCACCCTGAGCGAGTGATTCGTGCTTCGTCACCCTGAGCGAGTGATTCGTGCTTCGTCACCCTGAGCGAGTGGATCGTGCTCTGTCACCCTGAGCGAGTGGTTCGTGGCTCCGGCACCTGAGTGCAGTCCATTCGCGCTCGCGTCACCCTGAGAGATGTGTCGTGCTCCATCACCCTGAGCGAGTCATTCGTGCTCCGTCATCCCTGAGCAAGTGGTTATGCTCCGTCACTAAGCAGTGGTTCGTGCTCGTCTCCCTGAACGAGTGGTTCGTGCTCCGTCTCACTGAGCGAGGTGGTTCGTGCTCCGTCACTGAGGGAGTGGTTCGTGCTCTGCCATCTGAGCGAGGTGGATCGTGCTCCGTCACTCTGAGCGAGTCGTTCGTGCTCTGTCACTCTAAGCCTAAGTCACATTTGCCATGGGCGCCGTGGGGTCTCCAAAATCTATGGCCACTAGCAATTATACGGCGGCCGCAGTATTTCCACAGTCACACAATGTAGCAGTCACATATGTTTTTATTTTTCGGGGAGCGCACGGCGTATTTAGAAATTGTGGAGACGAAAACCGTGGGGTTGCCGTACGGTCTTTGATTTGATGTCGCACGGTGACTTAAGGGGGCCCTGCGGCGGCCATAGAATTTCAAGGCAGACGCAAGGTAGCCTCAAGGTGCCGCAAGGCGACCGTAGGAGGCCCTAAGGAACGGACGGTAACGAGTGGGTTCATTTTTTTTTTCGTTTTTTTTTTTACCAGTTTTTTTTTCGGCTTGTCGAATTGCAACGGCTAACGTAGAAATGAAAAAGTTATAACTCCGCGTTATAATTCCACGGCGACCCTACGGCCTGTAAAAGATAGCCAAATGGCGTAGGCCACCTGAGGCCACCGCAGAAACTCTGCGGCCGCCGCACGTTTCTGTCAATTCAGAGGGCGTACGGCCGCCGTATCCTCAGGTCAGGTCAGGTATGGAGCATGTGCCAGAACAGCGCGTCGCTGCGTCCACTTTCCGCCGTACTCCAGGGGCCTCCGTCTGGCCATCCCCAGGCAGATGCCAGGCCCATCCCCATCTCCTTGAGATGATGGTCAACCTGCTGCAACCACGAGGCACGTGTCGGCCCACTGGCCTCCTCCACTCATGAGACTCCCTCGCTGAGAGAACTGTGAGCAGATCAGCGTCAGGAAAACGAGCCACATGTCCATACAGCCGCAACTGACGCTCACGGACTATGCAGGTAACAAATCTCATCCGAGTCTCTCTCAGCAACCGCTCGTTGGACACAAAATCCGACCAGCGATAGCCAAGGATTCTCCGAAGAGACCTGGTACCAAAGGAATTAAGTCTCCGTCTCAGATCTTGGTCAAAGTCCAAGTCTCGCATCCATAGAGCAAGACTGGAGTACCAAGGACCTGAAGACTCGGACTTTCGTCTCCCGCACAGGTACCGGCAGGCCCACCCATGACCAGTGAATCCATGACTCCCCAGGCCGACCCAGACGTCTATTGACCTCTGACTCACAGCCAGCAGAGACATGAATATACTGCCAAGGTAAGTGAATCTTCCACGACTCAACATCCTCACCACAACAAGCACAGACAGACAGCAGCATCAAAGATGTCACCGAAAGCCTGGATCTTAGTTTTGACCCAGAAAACCCGTAATCCCAGCGGCTCCGACTCCTCATTCAGCACCTCGAGGGCCCCAAAAGGATATCTAAAGTCTCCGCAAAGATGACTGCATCATCTGCAAAATCAAGGTCCGAGATCTTGACATTCCAAACGATGCACCGCAGCTGATCTCTCCGACATCTCCTAAAATCCAGTCCATACAGTGCTGAAAAGTGTGGGGCCAGTACGCACCCCTGACGAACTCCAGTAATAACTGGAAATAAGTCAGAGATGGTACCACCACACTTCACAGCACTCTCAGTACCAGAGTAGAGTTCAGACATCAGATCGATCAGTTTTGGTGGCACCCACGAAGACCAAGAATCCTCCAGAGGGCATCCCGATTCACTGAATCGAACGCTTTACAGAGATCAACATAGGCTGCAAGCAGCCCTGCCGAAACTCTCGTCTGCGTTCGGTGAGGACACGAAGAGCAAGGATACGGTCAATCGTTGACCTCTTTGGTGTAAAGCCTGACTGCTCTGGACGCTGGTGCTCAAGCAGATGGTGGCGAACCTATCAAGAATTATCCGAGCAAAGACCTTGCCCGCACTGAGAGCAGCGTCACCCCTCGGTAGTTGTTGCAGTCTTGGCGATCACCCTTCCCTTTCCAGAGAGGAACAACAAGCCCCTCTCCAATCAGTTGGGATGATGCCTGTGTTCCAGGCAGAGCACAAAACTGCATGCAACGACACGAGTGCAGCATTTCCACCAGCCTGAGAAGTTCAGCAGGATGCCACAGATCCCTGGAGCTTTGCCCCGTTTCAACCGGTTCACCGCAGCCCGTGTTTCCACAAGCGAAGGTGGACCAATTGATTCGAGGGTCAACAAGGGATTGTAACACCCTTGACGTCCAACTCGACAGCTGGGGATCAGCCTGGTACAACCGCTCGAAGTAAGCGGCCCAGCGGGCCTTCACTTCAGACTCCTCTGTCAAGAGCCTCCCACTCTCTGCTCTAACTGCAGTGCTCCGAGGGATGGCTTGGATGAACGCAATGCGCGAATTCCCCTGTAAGCGGGACGAGAATCACCTGTCCACAGGTGATGCCTCACCCCTCACAGATTCCTCGCACATAGGCCTCCTTGTCCCACCCTCAGTGCACGTACAGTTTTACGCCTCAGCTCCCTGAACAGCTCAGCTCTGCCATTCAGCCTGCCCTGCGACTCTGGTCATGGTATCCAGTGTCCCTTGAGAGAAAAATTCTTCTTGCCTGCGGTGAGTTCCAAGACATCCACGCAACATCAAGGACGGTGGTCTTGAAGGCACTCCACAACTCTTCAGGACCCCCAAAGCACCCAGACCCCCAAGTGTCCACTCAGCCTGTTCGCAAACTCCTTAGCTATCTCTCATCCCTGAGCTTGCCAACATCCAGCCTAGGCTGGGATGGTACCATTCTCCAGGATTTAAGGTGCAGCTTTAGAGTTGCTACAACAAGCCTGTGGTCAGTATGAGGAACTGAGCACTCCGGTAGACCTGCAGTTCTGGATCATCCTCAACGACCGTCAATGAGGACATGGTCAATCTCCTTTGCCACACCGCCAGCGTTGGAATACCAAGTCCAGCGATGAGCTTGTGGGCGCTGAAACCATGAACCAGCCACCCTAAGTCCATGACTTCTTGCAAAGTCAAGGAACTTAGTGCTATTCTGGTTCATAGTTCCTGACCCATGGGGACCAACACACACTCATAACCATCCCTATCAGTTCCAGTCGATGCATTGAAATCCCCCAAGACTAGAAGTGTATCGTCTGGGGCACTGATCAACCACAGACTCGAGCGTGGCGTAGAATGCATCCTTCACGGTGAGATCACTCGCCTCAGTCGGAGCATAAACAGAGACCAGGGAAATGACACCTAAGGAGTGACGAATCCTTAACTCATAATACGCTCGTTGACCGGTGTTACCTCATATTATTATTGGGGTCAGCTTATTGGACACAGCTACAGCAACTCCTTGGGTATGGTAACCATCAGAGCGACCAGACCAATAGTAGGTGTAACACCCACCATTATCTCGCCGCAATCCGTCTCCGAACCTCAGAGAGAGCTGCAATCCCGATCCAACGCTTGAGCTCAGATGATAACAGAGACAGGTGATCATCCTCTCTTAGGGATAGGACATTCAGGCACCCACCCGAAGGGACCGCCTCAGGTTAACCCAAGGAGACCGGTCTGGTGGACGACACCTCAGCACCACTCCGACACACTCTCCGCAATCTGACCCAGGGATGTTACCCCGTGGTTTCCCTCCTATCATCAAAGATTGGGGTCCGAAGGCTTTGCCCCAATCCGTCATCCGGTGAGCTGCCCTGCGAAGGGAAGCTGCACAGGAGGTACTCCCACGGAGTGGGTTTTCAGATTTTTTTGCATTTTTATGTTTTGCGGAATGAAGGGTTTTACGGTGGCCGGAGTGCAAATCCTGCCACCAACCTCCTAATAAAAAGTAACCAACTGCAGGAGGACGTCCGCAGACACAGTTGGCACTAGATATGGATGGCCCGTTGGCTCACAAGGAGCTCCTCCGCCCTTTGACAGGTTTTTGTTTTAATCCTGCTGGGTGTCCATATCCAAACACCTCCTCACCAGAAAACTGGTGGGGGAGACGTTTAGTCGCCGACAACCCACCATGGAACAGGTTAGTACAGGTTTACATGGTACCTGTAGCAGGTCACAGATCTAACCTGACCTGACCTCTAACCTGACCTGCCGTATCCTCGCCGTAGAGCAAATGTGACTTAGGCCTTAGCGAGTGGTTCGTGCTCCGTCACCCTGAGCGAGTGGTTCGTGCTCCGTCAACCTGAGTGAGTCATTCGTGCTCCGTCACCTGAGCGAGTGGTTCGTGCTCCATCACCCTGAGTGAGTCATTCGTGCTCCGTCATCCTGAGCAAGTGGTTCTGCTCCGTCTCCCTGAACGAGTGGTTTGTGCTCCGTCTCACTGAGCGAGGTTTCGTGCTCTGTCATCCCGAGCGAGTGGTTCGTGCTCTGTCATCCTGAGCGAGTGATTCGTGCTCCATCACCTGAGCGAGTGGTCATGCTCCGTCACCCTGAGTGAGTCGTTCATGCTCCGTCATCCTGATGAATGGTTCGTGCTCCATCATCGTGAGTGAGTGGTTCATGCTCCGTCACCTAGAGTGAGTGGTTCATGCTCAATCTCCTGAGTGAGTAGTTCGTGCTCCATCTCCTGAGCGAGTGGTTCGTGCTCAATCTCCCTGAGCGAGTGGTTCATGCTCCACCATCCTGAGCGAGTGGTTCGTACTCCATCACCCTGAGCAAGTGGTCGTGCTCCGTCACCCTGAGCGAGTGGTTCAGCTCCGTCACCCTGAGCGAGTGGTTTCTTGCTCCGTCACCCTGAGCGGTTGGTTAGTGAAAGAACACCTGATTTTGAGCCTTTTGCCGTATAACGTATTTTCTAAATTGCTGAGCCAATTTTTTTCCGACCCTTCACACACAGCTGTTTAGTTAAGGGAACATATCCCTGAAATGTCGACATAAATGCAACATTGTTTTTTGGTGAAAGCTACTCAAGGTTTCTGGGTTGTATACAGTAAGTACTGTAGTTGGTAATCGCACTGACTCCAATCTGCCGATTTCTGAAAAATTGCCGATATCGGCCAAGCACTGTGTGTGTGTGTGTGTGTGTGTGTGTGTGTGTGTTGTTCATAAAGCATAACATATTCTTTCTGCTAACTCCCTTACCCCCACCTCTCTCTCTCTCTCTCTCTTCTCTCTCTCTCTCTCTCTCTCTCTCTTGTTTATCCATCCTTGCTCTTCTTCCTCCTAATACACAGTGCAGCACCTCCTCCGCATCTCCTCTCTCACTCTCCCCCCTCTCTCATCTGTCGGTCTGTCTCTGTCTCTGGACATATCTGGTTTGTGGTTATGTTTGGATGGTGTTTGTCCTCCGACGTGTCTGGGCAGGGTTTGTCTCCGGACGTGTCCTGGTGGTGTTTATGTCTGGACGGGAGTTTGTCTCTGGACGTGTCCGAGTGGTGTTTGTCTCCGGCAACCTTGTCTCCGGACGCGTCCGGGCAGTGTTTGTCTGCGGAGGCGTCCGGGCGGTGTTTGTCTCCGGAAGCATCTGGGCGCTGTTTGTCTCCAGAAGCGTCCAGGCACTGTTTGTCTCCGGAAGCGTCCGGACGCTGTTTGTCTCCGTACACCTCAGGGCACTGTTTGTCTCCGGACGCGTCTAGGCACTGGTTGTCTCCGGATGCGTCCGGGCACTGTTTGTATCTGGATGCTGTTTGTCTCCAGACGCGTCCGGGCAGTGTTTGTCTCCAGACGCATCCATGCACTGTTTGTCTCTGGATGCGTTCGGGCGGTGTTTTTCTCCGGACGCATCTGGGCGGTGTTTGTCTCCGGATGCATCTGGGCGGTATTTGTCTCCGGCCAACTTGGCTCCGGACGCGTCCGGGTGGTATTTATGTCTGGACGGGAGTTTGTCTCTGGACTTGTGCGGACAGGAGTTTGTCTCCGGGCTGTGTTTATTGTATGAGCGGTATAAAATGGATTTCAGTCGTTATTTTGTTTCAATCTTCACTGTTATTCTGTGCAGAATCATTTTGATGAGACAGTATGAATCATTTTTAACTTTCCACCACACATCTGCCTTCTCTTCCTCTCACCTCACACTGTCTTTCCTTCCCCCACCCCTTCACCTCTTCACTCTCCCTGCTCTCTCTCCCTTTCCCACCCTCTTTTTCTCCCTCCCCCCTTTAGTATTACCGTCATTGAAGCGATGGGTGGTATTTGCTCGTATAATAATAAAGAAAAATAATTGTATTGTCAAAAAAAACTGAGTGAATAAACAAGTTCGAATTGCGAACACACCCCGTGGGAGTTCATTCGTACAACTCTCAGGTGAGCGATAGCACGGACGACAGATAGTTTTGAAATTTGGTAAGATTTTCATCGCATCAGAAAAAGAAACCAGAACACCTCACAAGAGTGAGGATAATTTCATATCATCATTTGCGACTTCATTTTGCGTTGGGCATCGCCCAGCGTATTTAATTATTATTTTTTTAATAACAATTTTAGGAAAATGGGCCGAAAGGGCCGTTTCTCAGCCCAAAGTGCGATTCTCACACTTTGGGCTCAGTTAATGCCTGGGGGAATGGTCTCTAGAATATACCTGTCAAGTTTGGTTCGGTTTCTTTCATGAATAACTGAGAAATCACAATTTTAATAAAATGGACCGAAAGGGCCGTTTCTTGGCCTAAAGGGCCGGAATTGCACTTTCGGCTCAGTTATTGCCTGGGGGAATGGTCTCTAGAATATACCTGTCAAGTTTGGTTCGGTTACATTCACTAATAACCGAGAAACAACAATTTTAAGAAAATGGGCCGTTCCTCGGCCCGAAGGGCCGCAATCGCACTTTGGGCTCAGTTACTGCCTGCGCCTATGTGTCTAGTATATGCCTGTCAATTTTCATCGAATTCTGTTCACGAATAATGGAGAAATCGAGTTTTCAAATGAACTCTACACAAGGAAAGAGAGAACGTGAGCGGCGCTTAGACCCCGTGGGATGGAAGACCCCATGGGGTAAAAAGGATAAAATATCTAGGTAACAAATGTATCATGTTTTAAAGAAGATTCTTTACAGTAGATGAAATAACTAGTTATAGGCGTCCACAACCATCCTTGACCATGTTGTGGAACATCAGCCGAGACCTTCATTTTTTTTCTTCCCCCTCACTTTTTCACCTTTATTCACTTTTAAATTAATATTCTCTGTAACCCCTTGAGCGATTGACACAAAATTTTCAACATAGGAGCATCTACCCATGGATAATTTTTTAAAAGCAAAGTTACATGATGATTGGATGGAAAATGCCACCAGCGTTCCAAAAAGTTTTTTTTTTCTGTAGGCATCGGTTGTCGGGTGTTTCACGTGTCAGGAATAAACGCCCTCAACCTTTCTTCATTTGGCTGCGGCCGAAGAAACAAGATTTTAATCCCATTTAATTTTCTGAATTTTTCACAAATGATTTATTTCTAATTTTTGCATAGAAATTTGAGGCTCATGGAAGAGCGAGGTGTGAGGATGAAATAGAAACATACTGACAGTGGAGCAGTGGGACCATGGGTGGACAAAATAACGAAGGGAATGACTGAACAGGAAAAGAGGAGAGAGAGAAGGCGAGGAAGCACAGTAAGCTGTGAGTAAGAGGTTTCAGTTCGGCAGGGTTAATGAGGATAGAAAAGATTGCAGGTCGAGGTGGGGGTGGTGCAATGCTTGCTTGCATCTCTGGAGGGAAGAGTAGGATTTAAGTGCCTCCAAAAGGCAGTTCCATAAATGCGGGCAAGTAAGAGGAAAATTAGGTGTGAGTTAAGCCAGGATTTTGGGAGTTTAACCAGGAGGGGGTGACTAGAAGAACACATGCATCCTGGGTGAGCTGGGGAGGGCTAGAGATGGTGCTAGATTGCGAGAGAAGTGGTGATAAACTGAGACCACTGACTTGTCTACGCGATGTGAAAACACAAAGCCTTGTGAATCTCAATCTCTAATGTTGAGAGCTTTAGGTTTCACATAATCCAGGATGGTTACTAGAGCACCCCAGCCCAAAATATGTTCAGGGATACAGTACTGACCTATTGGTTGAGAAGCAAAGCCTGTGAACTTTGCTGAGAGAGAAACAGCAGCATGTCCAGAGTTGAGTGACACCATCATTACTGATGCTCAGATATAAGGCTGTTTGAAAAGACGAAATACTTGACATCATCAGCAATGATAGATTCAATGACTGCTTATTATAGTAAGCAAGCTTTTTGTTTTTAGTTCATAGGATCTGTTTTTGTGCCTTTCTTGTGGATAGGAGTGATGTTTGCTGACTTACAGGTAGATAGAAAGCAATAAAGGGCATGCTGAAGAGCATAAATAGAGGACAAGCAAGACTCGGAGGGCAGGATTTGAGAAATTGGCCACTGATGCCATCTGGGTCCATTACCGAATCAGGGTTAAAGCTGGACAGAACTTTCTCTCTCTTCTCGCATGGGAAGTACACAATGTCCAGAAGACATGTGGGTACGAGGGGGAGGATGATGGGGGCCAGAGTGGCATTGATCACAGACACAAAGTTTGGAGGCAAACACCGAGATGAGATATTTTACCTTATCTTGAGCAGAGTCTGCTGCAATGCTGTTTGAAAGGAAAGGGAAGATGGAAGGGAATCATACATTAGGGATGTACTTGACAAGGTTCCCCCCAGGACTTTAAAGAAGGAGAGTGGTTGGAGACTTTTGCAAGCTCAGTCTTGAGATTTGCAAGATGTTTTGTGCTTGTCCCTAAGAGACAAATGTGCCTAAGGACGGACACACTTGTTGCATGCTATTATAAAGTGACCAAAAGTTCTCCTCACTTGGTTTAGCCTTCCATGTTGAGAAAACAAGCTTCTTGATGGCAACGGACTCTCCCACAGGATTCAGTGTACCAGGACTGAGAGGACAGATAGGATAGCCACAGACTGTTTGGGATGAAGCAGTGCATGCATGAATCAGAGTAGGATTTGTGTAACTTTTCCCAAGTGGAATAAATATCAGATGCTGTGGATATGGCAGCCCAATCTTTTTTTTTATGAGAGGAGTGATTGGAGCCCTTGCTAGTTGGTCTGTACGAACAGCCATATTCTGCGGTGCTGAGGTTACTCCCTCACAATAGCCAGAGAGATATAAGTTTTGAGAAGAAGAACATGGTCAGAGAAGCCATGAGGGGCAGAGGAGGAACAGGAGAGGTTGGATTACTTGTTTAAAAAAACAAGTTAAATTAATGAAGAAAGTTTGATGAATGAAAAGTCTTTTCGTGCTCCTGGCCTCATTGCAAACACTTTCCAGAAACTGTGGGAAATTGATTGAGCAAATGCATATTTGATTGCATTCAGTATGACGTATGAGTTTGGTTTTGCTGGCTGAATCATTACTGGGCGTGGCTCAGCTGATGATGTAGTTTCCTCTTTCTCCATCGCACCCCCCTCCTCGGTTGTTGTAAAATTGTGGAATTTTTTCCCTCTTTCTGAAATGGCTCACCACTTGGCTAAACTAAACAAAGCACAACAACAACTGCGCCTTTTCTGCTGAATGTTTGAAGTGGACGCTTAGCAGCTGCTCTGCAATAAGACAGAGCTAATTCCGCATTTGGAACCATATTGATGTCTTCTGTTCTAAGAAAAGAAATGCCAAACCTCCCTTATCAGAGGACCATGGGTCAACGGTCAAATTATGCACAGGGTTCCTCTTTTAGTGGAATGTTTGTAATGTTCCTGATTGCCATTGCTGAATAAACTATTTTTGGTCAGCATGACATTCCTCACGGAATACAAACATGTAATGCCTCTCAGTGAGAATTTGCCAGAAAGTCCTTGTGTTTTTTTATTTTATTTTAAAGACACAAAGGGCGTGGGTTCATGTTGAGTCAGCATACATGTGGCTTACATCAAGTCTGGCTTTGCTATGAGCCCCCCACCCCTACTCCTGACTTCCTTCACCATAATAATTAAATACCTTTCCTTCAAATTGCATGGGAAAGCTTTCTGCATTACGTATAAGCCTTCATTCTTATTTGCCAAATTGTTCTCTTTTTACACTTGTATTGTGTGATATTTTGTATCTGTGCTGAGTATGGATTGGTAAGATAGCCTAGATGTTTACGTACTCACAGCTCTGAGCTGTCTCACATGGGTTCCAATCTCGACCCAGCTATAAACCATCATCCTGGAAGAGTGGGCGAGTTATCGCCAACTCTGAACAAATTACAAATTCCTGCCTGGACTGCAGGTAGCAAATGGTCTGATCTTTTTGGAAGTTCCTTCACACCAGGTTGCACAACTTGCTATCTTGGAGCTGGTTGCTGTCTGGGCAGCAGCCACTGCAATGGAAACTAATTTGTAAGTGATTCAAAATTTCATGTGAACAGCCTTCTTTGGATACAAAGGGGGACTTTATTTATCTGTGTTGAGTTTAGGAACACCCCTCGGTGGCTACCAAAAATGGTTCTCCCTTTTACGAGACATGATGTTTGCAGCGCCAGTTTGAGTCATTCATTTTACAAACCGCCACAAATCTCAGAAAAGTGTTAGTTAAACCCTGTACCAAACTTTGCTCCAAGTATTATTTTTCTTTTTAATCTCTCAAATCATGAATGTATCACAATTTCATAGCAAGTGATACAAAATAAACTATATGTCTAGAGTTTTATTCAGAAAGTGGCTACAAGCAGACTACTTATGGCCTGTTATCCAGCTCTGCCTTTTATCTTGGTTGAATTCCTTTAAATTTGGAGGCAACATGACACTTCTTTGCCGAATAACTGCGGTTCCATACCAGTGCAGAAGAATTTTAACATTTTTTTGGATACAGTAAAGGCTCGTGGAAGAGCTAGAGCATTGAATGCATCAGGATGCAAAAATAACAAAAGGATCAGGAGAGAGAGAGAGAGAGACAGACAACAACTGCAGAGCCAAGGGACAAACTACATGGAGATGGACAAACAAGGGATGTGGACAAAATTGAGGATGGGGAAGATGCAGGTGGTGGACAAGATGATACAGAAGCAAACTCTCAGGAAAAAAACTAGAAATTTGGGAGTGGAAGGGGGAGGGATTGGTAGGGGAGTGGCCTTACGGGGGTGAAAAGATGATGCTTTTGGATGAGTGATGATCAGAGTGGTAATGAACAGCTGTCTTGAAGATCTAGGGAAGATTTAGAGATTGAAGAGAATATGAAGTTGGTTCCACAGGTGGGAAAAGAAGAAGACCGAATCAGTGGAAGTGAGCAGTGATTCTGAATTTTGGGCGTTTCACCAAAGGTGGTTGATGGTGGACCTCGGGTGGGGGGGGGGGGGGAGAGCGATAGAGTACGGAAAGAGCAGAGGCTGCGAGAACAAGAAAAGAGGTGGTAGAAGACAGAGACCGCCAAACTGTCTGCGATGGCAAAGTGATACACTCATAGACTCAGCTTCATCGGTGAAGATTCCAATGATCTTAAAGGTCATGGCTTCCCCAGCGTCAGGCTGAGAAAGATGTGAGAAGTGGTGCCAGCCCAAATGGAGAGCAGTATTCCATCAAGCTCCGGATGAATAAGATTTCAGTTGAGTCAAGGAAGGACTTTGCACAATGGAGGATGCCCAGTCAGCGGCTGGCTTTGAAGGCCAACCTTCAGATGTGGTTTTCCCAAGAAAGATCTTGTCTGATAGTGTGACCCTAGAGTTTGAGTGACTGAACTTCTTCAAGAGGATTGTTAAGAAAGTAGGTAGGAGGGTTCACCAGGTGGTCCTTTCAGAGAGTGAGAGTGTGAGATTTGTCTCGATTGAAAGACATATTCCAAGTGTTTGAATAGCTTGTAATTTTACCAGTCTGAAGAGAGAGAAGAGGCTGCTGCATGTCCATCTGAGAGATGAGGGATGACATGACAGAAGGTCATCATAAAATAGATAGAAAAAATAGTCATAAAATAGATAAAGAGGATTTTGATATCTTCAAGAAGAGGATGGAGGAGTAAGGGAGAATGCAAAGGGTGATCAATATGGATACATAAATAAAATTGAGTTTGACCAGTTTGTGATGTTGTCATGTTCTGAGGTGAGGGGAGAGGCTGCTGTCTATCTGTCTGTCAGAAGGATAGGAGATGACAGTAGAGAAAGGAGTCATCAGCAAAGAGATAAAGAGGATGTTCTAGAGAGCCAGAGAGATCGGTGATGAAGATTAGGAATAGGATGTGGCCTAGAACACTGCCTTGGGGCACCCTGGCCTTGACAGGGAGAGGAGATGAAAGTATTCTGTTGAGAGTCACACGTTGGCTACGACAGTGGAGAAAGTCAGTAACCCAAGAGTGTAGTTGGTCTTGCATGTGATCGGCAGAGTTTGGAGAGCAAGGCCGGATCCCAGACTGTATCGAAAGCTTGAGATATGTCTACAGAAATGGCTCTGACCTCAAACGAGGTTTGTCTAAAAAGTAACGGGACTGACTTCACAGAAATTTTATTCCAAAAAATATATTGAAATCACAGCTTGT
>CM068955.1:97735394-97746572 GCA_035128595.1 Eptatretus atami | reverse complement strand
CTTGCATACTGATTTTGGCGTCCCTGGTTCCTGGAGGTGACGACATGACGTCGATTGGTGTGAGCAGGGCGCTGGCAACGGACCAAGGCATGCTCACACATTTCGGACATTTTATTTGACGCACGACGACTTCTACCTTGGTAAGCTGAGACCGATTTCTCTCCCCACTGAATGATCTGCTGGGTACCCTTATCTCGTGTTTAATTGTTAAGTAAGGCATCATGATAAGCATCTGCTCTTTGTCTGTTTTTCATCAATGCCTGATTAATTCTTTATTTGCTTGAGATTATTTTGATTTATTTGAATTTACCTATTTTCACCACAAAGAAATAAAAAGTTCTTCAGTTTATTTATTTTATCCTCATTAATAAATTCCTTGTTGATGTTTCAACCTGTCCGTGCTTGTCCTTTCCTTCCATTGATCTAGCATTGTTCGACCTAGATAGACTGTGAGGTCGTTCCAAACTAATTAACCTGTCACAGTCGGCATGCATCAGCGGTAAATGCTCGGCCGCCCTAATTAAGAGCTAATCAAGATAAGATTGGTGCATTGTCGAGGGTGCGCTCTCCGTTCAGGAAGCCACGTGACTTCTAGTTTAAAAGGAAAATTAGACGGTGGACACTGGAACTCGTGGTTAACTGATTGGCATTTGTGGTTGTAAAGCAACCCACCATACCACAAAGTTAATTGTGAGCGGTGGCCCCAGGTCCAGCTCTTCTGAGGAGAACGGGGATTAACCCCTCATAATACACTCGGTACCTGTGGCCGTAACTATATATATATATATATACAGTATATTACTTGACCAGCCAAAAGTTTGGACACACCTACTCATTCAAGGGTTTTTCTTTATTTTTTACTATTTTCTACATTATAGAATAATAGTGAAGACATCAAAACTATGAAATAACACATATGGAATTATGTAGTAACCAAAAAGTTTTAAACAAATCAAAATATATTTTATATTTTAGTCCTTCAAAGTAGTCACCCTTTGCCTTGACAACAGCTTTGCACGCTCTTGGCATTGTCTCAACCAGCTTCATGAGATAGTCACGAGAATGCTTTTCCAACCATCTTGAAGGAGTTCCCACACATGCTGAGCACTTGTTGGTTTCTTTCCTTCACTCTGGTCCAACTCCTCCCAAACCATCTCAATTGGGTTTAGGTTGGATGATCGTGGAGGCCAGGTCATCTGATTCAGCACTCCATCACTCTCTTTCTTGGTCAAATAGCCCTTACACAGCCTGGAGGTCGGTTTATGGGTCATCGTCCTGTTGAAAAACAAATGATGGTCCCACTAAGCACAAACCAGATGGGATTGCGTATCGCTGCAGAATGCTGTGGTAGCCATGCTGATTAAGTGTGCCTTGGATCCCAAGAAAAATCGCCGACAGTGTCACCAGCAAAGCACCCCCACACCATCACACATCCTCCTCCATGCTTCACGGTGGGAACCACACATGCAGAGATATCCGTTCACCTTCTCGGCATCTCTCAAAGACATGGCGGTTGGAACCAAAAATCTCAAATTTGGACTCGTCAGACCAAAGGACAGATTTACACTGATCTAATGTCCATTGCTCATATTTCTTGGCCCAAGCAAGTCTCTTCTTCTTATTGGTCTCCTTCAGTAGTGGTTTCTTTCCAGCAATTCGGCAATGAAGGCCTGATTCACGCAGTCTCCTCTGAACAGTTGATGTTGAGATGTGTCTGTTAGTTGAACTCTGTGAAGCATTTACTTGGGCTGCAATCTGAGGTGCAGTTAATTGGCAATTTTTGAGGCTGGTAACTCTAATAAACT
Source organism: Eptatretus atami (assembly GCA_035128595.1). Taxonomy (NCBI): domain Eukaryota; kingdom Metazoa; phylum Chordata; class Myxini; order Myxiniformes; family Myxinidae; genus Eptatretus; species Eptatretus atami. Next base: position 97,744,767 of record CM068955.1, on the reverse strand, counting down.
TATCCTCTGCAGTTGAGGTAACTCTGGGTCTTCCTTTTCTGTGGCTGTCCTCATGAGCTAGTTTCATCATAGCGCTTGATAGTTTTTGCGACTGCACTTGAAGAAACTTTCAAAGTTCTTGAAATTTTCTGCATTGACTGACCTGCATGTCGTAATGTAATCCTGGACGTTGTTCTCTTTTGCTTAGTTGAGTTGTTCTTGCCATAATACAGTCTTTTACCAGAATAATGGTCGTTTACCAAATAGGGCTATTTACTGTGAACCAACCCAACCTTGTCACAACACAATTGATTGGCTCAAATGCATTAAGGAAAGCGATTCCACAAATTTACTTTAAACAAGCACACCTCTTAATGGAAAGCATTCCAGGTGACCAACTCATGAAGGTGGTTGAGAGAATGCCAAGAGTTCACAAGCTGTCATCAAGGAAAAGGGTGACTACTTTGAAGAATCTAAAATATGAGATATATTTTGATTTGTTTAACACTTTTTTTGGTTACAACATAATTCCATGTGTGTTATTTCATAGTTTTGATGTCTTCATGATTATTCTACAATGTAGAAATAGTAAAAATAAAGAAAAACCCTTGAATGAATAGGTGTGTCCAAAGTTTTGACTCTGGTACTGTCTGTATGTATATATATATATTATATATATATATATATATATATATATATTATATATATATTATATATATTATATATATATATATGTGTGTACGTATGTATTTATGTGTATATATTTATATGTTTATGTATTTATTTATATATTTATGTTATATGTATGTATTTATTATATATTTATGTGTATGTGTGTATAATATATATAGTGGGCAACTTAGCTAAATATAGCATAACAATTGTGCATTTTGTGAGGAAAGCACCAAATTTGGCACACTAGTAGCCTATCATATTATGAACAGATTTAGATATTGGGCCATCTCAAAATTTTGATGGTAGTGTGAAAATGGCTGCCACAGCCATCAACGGCTGAATTTGAGATGGCCCAATATCTAAATCTATTCATAATTGTTAGGCTACTAGTGTGCCAAATTTGGTGCTTTCCTCACAAAATGCACAATTGTTATGCTAAGTTGCCCCACTAATATGTATTTATGTATATATTTATATGTATGTATGTATTTATTATATATTTATGTGTATGTATGTATTTATGTATGTATATGTATATATATATATATTGTGTGTGTGTATGCATGTATTTATATTTATATACATATATGTATATATATGTCTCATGCTTCCAAATATCCATATATATGTATGTAGGTATGTATGTATGTATGCTATATATATATATATATATATATATATATATATATATATATATATATCCATATACAATATATTAAAGAAGAGGAAGGCACTTCCAATGAAAAGTAAAAACTACATCGACTCTGCTAATTTGAGCAAAAAAGCGAGAGCAGACCCAGTCTCAGGCATCGTTTCACCAGCATCACAGCCGGCTTCCTCAGGCATAATAAACCCTGAGCCTCGGCACGTGTCCGGTTTTTGTTTCGATAGGACCGCACATTTCCAGTCACGTGCTGGTGCTCGAGGTCAAATGGAGGAGTGCTTCTTATTTTATTTTGAAAAAGCAAAAACAAACGTCAAATCACAACATCAATGGGGTGCTCTGCTCTTTTTTGTTTTTACTTGCACGTGATCTGGTGTTGTATGTGTATGGGTGAACACGTGTGTGCGCTTGTTATTTTTGTGTTTCCGGGGCATGAACACGGCTGGTTTCGTGTCCAGGTTGGGCATGATGCGGTGCTGGTTGTGTAAGTGTTGGGGTTCTCGTTCGGTGTTCTGCACATGCGGATGTGGTGTTTTGGATTTGGTGTTGTTTGTTGCTCACCTTATCCAGCCGTTTTCACCATCCAGTTTCTTCCATTTGCATCAGAGGTGTGTATTTCTAGGTATGTCCACCATCGACCCAGTTAGACCACCCTCCTGGCTCTTCACGTCTCATGCTTCCAAAATCAACCTGCGTTGTTTGTTCGATGTAGTGTCGATGACATTGGTCCCATCAAAGTCAAATTTTTGGTCAAATTGCAGGAATTGACGTGCTATGGCTGCCTGTGCCATCTTTCCAAGCCAAATTGCTTTATCATGTTCATCCAGCCATTGTTTTAAATTTCTTCCAGTTTCCCCAATGTAGAATTGGTCACAGTCTTTGCATGATGAATGGTAAACTACTCCAGATTTATCACCAGTTGGAATTGGGACCTTTTAAAAAAAAAATTACATTATGGATGGTGCATAGAGGCTTGTAGGCTATGCCAATCTGTGCACTGTGTACTATCCTGCAAATCCTTTCAGAAAGGCCCGGGTAGTATGGCAATACACAGTTCCGAGGTGTGTCTGCCTCCTTCCATTCTGTCCATTTTGGTTCTTCCAAGGTGGAGAGTATCCCCTTGTTGTACCCATTTTTGAGCAAGATTCCTCTAACTAATCTGATTTCTTTCATTGCCTCGGCTTTGGATGATGACAGTGTCCATGCCCGAGCTGCTAGGGTCCATACTACACTGTGTTTGTGGGAGATTGGGTTGCAGGAGTTAAAATCCAGTAATATGCTGGTGTGGGTTGGTTTCCTGTAAACCAGTCTTTTGGGATTTTTTTCAATTTCCTTTTTTCAATTTTTCAATTTCGATTGTGAAGTTAATGTTGGGGAATACCTTGCAAAGTTGTCCCCGTAGGTGGTCTACCAGGTTTGTATGCACAATGGTGAAGGTGTCATCTACATATCTGTTCCAGTACCGTGGGAGCCAATTCTCATGAGACTCAAATATCCTTTGTTCGAGTTCCTCCATCACCAAATCGCCATCATCATCACTACAACAGCAGAGACCTGTGAACCCATAGCTGTGCCAAATATTTGTCGGTAGTGTGTTGTTCAGTAGTCATCGATGAAGGTAGCATCATAGATGAAGGTCGTGCTTTTCAGACACATCTCCAGCAAACTCGCAATGTCTTCAGGTGTTAGTTTGCTGTTTTGACAAGCCACACCAAAGTAACCCAAGGAAGAAGGCCATGCTTTGGCCAAAATACATTTGATAATGTCACATGGAGAGGAGCACCATTAAATGGAGATGGAAGTGCAAGTAATTCCGCACGCTTCTGTAATGCTACAGGAAATAAAGAAAAACTCACCCACGTCCACAGGTGATAATGCTACCAAAAAAGAATCGTACCCAATTGGCTGTTTCCATTTGCCGATAGAAAAGTGAAGAAAGGGACACGTTCCAACGGTCTGAAACGCCTGTGGCGAAATGGACCAAAATGCCATTCGCGTGGAAAATTCAAGACGGTCAAAGAGGGACCCCCGTTTTCAAGCATCAAGTGGTTCAAACAACCAGCCACCAGACTTTTTAAACCTAAAAACCAACATCAGGCACCAATAGCTTTTTGTGACAGCAAACGGGCATTATCAAACGATAACACGAATGTGCAAAAAACATCTCGTGGTGCATTACAACAAAACACTATTTCACAACCTCCCCCCCCCCAACAACTCGTATTTATCCACAAAATGCAACTGTAAACCAAGTGAACAAGAGCAAACAGGTTGTGGTGTAATGTGGTTGTGTTATTTTTAAAATCCGATAAAAAATTTTTATTTTGTTTTGATATTTGTGCAATACCCAAGAGACAATGTTGCTCCCTTCAGTTGGAATTATTGTAATTGCTTCAGCTATTATTGTATTATACTGCCATACTCCATGATGAGTCTTGCCTATTAGATCTGGAAAAATTGACCACCACACATTCTGACATTCTTTGTATGAGTGGATACCCCAATTAGTTGGAGACTGGTATAACCAGAACCACAACTTTGGGGAATGAACAAATTACACCAATATAAATGTAATTATATTTTTCAACATTATATTGTGAATGTAAAACAAGTCTTTCTCACAATTCTTTAATATGATACAAATGTGTTGGGTCTAACTGTGTGTTCTTTGTCTGTATCACAGAGCAACTAAGTGCAAGTGATTCCAAACCAAATGTGGAATTCAGATCGGGGCAGATGTTTGGATCGACAGTCAGAGTGCTTAATGGCAGCACATTGGTGAGTGGATGATATATGTCCCTGCCTGGACGATCATATAGATCAGAAAGTGGCAAAACCTTTCAAAATTTCTCTCACCTGTGGAACCAACTTCCCCCAGTCCGCTCAGTCCCAGTCTTTCTTCCATGGCTTCAAGACAGCTGTTCACCACGACCTCAGGTCATCTCCCATCTGTACTCATGATCTCTTCTACACCAAATGACTATATACCCACGCACTCCCCTTTTTCCAGGTTATTGTGACCCCCCCCTCACCCTCATATCCTTTCGTTTGTTAGTTGTTCGTTGGTTTGTTCCTTTTCTGTTTCATTCCCACCTTCCCCTTCCTCTTCTTGCTGTGTTTCATTCAGCTTGTGTGTCGCTTGTTCAACCCATGTTTCCTTCTCCCCACTCTCTTTGATCTTATTCTCTCTCTCTCTCTCTCTCTCTCTCTCTCTCTCTCTCTCTCTCTCTCTCTCTCTCTCTCTCTCTCTATCTCTCTTCTATTCTGCTGTTGGTGTTTCTTCCTTTCCATTTTGTTCCATTCCATTCTGATCTACCTCTTCAATGAACCTCGGCCATGTATACAATTTTTATTTTATTTTATTTTATTTCTAATCACACCTTGATTTGGGTCTCAAGTCACATAATTTTTCGTTGCATATTAATGTTTCTAAATCATTGGCCTGTTGACCCCCATGTCTACATCCACGCACTCATATTATCTTTCCTTCGTATTCCCAACCCATCTCAGATTTTATGATGTAACCCTACATAATTTTTCATCATAAATATTCAGCATTTTAGCTTCTTCATCTACAATGTAACCTTATATGACCTTTCTTTGATAATAAAGTCAGCTTAAAATAATTTTGATCCATTCTATTCTGAAAGGGGGAATACCAGGTTACATTTTCAAATTCACCGATGATTGTGCTCTATATGTTTTCTCAAATCAAATGAAGGACTTTATACCTTTTTGTTATCCATTTATATCCAAAATTGAGGATCATGGAAGAGTGAGGTGATAGAGGGTAAAAAGTGAAATGTGGATCCATCCACTAATAGTGGGACAACAGTTAGTTAGACACAACAAGCAAAGGAAATAATTAACAGGAAAAAAGTAGAGAAAGAGGAGGGGAGGAAACAATAATCTGCAAATAAGAGGGTTGTGTTAAGTAATGTTGATGTGGATAGAAAACTTTTCAGGTCGGGATGGGGGATGACATGAGATGATCAGAGGGGATGTTAATCATTTGGGGGCCCCATGCAAAATGAAGCTGCTCCCGATCCGGAAGTAAACGCCAATCATGAATGTGGCAGAAACATTCGCTGGTGTAATAATATCTCAATACTAGCCGGGAGGCGACGATGGTTCGCGGGCATTATTGAACAATGCCACGATAGGTACAATTGAGTTAACCGAGAGAGAATTATTATCTTTCCTTCGTATTCCCAACCCATCTCAGATTTTATGATGTAACCCTACATAATTTTTCATCATAAATATCAGCATTTTAGCTTCTTCATCTACAATGTAACCTTATATGACCTTTCTTTGATAATAAAGTCAGCTTAAAATAATTTTGATCCATTCTATTCTGAAAGGGGAATACCAGGTTACATTTTCAAATTCACCGATGATTGTGCTCTATATGTTTTCTCAAATCAAATGAAGGACTTTATACTTTTTGTTATCCATTTATATCCAAAATTGAGGATCATGGAAGAGTGAGGTGATAGAGGGTAAAAAGTGAAATGTGGATCCATCCACTAATAGTGGGAACACAGTTAGTTAGACACAACAAGCAAAGGAAATAATTAACAGGAAAAAAGTAGAGAAGAGGAGGGGAGGAAACAATAATCTGCAAATAGAGGGTTGTGTTAGTAATGTTGATGTGGATAGAAAACTTTTCAGGTCGGGATGGGGGATGACATGAGATGATCAGAGGGGATGTTAATCATTTGGGGCCCATGCAAAATGAAGCTGCTCCCGATCGGAGTAAACGCCAATCATGAATGTGGCAGAAACATTCGCTGGTGTAATAATATCTCAATACTAGCCGGGAGGCGACGATGGTTCGGGGCATTATTGACAATGCCACGATAGGTACAATTGAGTAGTGAAGCTTTTGAGGAAGCTCTACCGTAAAAACCTATCTCTTCCGTCAAAATTGACCAAATCAAATCGGATTTTTAACCTCCGCCATCGAAGATCTGAGGTTACTGTTTTCACCCTTTCTGTTTGTTACTTACGAAATCTAAAGATTTCGTAAGTATATTGATCACTTCCGTTTGTTTGTTTGTTCTTACGAAATCTAAAGATTTCGTAAGTATATTGATGACTTCCGTTTCTGTTTGTTTGTTGTTTGTTTGTTTGTTTGTTTGTTTGTAGGCACGATAACTCGAGAACGGAAGAAGCTACCAATGTCAAATTACACCAGGTGATTCAGGAGGGTGTGGCAAGTGCTGATTAGATTTTGGTCGAAATCGGTCAAAGGTCAAGGTCACAGTGAGGTCAAATATTCGATTTTTGATGGTTGGTACAAGATAACTCGAGAACGGAAGAAGCTACAATGTCAAATTACACACGTGATTCAGGAGGGTGGTGGCTAGCGCTGATTAGATTTTGGTCAAAATCGGTCAAGGTCAAGGTCACAGTGAGGTCAAACATCCAAAAAATGATAACTCGAGAACGGAAGAAGCTACCAATGTCAAATTACACCACGTATTCAGGAGGGTGGTGGCTAGCGCTGATTAGATTTTGGTCAAAATCGGTCAAAGGTCAAGGTCACAGTGAGGTCAAACATTCGATTTTTGATGGTTTGGTACAGAATCATCGTAGAAAATTCTGGTTTGCGTCGCTACTTCTCTAGAGACAGCTTTTATTAGACAAGGTCAGAGGTCAAGTTGACGATTTCATAAGTACAGTCTATGACTGCTTGTTTGTGTGTTTGTTACTTACGAAATCTTTAGATTTCGTAAGTATATTGATGCCTTCCGTTTCTGTTTGTTTGTTTGTTACTTACGAAATCTAAGATTTTGTAAGTATATTGATGACTACCGTTCTGTTTGTTTGTTTGTTTGTATGTTTTTGTTTGTTTGTTGTTTGTTTGTAGGCACGATAACTCGAGAACGGAAGAAGCTACCAATGTCAAATTACACCACGTGATTCAGGAGGGTGATGGCTAGTGCTGATTAGATTTTGGTCAAAATCGGTCAAAGGTCAAGGTCACAGTGAGGTCAAACATAATTCCGTAAATTAACGTGGAGAAATGTGAGTATTTTTGCTTCGCTCGACGTTACGAGTTCGTTTTAACTTCGATTTTAATTTTGTCTTCGGTTTTTGCGATCGCTTCGGATGCTTAAAACTCGGTTGTCGAAATTCTGGTAAAAATCGGATGTTTTGGAGACGTTTTAAGATTGAATAAAAAATATTTCACTCGAAGCGTCAAGGGTCGTCCATGATGCATTGCGCTCGAGCAGACGTCACGGGTCGTCCATGATGCATTGCGCTCGAGCAGACGTCACGGGTCGTCCCATGATGCATTGCGCTCGAGCAGACGCGTCGTTGAGTGAATTAAGGTTTTGCATGGAGAAATGGAGATTTTTTGCTTCGCTCCACGTTACGAGTTCGTTTTAACTTCGATTTTAATTTTGTCTTCGGTTTTTGCGATCGCTTAGGACGCTTAAAACTCGGTTGTCGAAATTCTGGTAAAAATCGGATGTTTGGAGACGTTTAAGATTGTATAAAAAAATATTTCACTCGAAGCGTCAAGGGTCGTCCATGATGCATTGCGCTCGAGCAGACGTCACGGGTCGTCCATGATGCAGTGCGCTCGAGCAGACGTCACGGGTCGTCCCATGATGCAGTGCGCTCGAGCAGACGCGTCGTTGAGTCACGTTAAGGTATAATTGCGTGGAGAAATGGAGTATTTTTGCTTCGCTCGACGTTACGAGTTCGTTTTAATTCGATTTTAATTTGTCTTCGGTTTTTGCGATCGCTTAGGACGCTTAAAACTCGGTTGTCGAAATTCTGGTAAAAATCGGATGTTTTGGAGACGTTTTAACATTGTATAAAAATATTTCACTCGACGCGTCACGGTCGTCCATGATGCAGTGCGCTCGAGCAGACGCGTCGTTGAGTCACATTAAGTATATTGCGTGGAGAAATGGAGATTTTTGCTTCGCTCGACGTTACGGTTCGTTTTAACTTCGATTTTAATTTTGTCTTCGGTTTTTGCGATCGCTTATGACGCTTAAAACTCGGTTGTCGAATTCTGGTAAAATCGGATGTTTTGGAGACGTTTTAAGATTGTATAAAAAATATTTCACTCGACGGTCACGGGTCGTCCCATGATGCAGTGCGCTCGAGCAGACGCGTGTTGAGTTACGTTAAGGTTTAATTGCGTGGAGAAATGGAGATTTTTGCTTCGGTCGACGTTACGATTTTTGATGGTTTGATACAGAATTATCGTAGAAACTTCTGGTTTGCGTCGCTACCTTCTCTAGAGACAGCTTTTATTAGACAAGGTCAGAGGTCAAGTTGACGATTTCGTAAGTACAGTCTATGATGCTTGTTTGTTTGTTTGTTGTTTGTTTGTGAACAGTATTACGGAAAAACTCTCGACGGATTTCGCGAAACTTGGTGGGGGATTAGGTATGGTCCAAGGATCATGCTATTAGATTTTGGACTTGGTCCAAAATCCAATATGGCCGCTATGGCGGCCATTTTGAAAAAATATTTGAATTTTTTTTTTGCATTTCTACATGTTTTAAGTGATTTCCAACCCCCCCCCCCCCCAAAAAAAAAATTGGTGTAGAAAAAGAAATTTTTTTTGCAACTTTTTTATCACAAAATTTCGATTTTTTTTTTTGCATTTCTACATGTTATAAGTGATTTCAACAAAAAACATGCCAAAATTATAATTGCCGCTGATTTTGGAACTTCAGGTGGATATACCCATGTAAAATCAATTTCTGTCTCTCAAGGACTAGTTATGACGAATGAATTGAGTATCTAAAAGTTAAAAGTAAAAGGGAAAGTTGCAAACTATAACTCTGTGAGCACTGTTGACGTCAAATTGAATGAATAGGATATCAGGTTCACTGAGTGACCTAGCAGTATTGGCGGCGGAGGTTTTGCACTCTACCGAGTGCTCCCCCTCTAGTTTATATGTTGTACTTATGACATTACGCACAGCTTCTGGAAATGAAATTGCGAGAAAAAAATCGAGAATAAATATAAATAAAAAACTTCAAGTGGGCATGGCTCACCCACAAGGGGCGGGGACGCCCC
>CM068955.1:97689817-97717681 GCA_035128595.1 Eptatretus atami | reverse complement strand
TCACTTGGCTGCACCTGGATGGGTTTTAGGGTAGAGGATTATCAGCTGAAACTCTCAATCCTATCCAGGTTCCTCCTGATGACTTCATCTTTGTTTTTTTGCTTGCTTGGGTTCCTTCTGATGACTCCAATGTAGGACTGTAGCTACAGTACAGTGGCAAGAAAAAGTTTGTGAACTCTTTAGAGTTTTCTGTATTTCTGCTTAAATTTGACCGAAAATGTGATCAGATCTTCATCCAAGTCCGAATAACAGATAGAGAACTTGATGAAAGAAATAGCACACAAAAAAATCTACTCATCTTTCCACAGATTTTATTTATTGAGCAAAATTATCCAACATTCAATTTCTTTGTCAGAAAAAGTATGTGAACCTCTCAGTTAATTACCTCAATTAAGGGGGTAATTACAGTTTGGTATTTCACTTTTAATGGGATGACAATCAGGAGTGAGTTTGGGTGGCCCTGCCTTATATGCAAAACATAGACTTTGTTCTTCACCATCAGAGTCTGATCTTCACCACACAGGTTTGTGGAAATGCATCAAGCCCCGATCAAAAGAGATTTCTGAGGAACTCAGAAAAAGAGTTGTCTGCTCATTGGTCTAGAAAGTGTTACAAAACCATTTCTAAAGATGTTGGGCTCCACCATTCCACTGATATGCAGAAAGAGCACAAATGGAGAAAATTCAACACCATTGTTACTCTTTATAGGAGATGTCGTCCAACGAAAATCCCTCCAAGAGCAAGGCGGACAATAATCCAGGAGGTCACAAAGAATTCCAGGGTAACGGCAACAGATCTGCAGGCCTCTCTTACATTGGCTAATGGCAGTGTTCATGAATCCACCATCAGGAAAACACTGAACAAGAATGGTGTGCATGGGAATAGCAAGGAGGAAACCACTGCTCTCCAAGAAGAACATTGCTGCCTGTCTCAAGTTTGACAAAGACCACTTGGATGATCCAGAAGACTCTTCGAATAATGTTCTGTGGACAGGTGAGTCAAATGTAAGCCTGGTGTTGGCTTTGTGGTTAGGGTGGCGGCTTGGGATCCTAGGGTCCTGAGTTAAATCCCCGTTGACCGCTGAATTAAAATACACCAGGAGGTTGACTCAGCCCGTCATCCTTCCGAGGTCGGCAAAATGAGTACCAGTGTACTGGTAAGGGGGACACTGCATCAGCGGCATAGCCGCGTTCCAACCAATGATGCAACCAGGAGAGAAAGAGAGAGAGAGAGAGAGAGAGAGAGAGAGAGAGAGAGAGAGAGAGAGAGAGAGAGAGAGACGAGACGAGACGAGACGAGACGAGACGAGACGAGACGAGACGAGACGAGACGAGACGAGACGAGACACAGCGAGACAGCTTTTTGGCTTAAATGAGAAAAGTTATGTTTGGTGAAAACCAAACACTGTATTCCAACATAAGAACCTCACCCCAACTGTGAAGCATGGTGGTGGGAGTGCCATGGTTTGGGGCTGCTTTGCTGCCTCAGGACCCAGATGGCTTGCTGTCATTGATGGAACCATGAATTCTGGATTGTACCATGAAATTCTACAGGAGAATGTCAGGGCATCTATCCCTGAGCTGAAGCTTAACAGAAAGTTTCATAAAATGTGTGCAAGCAATAGAACAAAACTGTAAAAAGTTTGAAATAGTGTTTCCTTTGATAGGTTGGCAACACAATTCCTCTGTCTTGGGTTTATTTATTTACAGTACTTTTATCCTTCTCAGGTTTATGTCATTTCCACTGGCATATTGTTAAGTTTCTGTTGAAAGCTGAAATGGACTGAAATGGCTTTTTGCAATCCAAACCAAGTTTTCAGCTGAATTAAGAGAATGATGGAGTCATTTTTTTGTCAAGTTGGTATGGGTTACATTACTATGTTTGACTTCAAGCAAAACGACTGATTAATATTTTAAAAGATTTCAAAAAAGTAATTCTTGAGGGAGCACTCAATGAATGGAACATCTCAAATGTGATTTGAACTCAAAATTCTCTTTTCAGGTATCGGAGGGGTGAATGGTGAAGGTTATTGTCAAGCGGGATTCAGTAGTGACTTCACGAATGTAAGTTCATCTCCATTCTTATGATTTCAGCATCCCTGTGTTTAACGGTAATCACTCAAAAGCTGAGAGAAATAATTATTTTGCTAATATAAAGTGGCTTCAGTTTGTGGCTGCTGGAAAACTCTGGGATTCATGGGATGAAAGCATCGGAGTGATTTGCTGGTGATGAAACTGATGTTGCAGGATGGGCGAGTTGTGCTTGGAGCGCCTGGGAGTTTCAATTGGCAAGGTGGGACTTCTCGAATCTGCCAATGGAATCATCCAATGGAATCGGCCATTATAATTGACTAACAGAATAAGCTTTCATCATATTAATTGAGTTCTCAAAAGGTGCATAACAATATGTGTGGGTGAAAGTTTTAACTTTCTTTTTAAAGTTGTCCTGCTTGATACCTATATTCTACATGAATGGATTGCATAACAGGCCTTTGAGTTGACGAAATAAAACTATCGTTGAATCATCATTGTTCCTGTTAAATAAGGCAATACAGTTCACACTCAGTATGGGACTTTCAAAATGACACGATCCAGCTGTGCACATACACAGAAGTGTCTATCGACAGTGGTAGTTGGGGCATGCTGACATTTATTGAGTGTGTGAGTTAACGATTGTTGCGTAAAATGGCTCACAAAGCTTCTAAAACAATAACGGCACACCGTAGAGCACATATAGTACTGCAGCATAGCAAATCAATTGTTCAAATTTGCATAAAACCTGACCAAGGCACAATCTCGGGTGGCTCCATATCTAGAATTGTTCGGAATACATTATTCTACATGTGTACCAATTTTGGTGCTTTTATGCAAATTGGAGCAATTGATCTGAAATATCAGACTACGCTGCTGGACATACCTCTGCCAGGCTGAACAGTTCATGTATGTGTATGTACATAATACAGTATATACATTATGTGTGTATATAACATGTATAATGTCACATATAATATGTATAATCATGTGTGTGTGTGTGTGTGTGTCTGTGTGTGCGCACGTGTGCAAGTTTCTGTTATTGGCTGCTATCTCAACACATTGGAGGCTTTCATGAGGTGGAACGGAGACTTAGCAGGTGTCAAAGTATCCACCTCCATTGGTGTGTGTACGTGTATGTATGTATGGATGAGACTGCCACTGCTCACTTGCATTTACAGGAAATGGTATAGAAACTCGATACGATCGCATCCACGGTATACCTCGCATCCACGGATATTTCTCGTATTTCCTATATTTTCGTGAGGCTGATCTGCATCAAGAAACAAGACAATTATAATGGTTAGCCAATTTGAAATTGCCACTCTTTCGTTTAAATCCTGAAAACTATGTTAAAAAGACGATTTGAATTCCAGATTTTGTCCTAGCAAAAGCACGTTAAAAGCCCCCCATCTAGCGGAAGTGAGTCACTGAAAAGGCACACACAGCGCATGCACAAAAGGCCTCGTTTGTGATCACATGGCATTTATTTTGAAAGTCCCTTATTGCATTAACATTCATAATATGCTGTTTCACCACAAGTCATGCCAGGACAGTGTTTTTTTTTAAAAATTTTAACGATTTAAAATTCATAGTGGATCTGCCACACACACATCTCACACACCTGAACATACAGACGAATACACAAGACACAACACAGGACAGTTAGACAAAACAAACAGCTACTGAGCTTGGGAAAAGTGCCATCACTTCCCGAGGCACCCTGTGTACGAGCGACGTTACAATAATGGCGCCGCCTTTCTTACCGCACTCAACGGCGCAGGAATTTCCTCCTCCCTATCGATGCCAACCTATGGGGATTGTCCATGCACTATCCTTTTAAATGCTGAACATCAAGCAAGGAAGCAGTATGTACCATTTTAAAGTCTTTGTTATGGGCTCGGCTAGGGTTTCAACCGCTGACCTCCCAGACTCGGAGCGGGTGCTCTAACCATTACACTACCGAGTCTGGTCACCTAGTCTGCTCTGGTTTTGCTTTGGTTTATCAAACTGTACTTTACTTAAAGTGGAATAGTTGCTTAAGGAAAAAAAAAAAAAACGCAGTTTTAGCAGCATGGTTCATAAACAGAGATGCAACAAATGATGTCATTAATGGCTTATATATATTTATATGTATTTCGAAATAAGTGAATGTGTATTTCAATTTGCAAACTTGTTATATTCTCTTAATCCTGGCTTCACACGTTATTAAAAAATGAAATGCACTGTGATGGACCTAGCTTACCATTTAAGTCATTACTTGATGTGGAAGTTGATAAAGTGTATGGAAATCATGTCGTTCTGCCCCATTAAAGATGCCACTCATTCATAGTCTTTGCAAAATAAATAAATCAATAAAACAGGTTAAAAATTCTAACATTTCAACTGCACTGTGACCTTCATTCATCAGGAACTATAGGCAGCCTAATATCATTTGTGATAATAGACATGTTTCTCAAAAGCATTCACAAATATGCATTCACTTCTGCATGAAATTCCTTTCCTTCCTCTCTCTCTCTCTCTTTCCCTTGCTCAGGGCAGATCATTTCGGCATCACAGCAAGCAATTCTGGCCATCACACCTGGCCTCCTGCAGCCCAAGGTTCAGGGTCAGTCACAAACAGCAGAGAGAAATCAGACAAAAGACGACAGCTACATGGGTACGTACATAGCACTTTGGTCTTGGCGGAGTCTGCCGATTTACCGGAAGTTCATAAAATGTGGAAGATTTATTTTTGAGATAGTTTACTGCAAATACTTGAAAGATTGATGGAATTTTCAGTTAGGAGCGGTTGCAAATATAATGACAAAAAGATCCGAGTGGAGAATTTATTATGATGGAAATGGTCATGAAAATTGATACACGACAGTCATGCTTCATTACTACATTGACGCTGGACGAGTCCTTAAGATTGAAACCTGTTCGTAATTGATCATTATTTGTTGGACAAAATATCTGCTCCTCTACTTCTGCAGGTAAAGCACACTCAATTGGACACGTTTCGATTCTTTTCTGATCAAAGTGATTTATCTATTATTATTCAACGGACTACATTAAGTACATTTTTGTGTTGTTTGTGTTTTTTTTTCATTACCTTTGATTATTATTGTTCTCACTTCCACATTTAAATGGACCGTTTCATCAACTTCTTCCTCTCTGAGTTGTTCTACAATGCTTTTGGAACTCGATTTTTATTTTCCTTCCTTTTTTTTTTTTCAGCATTAGGATGTGAGATCATTTCCTTAACCTGCAATTACACTGCTTCTCGATGTTGTTTCCTTGCCGTTGAAGTGGTTGGGGCAGGGATGGCTGAATTATGGATAGTATATCAACACCATTTGTCCTTCTTTGAGTTGCAATGGTGTAATAAGTTTTATAAGTGATCAAATATTGTGGCACAGGTAAAGTGAGTTATATGAGTTACAAGTTGTCATGAGCGGCATGAGTTATAAGTTGTTACTTACGTTACGGATCAGAATTTTTGACAAGGGCCAACCAGGGCCAAGCGAGGACCTGAACATCTTTGAATGTACTCAAATTAGAGAAATTTACCCAAGCCTGTTTAGTCACATGAACGTAAAAATGCAATTATCTCATAGTAAGTATGTAACATTATTTTACTACAAGGTCAGCAATTACTTAGTTGAAAAAAATCTTAAGTAATTCTATTTTCTTTTTGAACTGGTACATACACACATATACAATGGGAGCCTATCCCCCAGGCAGATGCCTGGCCCATCCCCATCTCAGAGGGATAGGACATTCCAGGCACCCACCCAAGGGGGACCGCCTTAGGTTAACCTGAGGAGACAGCTATCTGGTGGACCACACCTCAGCACCACTCCGGTACACACTTCACTGTGTTTTGCAGAGTGAAGTGGTTTGTGGTGGCCAGAGTGTAAATCCTGCCACCAACCTCCTAGATATGGTAACCGACTGCAAAAGGACATCCACAGACAGTTGGTACCAGATATGAATGGCCGTTGGCTCACAAGGAGCTCCTCTGCCCTTTGGGGGGGGTGGGGTTTGTATTGGGGGACCTGGTGTGGGGAGCCCATTTAGTCACCAACAGTTGACCATGAGCAGGTTTGTCAGGTCAGGTCAGGTCAGATCAGATCTGTGACTTGATATGGGTATCATGTAAAACCTGTACTCTCAGGGTTGGGTGTTGCCATTTCTGCTTTGTACCATATATAAGCACAGCACAACACAGGCAGCCTGTCCTCAAGTGATCCCCCAACCCCAGCCTCTGAGTATCTGGATTACAGGCACACGCCACAATGCCAGCGAATGTTCTCAATTCCAGGTTGTGTATTGTATATTGTATATTTATCTGGCATACATATACAATATTCTCAACCCCAGGTGAAAATTCACCTGCATGAAAGAGAGTTACTTGATGCTTTATTGCGAACTTGATGCGATTGAAAGTTCAATGACTTTTGAAGTATTACTCCACTGTCAGTATATTGCCCTTCCTCTCTCTAGCAACCCTGCTCTTCCATGAGCCTCAATTCTCCACAAATATATCATTCACCAGATAATGTTGCAATATATTTGTGAAAAAGGGAATGTGTGCAGTAATATTTGGGTGTAATTCTGAATTCGAAATCTTATTTCAATAATAATTTTCTGTTTTTTTTTTTGTCCATTTTTGCCATTTCATCATCATCAGTGAATCCACACCCTGAATGAATCTGTGTTTAAAGTTTTGTGGCGTTTAGGTCTCTCGATTCACAATTAATCTAACTTTATCTGAATATATTTCTTATATTCATTGTAATGTTTAAGCAAGCACTGTCAAAGTATACTTCTCATTATATGTGCATCACATATATATGACTATAAGATCATTATTATTACTATTATTACCTCCGCCACCGAAGGTGAATGAGGTTACCTTTTCACCCCTTTCTGTCTGTTTGTTTGTCTGTTTGTGTACAGGATATCTCAAAACGTTGTGGACGGATTTGGACGAAAATTTTGTGGACAGATTTGGGGTGTGGCAAGGACGAACGGATTTGATTTTGGTGAGGATCTGGATCCGGATCCGACTACTCGAATTTTTTGAGTGATTCTTCACCATTGAGCGATTGGGCTAGAAATGATATATAGCACGATATCCCAAAAAGTTGTGGACGGATTTGGATGAAACTTGGTGGACAGGTCGGGTGTGTGACAAGGAAGAATTGATTCAATGTTGGTGAGATCCGGATCCGGATCTGGATACGACAATTATTTAATTTTGATAGTGATTCTTCACCATTGACAGATCGGGCCAAAAACGATATATAGCACATTTCAAAAATTTATTGGGCCCGATATGTTCTCGTGGATCAGGAATTGCATGGCGGAGGTATGCTCTCTACTGAGTGCCCTTCTAGTTTTATATTGTTACAGCTTTGTCTCAGTGTTTCTGTTGTATCCTGTGCAATATTTTATGTTAATTTGTTATTGCTGTTCATTTCGTTCATTTCTTATTGTTCAAGGCCTGACACGCCTTCCCTCGGAAAGAAAGTGTATCTTAATGTCTAGCTTCTATCCTGGGTATTTTGATTCTATTTCCTCAACACTCTCCTATTTCTTCTCCTCGCTTCAAAAAATCAAAACAAACAAACAAACAAAACTTTATTTTTCATTCCATAACAATTCTCATTTCTACTTGAATTTCCTTCTGCCATGCTAAAACCCCCCCCCTCCCAATCCCCTTTTATCTCTTTTATAAATTTTTCAACCCTTGTATCTCTTTCATTAATGCTAAACGTGTTATCCTTCATCCTATATATGTTCTTCTCCTTCGTCTTCTTCTTCACCAGGATTATTTTTCATAGCTGTTTATTAGCTCGTCGCTTGGTCCACCAACCCTCCCCCCACTCATTCAGTGCCGCATTTCTCCATGCCTTGAACAAGGTCTTATCTCCCAGCCCCTCAAAGCTTCATGTCCACCCTTTATGCATCCCTCCTCATCCCACCCTCTTAATGCTTCCCCTCCACACTCCCCCAATAAATGCTTCCCCTCACCTCACCCTCTAAAGTCTAAACCACCCCCCCCCCGGGGATGGCATCTGCCTGGGGGATGGCTAGATGAGGCCACTGGAGTACTGGTGGAAAGTGGATGCAGCGACGCGCTGCTCCAGCACATGCTCCCAATCCTGACCTGATCTGTAACATTAAAATAATCAACAAGCTATATCACATATCTCAAACTCCTATATGTTATACAATACATGCATTGTGTGATACGGCCAACACACACACACACACACTCACACACACTCGCACACACACACACACACACACACACACACACTCGCACACACACACACACACACATACACACACATTCCACTGCACCCAACACACTCAAACATTCCTCCACATCCAACACACTCAAACCTTCCCCCAAGCGCAAACTTTCCCCCACACTCAACACACATAAACCCTCACCTGCACCTCACACAGACAAACCCTCCTCTGTACCCTCCCATACAAACCTTCCCCCGCATCCCACACACTCAAACCTTCCCCCGCACCCCACACACTCAAACCTTCCGCCACACTCCACACACTCAAACCTTCCCCCACACTCCACACACTCAAACCTTCCCCAACACTCCACACACTCAAACCTTCCCCCGCACCCCACACACTAAAACCTTCCCGCACAACCCACACACTCAAACCTTCCCCCACACTCAACACACTCAAACCCTCACCTGCACCTCACACAGCGAAACGCTCCTCTCCACCCTCCCATGCAAACATTCCCCTGCACCCCACACACTCAAACCTTCCCGCACAACCCACACACTCAAACCTTCCCCCACACTCCACACATTCAAACCTTCCACCACACTCTACACACTCAAACCTTCCCCCGCACCCCACACAGTCAAACCTTCCCCCGCACCCCACACACTCAAACCTTCCCACACTCCCCACACACTCAAAACTCAAACCTTCCCCCACACCCCACACACTCAAACCTTCCCCCGCACCTCACACACTCAAACCTTCCCCCACAACACCACACACTCAAACCTTCCCCCACACTCCACACATTCAACCTTCCGCCACACTCCACACACTCAAACCTTCCCCCGCACCCCACACAGTCAAACCTTCCTCCACACCCCACAACTCAAACCTTTCCCCGCACCTCACACACTCAAACCTTCCCCCACAACCCACACACTCAAACTTTTCCCTGCTCCACAATTTTCCCCCGCATTCTTCATACTCAAACATTCCCTCTCACCCCACTCCCCAAAGCTTCACCTTGCCCCCACAAAGCCTCTCCTCCCATCCTGCACCCTCAAAATGCATCCTCTCCCTATCTCTAACTGTGTGGACTTCAAACATCCGAGGTCTCCGCTCCAACCTGACATCTCTCAATCGAGGTCATTGCCGATAAACAGACATCATCTCTTTAACAGAATCCTTCCTCCTACAGGACGTCTCAGACTCCCTAGTGTCACTCCCCGGTTATCATCTCTAATTTGATCGTCCTGAACAATGCCCCAGTGGTGAAGTTGCACTTTGCATCAATAACTAAATTTCTCACTGCCCTTGTACTGATCTTGCACCTCCCATTCCCCAGGAGTACCTCTGGCTGTGACTTCCCCTCCACTCCCACCTCTTGTTTGTCTGTGTCTTGTATCATCCTCAAAACAGTGACGACATCACATACATCTCTCTCGGTCAACAAGGGCAAACTTTTAATCACTCCTCCCAACTCTCTCTTCCTCATATGTGGCAACTTTAGTTGTCACCATGCAAATTGACTGGGTGTTGGTACCTCTCTCACCAGTCATGGCACCTCAGCAAAGGACTTCTGTGGCTCCATGGGACTGAATCAATCTGTAAACTTTACAACTCGGATTTCTTCCAATGGCAAATCCTCTCTTATGAAATTGGTGATGACCAACTTCCCTGCTAACGTCTCCTGCTCTTTCTCTGTAACAATTGGATCATTTGATCATGTGCTAATTAAATTCAACACATCTGTGGCTATTCTCAGACATCCGCCTCAGTGCCCGTGAGTCTGGCAGTTCACTCAGGCAGACGGCAAGGACTGCAAGCAACCATATCACTTAAGGACTGACTTGTATATGTACCATCCTTGATATGAAAGCCTGGGAATACTTCCACAGAAGCCTGCTCTCTCTTATGCACAGATCCATCACATCTCATCTTCAGTTATCCTCCCCTTCTTCAATGAAACCTAACAGCTCTGAAACAACTTGCTTTCTCTTCCTGGAAGGCTAATTAGACTGAAGGCAATCTCAGTGTATTCCAAAAAGTCCACAATAAGTGTGTCTACTCTCAGGAGAGCCAGTAAACAACATCTGTCCAACCTCAAAAATGAACTTTCAAGCTTGTCTCTCTCCTCTAAAATCTGGTGGCACTATGTTAAGTCAGTGTCTGTAGGATACTCCCCTTTCATCCCTTCCCTGATCTCTTCAAACGGCATCACATCCGACTGCTTGTGAGAAGGCTGAATGCCTCATTTCTGTGTTTGCTTCCAAATCTTGTGTTCCCAACCCCTCACTCTCTGTACCCATCCTTCCCTGTCATACCCAAATGCTCCTTTTGCACCTGTGAAGATGGAGAATGTTCCTTCAACCCTCGACTCTGACTCCGCTACTGGACCGGAGGGCATCAACTCAAACATCCAAACAACCTGCTTTGCTGCTCTTGCACATCCTCTCTTTCCTCTTTTCACCCACTCGTTTGCCCGAGGCCATCTTCCATCTGCTTGGAAATCTGCCAACATCACTACATTACTTTAAAAAGGTGCAAAAACGGATCCCCTCAACTACAGACCTATCGCTTACTTCCAATCATCAGGAAGGTCATGGAATCCATCATCGCGGTGGACATGAAATCCTTTATTTTCTTCAACAACCTCATCTCAGATTACCAATTTTGGTTTCAGACCAGGTCACTCCACGTTGGACATGCTGCTTCTACTCTCCCAATAATGGATGGAGGCTCTCAATGTCAGACATGAAATCAGGACCATTTCTCTGGACATATCTCATGCTTTTGATACAGTCTGGCATCCTGCCTTGCTCTCCAAACTCTCTGCTTATAGCATCCACGGCCAACTCCACACATGGCTGACTGATTTCCTCTACTCTCGTAATCAACGTGTGGCTCTCAATGGAATCCTTTCATTTCCTCATCTCCCTGTCAAGGCTGCAGAGCCCCAAGGCAGTGTTCTGGGCTCAGTCCTATTCCTGATCTTCATAAATGATCCCTCGGACTCTCTGGAAAATCCCCTTTATCTATTTGCTGGACTCTTTGGAAAATCCCCTTCATCTATTTGCTGATGACTCCACCCTCTGCCGAGCCATCCATCATCCTTCAGATAGGCAGGCTGCAGCCTCTTGCCCCTCTCCAAACCTTGGCAAAATCACAAGCTGGTCAAACACTTGGAATATGTCTTTCAATTCAGACAAATCTCACACTCTCACTGTCTCTCTCTGAAAGGACCATCTGGCACACCCTCCTATCTACTTTCACAACAATTCTCTTGAGGAAGTTAATTCATTCAAACTCCTGGGTCTCACTCTCAGCCATGATCTTTCTTGGATAAACCACATTTCAAAGTTGGCTTCCAAAGCCAGCTGCCGACTGGGAATCCTCCATCGTAAAAAGTCCTTAATTGGCACACCTGAACTCCTATCCACCAACAAGACTTTCATCCACAGCTTGATGGAAAACGGTTCTCCCTTCTGGACTGGCTACCTTACCTCACATCTTGCTTAGCTTGCCGCCATGGAAACCAAGGCTTGTATGATTATTGTAATCTCCCGTGAAGAAGCTGAGTCTATGTGCCTGTTGCTTTGCAGGTCGGTGGTCTCTCTGTCTTGCGCACCCTCTGCTCTTTCCATGCTTTGTCCCCCCACCCCAGATTTCTGCAAGGCACACACGGTCCACTATCAACCCCCTTTTGGTGAAACTACCTAAATCCAGGATCACTGCTCACCTCAACTCATTTGTTCCTCTTTTTCCTGCTTGTGGAATCAACTTCTTCATTTTCTTCAATCTCCTTCTTCCCTCCAGGTCTTCAAGATGCCTGTTCACCACAATCTCAGATCAACCCCAATCCAAAACCATGATATTTCCTACCCTCGTTAATCCCCCACCCAATCCCTCCTTCCAAATTTGCAGTTTTCGGTTTCCTTCTGTATCCATCTTGCCAACCCCACGCCTCCTTTCCTGCCCCCCATGCCTCCCCACACCCATTGTTAGCCAAGTCTGCCTCTATGTTGGCCTTCAATTCTGCTGTTGATGCCCCCCCCTCTCTGCTGTTCCTTTTGTTCTGTTATGTCCTGATGCATTCATTGTACTAGCACTAGCTCTTCGACGAGCTGCATACAAATTTCTTTTTAAAGTAGAACATCTCGGAAAAAGAGGTGGGCAGTTCACTAGAATTCAGTCAGAACGTGAAAAGGGCATTTTGTAGAAAAATCCTTATCCGAAAAATCTGCAACTTCATATACCTGATCTACGACCCAATGTGAGTGAAGAATTAAATTTATGTTATTATTGTTCAAGTAGTCTGGCAGCCATAATGAATTGAAATTAGGAACATTAAATAAATCTTCTCCAGAACTGCCTAACAGATCTATGTGACACGTCATACATATTATCGACTAGCAATGGGGGAATTTAGTTTGAACTTTTTTCAGATTCACCTTCATTGACACAATTTAGCTTAATGTGTGCAAAAGTGGTTGTTAAATATCATAATAATTGATCGATAATTAATCAATAAAGCTACAGATAATGGCAATGCAAATGACATAAGAGTGTGCATGGATGATACGGGTATGTGGGCCAAATTAGCAGTGGGCCACAATAATAGCGTATTCCGTGAACGATTTTTGTTCAGACTATGCGATCCATCCATGTCCATGCAAGGCGAGACGATGCGCTCTCCCGAGTGTCATTCTAGTTTTCAGTGCAGTCATCTCAGCAAATAAAGGATTTGAATGGTCACGATAACCAGCACCAGCAGATATGTAAATTGCTTTCTTTTGTAGTTATAGAATAGTATTGGTATTGTATTCAGAATGTGACCGAATCATATTACAATATGATGTGGGGTAGTAGTCGTGAATTATATAATGTGAATACAACATTTCAGACGGAAATAATATTTCGATTTACAGAGTGTGCCGATACTGCATGAAATTGAAGCAGATGTATATTGAGTGTGGTCATTCCAGGTCAAGTATTCATTTATAATTATGCCTTGAAGCTATGTTCTTGCTTATTCATCAGTTTTCATGAGATTGGCTGCCCATTTATAATGTCATCTTCAAACATTGCTTTGCCATGCATATTTGAGTTAAAACAAACTTAGCAATGCAGTACAAAGAATACAAAACTAGTATGAAACTTAATATATGATTCATAAAATGGCACTTAATACATGATTCATTAAAAAAAGGTTAAAACTTTGTAATATTCATAAGAGTGCATTTAAAGGCTGGAAATTAAATCAACTCTGTGGGATGCTGGACACCTATATACACCCAGTTGATATAAAGATCTAATTGCTCGTTTCATTGCATCGATGTTTAGACGGAAGTCTTCACCGTGTGTGCACCATCCTGAGCACGTTGGAAATCTTTATCTGGTATTGAATATTTTGCCTCTTCATATTTTTCAGGTTATGCTGTGACAGTTGGAGAATTCACTGGAGATTCCATTCAAGGCAAGACTTCTTTGTACCAAAACAAGTTAAAAAAATTTGGGAATGTTTCTGAAACTGTTTTTGTCCAAAAATGTTTTGAATGAATTGGCTAATATGCTGTTGGTTTAAGTTTTATGCGATTTGGAAGTTGGTTCAAATTTGACATGTACTTTTGTTTACAACTACAACTTATCATGTTTGGTAGATTCAACAGCACTGACATTTATATGAACTTAAAAAAAAACAACTGATTGAACAAATAGAAACTCTTTAATCCATTAAGACGAGTCCCTACATTTGCTTGATGTTTCATTGTTGATAGAAATGGCTTGTATTGAAGCATGTGGTTCATTCCGTACATTTTCACGTCCACCTTTAAATAAATTTCAACAATGAAGTATGAATGTCTTTGACAGGCAATCATCACCTTACTGTGCTGCCAAAAATCTATAAACGTGATCAAGCTTGATGTTTTTGTTGACCAGAAATTTAATCATTATTCACTGTTCTCAACTCTTTTTTGATCCATTTGCCGCCATCTTGATATTCAGCAGGTGCATTGAAGCTGGAAACGCCATAATTATGAGTGCTGTTTACGAACACAATAAACACCAATTCCCTCAGCATTAATAATATACTTCCATTACTTTGCATTTTATTCACAAAGTCCATGTCAATTTTAAACCAGCTTTGTATTATACAGTGACACCTCATCAGTAACGTTATAAATTCACCTGTCTGATGACTTCACGAGTTAAGTTATAAATACACCTGTTAAATGACCTGAGTAAAGTATGAACACATCTGCTTTTGTTCATACTGTTCATACTGAGTAAAGTATGAACACTTTAATTTTACATTAAAGTAAAATGAAGACCTCTGGAGAATAGGCAGCAATTTGAACAAGATTAGTGTTACCATAAATTCAATGAAATTATCATGAATAAGGACGTTCACACCCGGTTATACAGCAGATTGACCCAACATCTGTTTGTTCATTACCAATCGCAAATCTTAAAAATCTCCGAGCAATTCATCAGGCTGTTAATTGATTCCTTGAGATTTGATTGCCTATTATAAACTGACTGGGGGGAACAAAAATCGATTACATCATACGTATGTAATTATAACACAACATATGTAACATTATTTGTCTTTTGTCACCTAGAATATATTGCTGGAACACCAAAAGGATCTACACTTTTGGGGCATGTGAGTTTATATTATGTAATTTTATTTCTACTCTGAGTTAAGATCCCAAATAAGTAACTTGGTTTCATGAAAGGAAATTTCTTATTTTATTTGTTTTTGAAATTCCCTCTTTGTTTTGTGAGATCGTCTCATGAGTAAAGGTATATAAATACTCCTGTTGGATGACATCAGGAGTAAAGATGTCTATGACAGGGTCTCTTCAAAAAGGGGATGTGCTGCTGCTGTTTATTCATTCCTTACCCTATAATCTTCTTCATTCCCCCCAAAACCAAAAAGAAAAAACATAAAAATTATAAATATAGAAAATAACTTCCCTGATGATGTACCTGTACCAGACCCACTGTTCCCTTCTCAGGCTCCGTACCTCTAGTGAAATTAAGTTAATAAACTGAAAGATTGAATTAATGTGGTTATATGTGTGGCAGGTATAAAATATAACTAGAATGTCATTTTTAAAGGGTGCGTAACTCACATTATTAGGTCATCTCGTAGAGATGACCTAATAAAACAGTCTCGATGTCCGTCATTCGTACGTCCGTAGTCCGTACGTCCGTCGTCCGTACGTACGTCCCCATTTTTTCTTCCGATTTTCTTGATATTTGGTATGTGGGTAGATGTCGATGAGGGATGCACGACGTATGACCTTTGACCCGATTGAAGGTAAAGGTCAACGTCAAGGTCACTCCAAAGTTGCAAAATCGTCCATTTTCAAAATCTATCTCCTCCGCCGTTTATGATCCGATCTTAGAAATTCCATTGGATTCTGATAATATGGAACAATATCTAGATTTGGTCAGTACAGGCCGGTTTTTTGAAATTCGTCCTGGTTATCGAGTTACGTGTCTTCAAAGTTGAAAAATCGTCGATGTGATACGGTCAAAAAAAAATTCGCCGATCTTGATGAAACTTGGTATGTCGTAGGGGTCAATGAGTGATGCACGACGGTATGACTTTTGACACGATTGAAGGTCAAGGTCAAGGCCACTCCAAAGTTGCAAAATCGTCCATTTTCAAAATCTTTCTCCTCCGCCGTTTGTGATCCGATCTTCGAAATTAACTTCGGATTCTGATAACATGGAACAATATCTAAATTGGTCGGGCCGGTTTTTAAAAATTCGTCCTGGTTATCGAGTCACGTGTCTTTCAAAGTTGGAAAAATCATCGATGTGTACGGTCAAAAACATTTCGCCAGATCTTGATGAAACTTGGTATGTAGGTAGGGTCAATGAGTGATGCACGATGGTATGACTTTAGACCTGATTGAAGTCAAGGTCACCGATGCTGTAACTTGTGAAATCATCCATTGTCAAAATATCATCTGCCATTTATGACTCAGAAATGCGGTTTGATTTCTGAGGTCCGGTTTCTATCCTTTTGAAGACACATTGATCATAAATGTTCCAAATCAACCATTTTCAAAATCTATCTCTGGATAACTCAGATGTAGTTTGATTTGAGGTTTCTATCCTTTTTACTCCTGGGCTTTCGTCTGTACGTTGAACCAAAAGACAAGACGACATCGAAGCCATTCTAAGCGATCAGAGATCCACACGACAGAGCTTCAGAGATGACCGTCACCCCAACTGGGGGTATTTATTAGGGTACCCTGTCATTCTGACGGAGAACCCTATTGTTTTTCTTCTGTTTATTTCATTATTATTTATTATTTATTCTTTATTATTATTTTTCCGCCGGCAATTTGCGGGTTCTTTCGCTTTAAAAATCATTTTCTCAGGAACGGTAAGTCGATCGACACGACATTTTCATCATAGTATGTATCTTTTTGATAGCAAACTTAATTGGTAATTGTGACGTCATAGGTCACGTGGTACGGGCGCATCTTGAAAAAACCGAAAAACTTTGGACCTCTGTATCTCTGAAACGGTGCGATGGAAAATGTTTCGCTTCATACATTTGAATAAGCTCCTCAAGGGAACAGGGGTGATTTTTCGTGAGGTCATCGTCAAGAGGTGTGCCGGTCAAAATTCGTTAGGTACAACGCTGCATCGGAAAATCTGAAATTTCTTGAGCCTCATTGCACAACAATTGACCGTAGAAAAAATATATTATGACGTCATAGGTCACTTGGTTCGGCAGCCATCTTGTTTTGGGAATTTTTTTTAAAAAATCTTCTTCTCCAGAACGGTAAACAGATTGAGGCGAAACTTTACACACACATTCCCTTGATGTCCTTTATCAAGTTTGTTAATTTTATTGATCGGTCATACGGTTTGGCGGCCATCTTTAATTTACCCAAAACCTTCAAACATCTTCTTCTCCAGAACGGCTCGTAAGATCAAGGGGAACTTCACAAACCTATTGCCCACGAGTAGGGAATATAAGTTTGTTAATTTCTAATTGATAGGTCACATGGTTTGACAGCCATGTTGGATTCATGAAAATATTAAATAATGTTTTCTCTGGAATCACATAACCTATCGAAGCGAAAATTTGCAACTATCATCCTCCATGACGTCTGCATTCATAGTAAAAATTATGACGTCACAAGTCACAGGGTTTGGCGGCCATCTTGGATAGAAAAACGCACCTTTTCCGATTAACACGAAACTTCACAGACATGTTCCACTACACAGTTGAAAGCAGAATATAAATTTTTTGTCATCTCATGTATCTCATGTTGTATCAAAGGCCGAGGTCTGGGTACCCGGTCATCACTGCCAGCAGTTATAAAGTGGCAGTTCTAGTATTATTATTTTTTTGTCAATAGGTAAAGGGGTTATTTTCCTCCTTGGACCAGATGTTGTAATTGTTCATGACTCAAATGGCGCTCTTTAGCACGTGTCTGCACTTACTGTACACAATGTTGGAGATAGGATGTAAGAAATGAAGCCATTTTGTGTGAGTGGTCGTCATCGAGATTCGCACAGGGTCGGGTATATACATGTGGTCTCCCGGCTGCGAGACCCTGACGACTGAGCCGACCACGCATGATTTTAGGCTTCTCTCGGTTTTCTATGCAGTCTCAGACCATTCAGAATGAAGCTTTATTATCTCCGACTTGTAAGAGGATTTGCCGGTCCTAATAGCACCACCGACTCCCAAACACTGGTTCGTGAGTGTCTTAAACTTCATGTGAATATGTTTTATTAATGTTAGTTTGTAATGTAGCCTACTTTTGAGTAAATTGTCAAAAGATTGTGACAGCATGAAAAATACGATCCAAAGTCATGTGACCTCGGTGATCGAATGTCATTGTACACCGAATAGTGAAATCAGTCTTTATCATTATGTGCCAAACCCTGTTAGATACAAGTGTTAAGACTTATCAGATGCTGACTTGTGTCACCAAGTTTTGTATGTGTTGCATATCGTGTGTATTGCCTCATAGCAAAGTGTTATGGCTCTGTTATTTGTAACCAAGGCTGGCTGTGCTGATGTCTAATTATAGTAATGGACACAGTGTGTTTCTTGTATAATAATAAGGACAATCACGTGGAATATTATCGAAGAAACACACTGTGTCCACCATTATATAATGGATGTTTCTTAATTGATGATTCAATTGATGGATGTTTCTGTTGATTGATATGCATAAAATACCCAGTGATGCAATGAGATGGTTACAATGTAACAACACCTGTTACATAATGTCATGACATACACTAATGGTGTCTGGGACACTGTTTATCAGTATATGTAGCATTAAGGTCAAGCCAGATTAGATCTGTGACTTGCTGCAGGTGCCATGTAAACCTTTACTAACCTTTTTCATGGTCGGGTTGTCGGCGACTTAAACCGTCTTCCCCACCAGGTTTTCTGGTGAGGAGGGTGTATGGATATGGACACCCAACAGTATTCAAAACAAAACCTGTCAAAGGGCAGAGGAGCTCCATGTGAGCCAACAGCCATCCATTTCTAGTGCCCAATCGTGTCTGCGAACGTCCTCCTGCAGTTGGGTTACTTTTTTTGTAGGAGTTTGGTAGCAGGATTTGCACTCCAGCCACTGTAAAACCCTTCACTCTGCAAAACCCGCAAATGCAAAGAAAACTGGAACCCCACTCCATGGGAGTACTTCCTGTGCTGCATCCCTTCGCAGGGCAGCTCACCGGATGATAGGATTGAGGCAAAGCCTGCGAGGCCCCATTCCTTTATGATACGAGGAAA
Source organism: Eptatretus atami (assembly GCA_035128595.1). Taxonomy (NCBI): domain Eukaryota; kingdom Metazoa; phylum Chordata; class Myxini; order Myxiniformes; family Myxinidae; genus Eptatretus; species Eptatretus atami. The sequence continues at coordinate 97,698,604 of CM068955.1, read as the reverse complement.
ACCACGGGGTAAATTTCCTGTGTCAGATTGTGGTGGTGTGTGGTGGATTGGTGCTGAGGTGTCATCCACCAGACGGCGGTCACCTTGGGTTAACCTGAGATGGTCCCTTCAGGTGGGTGCCTGAAATGTCCTATCCCAAAGAGAGGATGATCACCTGTCTCTGTTATCTTCTGAGCTCAAGCGTTTGAACAGCGGTAATGCAGCACTCTCTGAGGTTCGGAAACCGGATAGTGGCGAGATCATGGCGAGTGGTTACACCTACTATTGGTCTGATTGTTCCGATGGTTACTATGCCCAAGGAGTTGCTGTAGCTGTGTCCAATAATCTGACTCCAATGATAATTGAGGTAACACTGGTCAATGAGCGTATTATGAAACTAAGGATTCGTCACTCCTTGGGTGTCGTTTCCCTGGTCTCTATACTTGCTCCGACTGAGGCGAGTGATCTCACCATGAAGAACGCATTCTATGCCACGCTCGAGTCTGTGGTTGATCAGTGGCCTCGTCAAGATACTCTTCTTTCTGGGGGATTTCAATGCATCGACTGGAACTGAAAGGAATGGTTATGAGACATGTGTTGGGCCCCAAGTATCTGAACTGTGAAAGAATAGCACTAAGTTCCTTGACTTTGCAAGAAGTCATGGACTAGGGTGCTGGTTCATGGTTTCAGGAACAGGCTATCACTGCACTTGGTATTCTAACGCTGGTGTGTGGCAAAGAAGATTGACCATGTGCTCTTTGATGGTCGCTGGAGGATGATCCAGAACGGCAGGTCTACCGGAGTGCTCATTTCCTCAAAACTGACAACAGGCTTGTTGAAACAACTTGAAGTTGCAGTTAAATCCAGAAGAATGGTACCATCCCAGCCTAGGCTGGATGTTGGCAAGCTCAAGGATTAGAGGGTAGCTGAGGAATTTGCGCACAGGCGAAGTGAGTTTTGGAGGTCTGGTGCGAAGTGGGTTTTGGGGAAACCTGAAGAGTTGTGGATGCCTTCAAGAACCACCATTCTTGATGTTGCAGATGGATGTCTTGGAAATCACAGAGGGTGAAGAAGAATTATGTCTCTCAAGGGACACTGGATGCCATTGACCAGAGTTGCAGGGCAGGTTAATGCAGAGCAAGCTGTTCAGAGAGTTGAGGGCAAAAACCTATACATGTGCTGAAGGTGGACAAGGAGGCCTATGTATGAGGATCTGTGAGGGGTGGACATCACCTGTGGTCAAGTGATTCTCGTCTTGCTTACAGGGAATTTGCGCACTGCGTTCCTCCAAGCCCATTTCACGTTGTACTGCAGTTTGAGCGAGGGTGGTGGGCTATTGACAGAGGAGTCCGAAGTGAAGGCCCACTTGGCCGTTACTTTGAGCAGCTGTACCAGGCTGATCCAACAGCTGTCGAGTTGGATGTTCAGGGTGTTACTATCCCTCTTGCTGACCCTCCAATCAACTGTGATGCACCTTCATTTGTGAAACACAGGCTGTGTTGAATCGGTTGAAATGGGTAAAGCTCCTGGATCTGTGGCATCCTTGTAACTTCTCAAGGCTGGTGGAAATGCTGTAATGTCATTGCATGCACTTCTGTGCTCTGCCTAGAACACAAAACCATCCAACTGACTGGAAGAGGGCCTTTTTGTCCCTCTCTGGAAAGGGAAGTGTGATCGCCATGACTGTAACAACTACCGAGGGTGACGCTGCCTCGTGCCGGGCAAGGTCTTTGCTCGGATAATTCTTGATCGGCTTGCCACCATCTGCTTGAGCAGTAGCCCCCAGAGCAGTAGGCTTGACACAAAGAGTCAACAATTGACTGTATCCTTGCTCTTTGGGTCCTCACCGAACGCAGATGAGAGTTTCCAGGGCTGCTTGCAGCCTATGTTGATCTCTGCAAAGCGTTGGATTCAGTGAATCGGATGCCCTCTGGAGGATTCTTGTCTTTGTGGGTGCCACCAAAACCGATCAATCTGATGTCTGAACTGCACTCTGGAACTGAGAGTGCTGTGAGAGTGGTGGTACCATCTCCGACTTATTTCCTGTTGTTACTGGAGTTTGTCAGCAGTGTTTACTGGCCCCCAACCTTTCAGGTTGTATGGACTGGATTCTGGGGAGATGTCAGAGAAATGAAGCTCCGGTGCATCGTTTGGAATATCGCGATCTCTGGCCTTGATTTTGCAAATGATGCAGTCATCTTTGGGAAACTGGATATCCTTTTGGGGCCCTTGAGGTGCTGAATGAGGAGTCGAGCCCTGGGATTTTCGGTTCTGGGTCAAAACTTAGATCCAGCTTTCAATGACATCTTGTATGATACTATCTTGTCTGTACCTGTTTGTGGTGAGGATGTTGAGGATGGAGAGATTCACTTTCCTTAGCAGTATATTGATGTCCTGCTGCTGTGAGCCAGAGGTCAATAGAGTCTGGGTCGACCTGGGAGTCATGGATTCCCTGGTTCATGGGGTGTAGTGCTTGTGGTACCTGTGCAGAGGGCGAAAGTCCGAGTCTTCAGGCATTGATGCTTCAGTCTTGTTCTACGGATGTGAGACTTGGACTCTGACCAGGATCTGAGAAAGGGACTCAATTCCTTTGCACCAGGTCTCTTAGGAGAATCCTCGCTATCGCTGGTCGGATTTGTGTCGAATTAGAGTTGCTAGAGAACTCACATGAGATTGTTACCTGCATAGTCCGTGAGCGTCAGCTGTGGCTGTATGGAAATGTGGTTCATTTTACTGACGCTGATCCTGCTCACCAGATTCTCTCAGTGAGGGAGCCTCATGAGTGGAGGAGGCCAATGGGCCGACCACAGTACCTCGTGGTTGCAGCAAATTGATCAGCATCTCAAGGAGATTGGATGGCAGGCAAATCTCCGGGGATGGCCAGATGGAGGCCCCTGGAGTACCGGCGGAAAGTGGACGCTGCTCCTGTGCATGCTCCCAATCCTGACATGACCTGACCTGCACCATTAAAATAATCAACAAGGTATATCACATATCTCAGAAACTCCTATATGTTATACAATACATGCATTGTGGGATACGGCCACACACACGCACGCGCACGCGCACGCAAACGCACACACACACACACACACACACACACACACACACACACACACACACACACGTCAACTATGAATTGTTATTTACCTCAGCAGGGTGGAATGATTTGTGAACCATGGCAATCAAGCATAACCATAGCAACTGGACCCCTGGTACGTACAAGTACCACCAGTCACGAAAGCGTAAAATAATATTTCACATGATTGTACTTATTATTAAATATGAAACACACTGTGTCCATGGCTATAGCTAGACATCAGCACAGCCAGCCTTGGTTATATATAACTGAGCCATAACACTTTGGTATGAGGCAATACACATGATATGTAACACATACAGAACTTGGTGACGTTAGTCAGCCGCTGATATAAGTGTTTAACACTGGTGTCCAACAGTGTTTGGCACATAATGATAAAGACTGATTTTATTATTCAGTTAAAATGACATTCAATCACTGAAATCACATTGCTTTGGAGTGTATTTTGCATGCTGTTACATTCTTTTGACAATTCACTCAAAAGTAGGCAAAGTTACAAACTAATATTAAGAAAACATATTCACTTGAAGTTTAAGTATCTGGGTATTGATGGAGCTATTAGGACCGGTAATGTCATCTTACAATTTGGAGAAAATAAAGCTTCACTCTGAATGGTCTGAAACTGCAAAGAGAGTCATCAGGGTGTCTCTGTCGGGGGACCACACCACGTATGTCCCTGACCCTGCGTGTATCTCAATGCCGACCACACACACAAAATGGCTTCCTTTCTTACGCCATGTCTCCAACGTTATGTACAGGAAGTACAAACACATGCTAAATAGTGTCCTCTGTGTTATGAACAATTACAACAACTGGTCCAAGGAGGAAAATAACCCATTTACATAAAGACATCAAAAAAAATCAACAATATGAGTTATGCACCCTTAAAATGACCAGGACTATTCTACAGGTAATGTCAGGTATGAGAGTATGTGCTCCACCAGGGCGTCGCTGCGTTCACTTTCGGCCAGTACTCAAGGGGCCTCCGTCTGGCCATCCCCCAGGCAGATGCCTGGGCAATCCCCATTTCCTTGATATACCGATCAACCTGCTGCAACCACGAGGCATATGGTCGGCCCTTTGGTCTCCTCCACTCACGAGACTCCCTCGCTGAGAAAATCTGATGAGCAGGATCAGCGTCAGGAAAACGAGGCATGTGTCCATACAGCCGCAGCTGATGCTCACGAACTACACGGGTAACAAATCTCATCTGAGTCTCAGCAACCGCTCGTTGGACACAAAGTGTGATCAGCGATAGCCAAGGATTTTCCGAAGAGACCTGGTACCGAAGGAGTGAAGTCTCCATCTCAGATCCTTGGTCAGAGTCCGTCTCACATCTGTAGAGCAAGACTTAGCACCAAGGACTAAAGACTTGGACTTTCATCCTCCTACATAGGTACCGACAGCGCCACACTCCATGATCCAGTGAATCGTTGACTCCCCAGGCCCAACCCAGACATTGATTGACCTCTGGTTCACAACATTCAGCATCTCTGCAAAGACGAGTGAATCAAATGAAGTTCAGAGATCTTCACATACCCAAACGATACACTGCAGCTTGACCTCTGAAATCTTCCTCAGAATTCAGTCCATACAAGCACTGAAAGTGTGGGGGTCAGAACACACTCCTGCCAAACTCCAGTAACAATTGGAAATAAGTCGGAGATGGAACCACCACACCTCACAGCACTCTCAGTCCCAGAGTATAGTTCAGAAGTCAGATTGATTAGTTTTAGTGGCACCACACGAAGACCAAGAATCCTCCAGAGTGCATCACGATTCATTGAATAAAATGCTTCACAGAGATCAACATAGGTTGATCAAGCAGCCCCTACTGAATCTCTCGTCTGCATTCGGTGATGACCCAAAGAGCAAGAATACGGTCAATGTTTAATCTCTTTGGTATAAAGCCTGACTGCTCTGGGTGCTGGTGCTCAAGCAGATGGTGTGTGAGCAATTTCTTGCTTTGGGATGTGGGATGGTGTGGGAGATGGTGTGGGAGCAATTTCTTCTGTTTTTCAAGAACAGAAAAATTTAAGTTCATATACAATCCGTTTATTCAGTAAAACAAAAGACACTTCTATGCACAGAAGGAAGGCTTCAGTCTGCCACATCGTTGCAAGCTGAAGATTTAATTCTACATAGAATATTGAGTCTATGTATACGGTTTTACCAGCGTGTGTCTAGATAACAAATGGAACTTTGTAAACTTTAAAATTGCAACATAGAAGGATAATTGGTCTGTTTTGGAGCTGGCTTATAGCCCTGGGAAAGGGTGTCAGGGGATATATTGCTGGTTCAGATGGTCATCAGATCGATAAGGTTTTGCAAGGTTGTTTACGACTTCAGAGGAATGTGTGTATTCTGCTTTTAACTAGCTTTCTCAGCATATACATTTATTAAATTATTTGTCAAAGTACTAAACTAAGTAAATCTTGCATTTTTACATTCAATTAATAATTGCATTTCCACAATGGTAGCAAACCTGATCAAGAATTATCCGAGCAAAGACGTTGCCCGGCACTGAGAGCAGCATCACCCCTCGGTAGCTGTTGCCATCATGGGAATCACCCTTCCCTTTCCAGAAATGGACAACAAGGCCCCTCTTCCAGTCAGTTGGGATGATGCCTGTTTTCCAAACAGAGCACAGTACTGCATGCAACGACACGAGTACAGCATTTCCACCAGCCTTGAGAAGTTCAGCATGGACCCCACAGATCCCAGGAGCTTTACCCCCTTTCAATCGGTTCACCGCAGCCTGTTTCTATAAACGAAGGTGGTTCACAGTTGATTGGAGGGTCAGCAATAGGGATAGTTACACCCCTGATGTCCAACTTAACAGCTGGTGGGTCAGCCTGGTACAGCCGCTCACAGTAACTGGCCCAGCTGGCCTTCACTTTGGACTCCTCTGTCAAGAACCCACTACCCTCTGATCTAACTGCAGTGCACCGAGGGCCGGGCTTGGAGGAACGCAATGCGTGAATTCCCCTGTAAGCAGGATGAGAATCACTTGACCACAGGTGATGCTCTATGCCTTCACAGATTCCTCTCACACAGGTCTCCTTGTCCACCCTCATCGCACGTACAGTTTTATGCCTCAACTCCCTGAACAGCTCAGTTCTGCCATTATGCCTGGCTCCGTGACTCTGGTCAATGGTGTCCAATTTATTTCGAGAGAAAAAGTTATTTTTCGCCTTAAGGTGGGTTCCAAGACAATTATACATCCACCCGCATATGGCACAGACATGATGTGCCAATTGGCCTCTTCCAGTGTCACAAAGTTCCTTGCATACCCTCATAGGTATACAGTCACAGGTTCACAGTGGTTGACTGACACTTGTATTAATTTTTACTCAAAGTGTTATTTGTCTTTTTGTTTACTTTATGTCCACATTGATTTTGAATGAGTGCCATTAACATTGGAGCTTCGCTTGATGATATGCTATAAGATGAGCACAAAACAAGTGATATACAAACAGTAAGAAGAAAAAGAAAAAAATATATATATAGTTGCTTACTGCGATTTTGATTTTTTCAGGTGGTCATTCTGAACTCGACAGACATGAATGCTCTGCTCAAAGTTACCGGAGATCAGGTAATTATTAATTATAGCAAATACAGTCAACAGATTGCAAACAAACTTTTGAAAACATATGGTTCATTGTTCAAAATGTTTTCTTACAGCCAGCCTTGTAGTAGGGCAACTTATCATAACAATTTTGCATTTTGTGAGGAAAGCACCAATTTGGCACACTAGTAGCCTGTCATATTGTTGCGGCCGTGGAAATTGGCACTACACCATGAAGGTCCTCAGGTCAGTTATACGATAAGTATATGTTGTAGTTAGTTTCCCCACCGTTGTTTAAAGGGAATTTCCGTGTTCACAGGGCTGTGATCCTTGAGTTAGCCGTTTTTCTTTTCTCTATCATTATTTTGGACCAATCATCCCCAACAACCAGATCGCCACCACAACACCATCCCCAAACCACCACAGCAAACCCCCACCACCTTCGCCTTTCTCCCTCCACTACCATCAACAAACACCACCCGCAAACAAGAAGTCGCCTCGTCCCAGAGTCAACACCAAGTCGCGCTGTCCAAAGCCCGTTCGGTGATTTTTACCACGTCCAGACATGATTTGAAACAGAGAAATAGAACACGTTACCGAACGTCACGTCTGCCATTGGTGTGAATGGGATCCTTTGAAGGAGAAGTCGGATCAGGAATCATACATGCCCACTTTTCATCCGTCCAATGGCTGAGCATCAGGTGGTAGCCCCGCCTCCAACCCGATGTGATCCTCAAATTTGCATATGAACTCCTTCACGGACGGACTCGATGCATTACACGCATCGGTTCGGCGGACAGAAGCCCCGGCGAAACCCGCATACACACATCGGCTGGTCGGGCAGAACGAAGCCGCGTGGCGCGACTCGATGCATTACACGCATCGGTTTCGTGGACAGAAGCCCCGGCAAAAACCGCATACACACATTAGCTGGTTGGGCGAAACGAAGCCGCGTGGCGGACGACTCGATGCATTACACGCATCGGTTCGGCGGGACAGAAGCCCCGGCAAACCCGCATACACACATCGGCTGGTCGGCGAAACGAAGCCGCGTGGCGGACGGACTCGATGCATTACACGCATCGGTTCGGCGGACAAAAGCCCCGGCGAAACACTCACACACACATCGCCTCAGCCGGATCGAAACCGCGCGGTCGGGGCTAAACACCACCATCAGCTCGAAGGGTAAAGCTGAAGCTGACAGGGCGAGGCTTTGGTGATTCCTACCACGTCGGCTTTGCCGGGTCAGGGCACGCTGACAGGGCAAGGCCCTGGTGATTTCAACCAGTACGCTTTCCAGAGGTCGAAGTCATAGGTCGGGGTTGGATTTTTCCACTCCCCCGGCTATATAAGGCGAGCACAACAGAGCTTGCGGCAGACGGGGACGGTCTATGGAGAGGAAGCATCTTCGGAACGAAGCTCAGGTCGAAGTTGAGGGCGAGGAGGGCGAGTTGCTGAGTGGACCAGGGACGCGGAGAAGGCTCAGAGGCAAGCCAGAGGCTGAGTGGGGACCACCGCCGGAGAAGGGGCGTTGTGGAGCCACAGCCAGGAGGAGTTTTGCCGGAGCCAGTGCGGTCCAGAGCGCCAACTCGCTGAAGGGAGCGGCAGCAGTTCCCCTCTCCCAAACCGAGCTTTGCGCTGAGAGAGCGCCAATAACCCCCATCTCGCCAGGAGGGCATCGAACTTGCTAAAAGAGCATCAACAACCCTCCCCATACCGGGCATCAACAATCCCCCCCCATCCGCGCTGAAGAGCGCCGGTAACCCCGTCCGTTCCCCTCCCCAACCGTGGTGCCGACTGTGAAACACGTGCCTGCGCGGAGAACACCGGAGAGAGCTCACCGGCCATGCCAGGGCACGAAGTCAGGCGCGGCTACGCTGACATTGCGGCTTGCCCGCCATCGCGCCACGAGGGCGCGGGTAAGACCCTTCGGTCTCGTGACCTGGCCGCTCATCCAGGTTCCACGTACATTTGGTCCACGGACCTGTCTGCCACCCTTGCTTTGAGGTGGCTTTTCTTTGCTTTTGTGTAAGTGCATGTGGTGGCCGCCGTCTTGTAAAGTAAACCTGTTTAAGTAAATGTGTGAATAAATATTCGGTTGTAACTCTTCAATTGCTTTCACTGTGTTACTGTTCTTAGA
>CM068955.1:97668773-97681694 GCA_035128595.1 Eptatretus atami | reverse complement strand
TGCTCTGTGTCTTCTTTTGTAAGTTGCTGTAAATTGTCACATTACATCTTCTTTCTTCCCCCTGCATAACACCCCAATAAACCTGTTTCTGTGCCACATAAATTTCCTCGTTTATTATAAATAAATTATTGTCGAAATGTTCCCAGTTCGTTTTCGTCTTTTCCTTCATTGGTCCAGCATGGTTCGGATCTGAGTTTTTTAGCCGGGTCTTTGTTCCCGTTAATCTGCTCATCCTAGCCGGCACGGCTTTGGCAGTTCCGCTCGACTGCACCCAAACCGGAGTTGGTAGTCGGTAGTTGGATCTCTACCGCAGTCGGTAGAGTGACCCGGTTCGATCAAGACATGCCGAGGGCGTGGTTCCCCGGTAGACGACACCGAGTGGTTAATTAGGTAAATTGGTTCTAGAGAAAAAGACCCTACGCTACGCGGTGGAGGTATCGGCATCCACGGTCGGTAAGCGACCCGCCGCCTCACGGAGTTATCCGTGAACGACGGCCTGCAATTCCGGGAGTCTTGTGGGAGACGACGTAACTTTCCCCATCTTGCGGTCGTTCTCGCCACCGGTCCCCAGCCCGTGACAGTATGTATATGTATATATATGTATGTATATATATATGTACAGTATCTCTATATATATTTGTATATATATATGTATATATATATATATATATATGCCCATTCACATTGCGGTCACAAGCGACAAATTAGAATTTATATTTCCGCCATAAATAATGCTTCAATTATGTTTTTCTTTCAAAATTTATGTGGTCAAACATACCATTATTGTGGTGAAATCGGTCAAATTATTGAAGAATAAATAAAGGCAAAACCAAGCATTTGGCAGAACTACTTATAAGACTGCTGCTTGCACTCTGCCCACCCACTGCTTACACTCTGCCCAATGTCCTCCTGCGTTCTTCTTGCACTCTTCTTGCTTACTGTCTTATTGTTGTTCATCTTGTCCCATAGAATGGATGACCTATTAGTTGGATCTCCTCTACATATGAAGCGTGGAGTTAATGGCCATCTGCACGAGATTGGTCGTGTAAGCCTTTACCTTCAACTCAGCCCACTACATCTGGCTACCCCTCAGATCTTGCTGGGCCCAGAGGTGTTTGGTCGCTTTGGAAGTTCCTTTGCTGCTTTGGGAGACGTGGATCAAGATGGATACAATGGTGAACTATGGTTTAAATTGATTGCTGAAATCCCACATACCTAGCTAGTTGTCAGGAGGATACATTTCAACCAAATTATTCAAATCTCAATAACATCTGATTTCACACATAGTCCACGCATAACTTGAAAGTCTTGTTTCATTTGATCATTTTTTTTCAGTTATCTCGATATCCTGGTTATGGAGGAGATGTTGATGTCGAAGACACATGCCAAGGCCATTTGGCCTGTCTTGCTTCTGCTTTATACTCGCATCATGAAATTAATCTTTAAATTTCCTTATCTTCTAACATCTAACCGAACCCAATTATAACCATTAACAATCTAATTTAACATCTATATCCCTTTCCCTACATATTAACTTTTAGTCAGGAGAGATTAACAATCTACCTCTTTCCCTACATTACTAACTAGCACACCAGGTCCTGTATTCTTTGCAAGAGACAGTGGATCTTCAACATCTATGACCTTAATGCAAAAATGGACAACCAGCTTTGTGTCCATTTCGAAAGACTATCTGTTCCTCATTGCATCACCTTCCTGCACTCATGGGATGGCAGTTCTTAAAGTGAGAATAAAGCAAGGACTAGACAGCTCAGACGTAAGTATGCTATCAACTGAGCTATCTTTACATCTTTCAGCCTGTAACACTCAGCACTCCGTGGAGGTCTGCATTCCAAGTTTTAACCAGGCTCGACTCTGTTTAGCTTCCCAGATCTGATGGGATCAGATGCATTAAGACTAAAACTAGGTTATATGCCAATATCTCTCACCGTTTGACCACAGCAGTTTGTAACCACAGAACTAAAAAGGTAAACTTTATTTTTGTATTCCCGAATGCAAATAGCTGTGGTCAATAAGGCATCATGTACAATGACACTGTGTGTCTCAGGGCAACATGAGGGTGATCTTTTACGATTTGTATCAAATAATCTTACTGCCTTGATCATCTACAAAATGTATAACGACCCTTGCCTGAGGATCCCTCTATCTCATCACTCAAACACACATGATATTGGTGAGTTAAAACAAATCTTATATTCATATAAGCCTGGGGTTGGGGTTAACAGTTAAGGTGCTTGGCTGAAGATCATAGAGTCTTGATTTCAAGCTCCTGTCGGGCTGTTGAATTAATACCAGGTAGGGTTGACTCAGTCTGTCATCCATCCAAGGCTGGCGAAATGAGTACCAGTGTGCTGATAATGGTGGCATTGCATCAGCAGCACAGCTGTGCCCCCAGAAAATTATGCAGCCAAGCAGTCACAGGCTGCATACAAATAAATAAAATATATTCATATCTAATGGAATAATAAACTGGCTACACATTTGAACTTTTGTGGGCATGAAGTGATTGTCAGCCAATGGTGAAGTTTCCCTTAGTGCCAACCAATTGATAGATCAACAGACCCCGATGTTGGCATGGGTTAATCCCTGCGTTGAAGTTATTTGGATCAGGTTTGGAGTCGCTTGGATTGGCCGACAGCTGATAGCACTGGAAGTCATTGGCTGAAAGCTTATGTTAAGTTCATGATCATCAAGTGAAATTCAACACGTGGAATCTCTCACGATTGGTCCTGAGAAGACAAAATCTGATCAGTTTCCATTGCCCCCCCCTGCACGAATAATTCACCAGCTTGCCTTTGGTCATGTCATGTCTGTATACATGAAGCCGAAGGGAGAATTATTGGTCACAGCTGCCATAATAGCTGAAAAACACGATTGGCATTGAGTTTGCAGAATTTAGGGAAGGGACCTTACCTCTATCTTGAATTGTTCAAGGCACCCTTACAACCTTTTGAATTTGCAATAGTACTGACATTGCTCCAGACAAAGGGAAATGCATTTGTCCAAATGATCGAGAAATTCCTTGGGGATTTATGCGTATGTGTGGACTGATCCTTTCTGCAATCCTTTTATTATCATTTAAAACTCCCACGGTGGTACAGCCATGCCGGTGATCTGGAACCCAAACATTAAAGCTAGTTCAGGTTTGTTTTTAACTCATCAGGTAAACATTGTGACAGATAATGAATGTGAATGACTTTCGATGCAATGGTGTATGTGTACAGTCACTGATTTACTTTATGTACTGTATTCTGAAAAAAACACAAGAACCAATGGCCAGGGCCTAATCACAAAAAGAAACAGCACACAGAGTAAAGTAGGGGCAAGATCACCTCCTGGTCTTGGTTACATATGTTAGTAGAGGATAAATGGGTTTTCTGAGGCAGCCATTCAAATGAATGGGGGGAAGGGAAAAACTTTCTGACTCAAGCCCCAAAAGCCCAAAAATAGGAGACTGATTTTCTCCCCACCTATCCCCTTCCCTCCCATACAAGCAAATGTAAAATTGAGACTTACTGATTAAAGCACTTCTTTCCTTTCATATTTTCATTCCGCTCAAAGAGCGAACCAATGAATATTTGTCCATGTTCTACTTTAGGAATAACTTAATTTTCTTATTACATTCATCACCATCGAGTATATGCACTTATCTCTTTCAAGCACGAAAGAAAGGGCTGTTAGGGTTATTTGTTTAAAATTAGGTTTTGTAAAATGTAAATCCCTCATTCAGTTTTGTAAAATGGGGAAGTGCTTTTAAGAGCACAGTCGTGCCATGAAAATGAGGAAGTATTCTGTGCCCATGTCTCTCATGGTTATATCGAAATCATCAGAACACTAACAGAACAAAGTTTAGTTAAAAATAGCTTTTAAACTTAGGTTTTATCAAAATCATTCAAAGCAAGATGTTTCATTTTCGTATTAAAATGAGTCAGCCAAGCTGCCTTGCCCAAACCAAGTCATTTCCTATGTGGGACACACCCTGAAAAAACCATTGTATTGTAATCTCCCATTACGTCATCAAGTGCTTATTTAAACCAACTTGTGTGCCGAGCGTGTTTCATTCAGAGAATGGATTGTGCAGAGGAGTCCTCCAACCTTAGGATCAATCGTTTTCACAATATGATAGGTGAGATTCTCAACCCAATTCATTACTTGTTATTTAAAACAGAATTAAATCACTATACGACTAATAATTATTGTTTTTTTTTCTAACAGGTTGTCCCCAATAAAAAACATCGTTGATGACTGATGATGAAAATGAGTTATCTGAATTACACGACGAGTGGATAAAAATCAACGACTTTCTTAAAGACATTCAATCGTTCAGAGAGAAAGTGAATGATATATATGTTGGCTGGAAAAAAGTTCTCTCACATCCTTTGATCTTGAATGACCCGAGTCCAAGGTGAGAAATTATCACTTTGTCTCTGTCTCCGTGTGTGTGTGTATATGTGTGTGAATATACATATATATTAATATATATGTGTGTGTGTGTGTTGTGTGTGTGTGTGTGTGTGTGTGTGTGTGTGTGTGGTGTGTGAGTGTATATCTGTAGTGTGATATATGTGTGTGTGTGTGTGTGGTATGTGTCTGTGTGTGTGTGTGTGTATATATGTGTGTGTGCTGTCTGTCTTTGACTCATTATTATTATTATTATTTTTTTTTCAGGTAAACACCTGTCTGGATGAACCAAACACACAACTTAATCTTCTGGAGGAATCTGACATGACACTCTATCTTCTGAAAGGTAAATGTTATATTTATTATTTCATTAATATCATAATTAATCATCTTTATATACCCTAATTGTTCTTCACTCTTTGTTTTGAACAGAATATGTTGATCGAGTTTCAAAATCACAAGACATCTGAAGCAGACTGCTGGGAAAGATCGTCCATTCTCACAACTGAATATTACCCAAAGAAAAATGTTTAATATTTTCAATCTTGATTAATTATATTTGCTTTGCTTTCAATTATTTAATTCTTAATTATAAAAAAAGAAATAAGGAAGTGCAAAGGAGGGGGGGGGGTAGGTGCGCTCCCCCAACGACCCACCACCCCCTCATCCCACCCACTCCCCTCCCCGTGTGTGTGTGGGGAAGGGTGGGGTGGGATGAGAGGGGTGTGGGGTCAAGTGGGGGCGCACAGGGGGGTGGGCTTGTGTGGGTGGGTGGGCTTGTTGTGTATCGGGCTTGTGTGGTGGGTGGGGTTTGCATGGTGGAGCTTGTTGATGGGTGGGGCTGTGTGTATGGGGTTTGTGTGGATGTGGTTTGTGTGGGTGGAGCAATGTTTTTAAATTAAATAAACATGTTGTGTGTGGGAACTAATTAACTAATTACTAATTATGTGGATAGATGGATGTGGTTGTGCTTATGGTGGTGTTTGCGTGGGTGGAGCTTGCTGTGGGTGGAGCTTGTGGGGTGTAGGCTTGTGTGGGTGGTGTTTCGTGGGTGGAGCTTGTGTGGGTGGTGTTTGCGTGGGTGGAGCTTGTGTGGGTGGTGTTTGCGGGTGGAGCTTGCGTGGGTGGAGCTTGTGTGGGTGGGCTTGTGCGGTGGGGCTTGTGTGGGTGGTGTTTGCGTGGGCGTAGTCAAAAAGGGGCGGAGTTTAAAAAAAGGGGTGGAGTCAAAATGTTTTTTATATTTATTATTTATTCTTTGTCTTTTGTAATTCCTGTGAATAAAATGAACCAAAATCTCTTCCCCTTCTAAATCATATACCTTTAAGTCCAAGGAACTGAATCTATTACATCAACGATTTAAAAAAGTTAATTTGTCCATCGCTTGTATAACCTATTTCAAAATGACATTTCCACCTGTATAATCTTACTATATCACCAACTTTGAACTTAGGCTTTCAATATCAAAAGGGGTAATTCAATATCCTGAATTAAAGATAACCATTGTTGAGAACCGAGTTGAGTGAATTTTTATATAGTCTCGCTTTTAAAGTACGATTAAAACATCAAGAACAACCGCTTTTCCTTCATTAAAGGTACTGTATAATATAATGTTGTTATTTAAAGAAAATTCATAAATGTTTTGTTGTAGAACTCTGTACCCTCATCAGTCCACAATTTTTTGGGTTTTCGCTTACTTTTATTAAATATCTGTTGGAAGGCTAACATGAGTGTATTCCCAGTTTTGTTTTTCAAAGGGATGACCCACGCATATCTACTCCTCAAATCAATAACGGTTAAAGCATACTTGTACCCCTTATCATTATTGAGTTCAATCAAATCAGCAGACCAGATATAATCAACTTCTTTGGAATAAATCTTCCTTCTATGAAACTTTGTGATTATTGGTGTATATCATTCATCAGCTAATTGCTCTTCAATATTAATGACATCATTAGAGCCTTTAAGTTTTGTGAATTTCCAAGCCCAAGTTTGAATTTAGCACTGATCATCTTCTTCACGATGAACCGATCAACTTTTTTCTCATCAGGTTGGATTTTGTATCAGAGACAAATTATACAACATTTCTCTTTCGGCTTCATGTTTTTCTTCCAAGTTGTTGATATTTCCATAATCAATATCGTCCTCATGCACACTTCATCAACCCTATTGATAGGTTTGCTCCACGGTTTAGGATTGTCAGCCTCATCTAATCTTTTATTCAAGTTTGTTCCTGGACCACAGAAAGAATACCCTGGTAGATGTAATTCCCCTGGTATTCCAGTAGTTGTAAATTTACTTCCTGACAAAAACTTTTGTATATCTCCCCACGTTTGTGTTTGGAGATACATTTACTCTTTTTAGAGCCACACACCGAACATGTACCTTTTTGTTTAACCCTGTTATTTTTACTTTTAAAATATGAGATATTTTCAGTATTAGTTTTCTTTTTACATTTGAGACAATAACTCATTTATTTATGTGAAAAATTCCTCCAGAGTGCGAAAACCTTTTAGTTTCCAACATGCACATTTGAATCTTAATTTTTAAAACATAAAGAATCCTTAGAAATGTCTTCACTCTCTCCTCCATTTATTTAAGAAAAAAAATGTAAAACTTTAATCAAAGTCAATCACACCAACATCATCAATAATATAATCTTTTCCTTCTTTCTCTTTTTATCTCCACTTTCTCGTTTATATCTTCTCCCTGAACCCGATGTTAATAGTCTTGACGCAAAATTCTTAATAGACTTGCCAATTCTTTGTTTTCCTCCTCGGTGCGTTGAGATTGATTTATTTTCTGTAATACCTTCGATCTTTTTTAAAATCTCACTGGTTTCCATATTTTTATATTTATTTATTCTCTCTCTTTCCTCCCTCTGCTTCTCCTCTCTTTCCTCCTTCTCTCTTTCTCACTTGTCTCCTCTCTCTCTTCTCCCTTGCCTCCTTCTCTCTTCTCTCTTTCCTCCTGCTCTCTCTTCTCCCTTGCCTCCTTCTCTCTCTTCTCCCTTGCCTCCTTCTCTCTCTTCTCCCTTGCCTCCTTCTCTCTCTTCTCCCTTGCCTCCTTCTCTCTCTTCTCTCTTTCCTCCTTCTCTCTCTTCTCCCTCGCCTCCTTCTCTCTCTCTTCTCCCTCTCCTCCTTCTCTCTTGTCTCAGTTTCTTCAACTCCTTCCTCATCCCTTACTCTCCTTGAATCACTTTCACCCCATAGATATCATGCATATATTCATCAGGATTTCTTGTTATTCCTGCATCCAAAATAATTTTTTTACAACAGGAAACCAATAAAATTTCCTCTGAATTTCTAACAGAGCCTTGCGTTTTCTTAACTTTAACATTTCTTCATTATTTAACATTTTAGTTAAATCCAAAGTTGTTGGTTTATTAACATCAGTATAAAGCCAATCTTTTATTGAAAATACCTCATTCTTATGTTGTAGAACATATTTATTAAAATACGAATACCCTTTTCTTGAAGGTATGCTTGGACACAGAAATGATAATTTTCTTGAAGCCTTCTTGCTGTCATTTATGTTTAGAAATATATGACAGATTTATATAATGACAGGAAACACCTCCCATCTTCCATAGTTAAATCATTTTGTATTCCTTACTTATTATATATAATCCTGTTCTTTGTGTTTTCATGATATAAACTATGGCAAAACCATTATTAAATTTACCTTTATTAAATTATTTTATTTGTTGTTTGCTAATCGTGCTTCCACAAAACTCATTCTCGGCACCAAGTGGATAATATTCTTCCTTACGAGACTGATTTAATTGTTCCAGGATTCTAGGTTAATTTTAAATGACCAATTATACCCTAAATCATTCATATCATATCCCATTGTTCTATTCTCACACAAACGATATGCCCTTCTTGATAAAATTTTATTTTAATTGGAACTGTGAATTCTGTATGACCTTGAGATAAAATCAACACTTCTGTATCTTTGGATACACAGCCATTTTATTTAAGGATATATATTGTGATAAATCACTTAATCTCACCAAGTCATTCGTGTCAGTCGGGCTTGGATAATTTATTAATTTATAAGCATTTTTCATATTAATATTTTTTGCTATACTATATTTCTCTCGTTCAGCCTGTGCCTTTGTGTAATAATTATAAATCAATATTGAGTTCTTGGGATACACCAAAGATAGAACCATCTTTACCAACATAAGTCATTTATATTAGATTAAAAATGGTCATTAAAAAATTTATTTTTGTTGAGTTGAAATAACACATATAGACATAATTGACCACAACACTTGGAATTTAATTCTTGGACTTGAAATGTTTGATAAACACCATTCTGTAAGAATTTTATTACTTCAAAGGTGGTGGAAGACCAAAACTATCAAATAATATTTGTCTTTACTATTAAAAATAAAACCCAATGAGAACCGTTCCCATTATTATCTTCTAAGTTAATAATAATATTCTTTGTATGTTTAGACACGTTTGTTAATTCATATCTCATACAAATAACCACATTATGAATTTTTAATTTCTTACAATATTCGATAAGTTCTAAATTTGATGTTGTTTCTTTCCAAATTATTTAAACCACTCATCAATGCTCATTTATTTATTGGCAAGATATAATCCATTACCCCTTTTAGTTAATTTTACACCTGCTTGTGCGATAGAAGAAAGCATATCTCCAACTAACAATCTCGCTTTATCAGGCAGACTTTCAAGTTTTTCAGCAAATCTACAATTACACCACTTCCACTAATTTGTTTCTCCAACTCTTTGTTATGTCTTTCCAATTCTTTTTGAGCCCGGAGTTGAGCCTTCCTTTCGTTGGCAGTTTTCACCGCTGTTGAAATACCACCCGTCAATGCTCCAACCGCACTTACCCAGCAATAAAGGAATTAGAAATGGGTGAAATCTTCCACTCGTCTCTCTTATTGAATATCTTCTTCAACAATGGTTTTGACATTTTAATTTTAAGTGAGCCAGTATCGTTCAAGATTTCACCTGTTCTCTTGTGAGCAAAACAATCAATTCTTACTGCTCCTTTTCTCTGAATTGTATTAACGTTAATCATACAAGGCTTTTGATTTTGAATGCAAGATGATAGTTCATGAAGATTGATTTGATCGTTGAATGGAAGCTTAGCTGCCAGGGTAGCTATCATTTCTTGAAGTGCGACTGTGTCGCTGATCAGTGCCCCTCTACCAGTACACACACTGGAACTGGTACTCATTTCGCCGACCTCGGGAGGATGACAGGCTGAGTCAACCCCTGGTGTATTAACTCAGCGGCCGACGGGGTTGAACTCAGGACCCTCGGATCCCAAGCCGCCACCCTAACCACTGAGCCAACACCAGGCTCTAAGATTGATTTATTAACTACTATATATTTATCAAAAAAAATTATGTGAGACGAATCATAACACCATATATCTTATATATTATTCCCGAGTTTTGGTTTCGTGTCGCGCTATCTTCGACTGTTCTGCGCTCGAGTAACGAGATATTCGGCTTACATTATCTCAAAGACCATATGAGGTGCATGGTACAAAAAAAAGTAAATAAAATGGTTCTGAAAACAGTGAAATCGTTATTCCATTACTGCATTAAAGTAAAATTACTACTGATACTCTGCATCAGTTCCTTTCTCAAACACACCCACCCAACATGTCGCGCAGAGCGTGGGTTATGCTAGTCTGTATTAATCGTGTAATTCTGTTTCTTCCAAAAGCAAACAATATGTATCAACTTCTTCACTCTTTCCTCTTTTCAATGTATAGGGAAGTATCCCACTCGATTAGAACTTATAGTTTCCTTTTGGTCAATGGTTCAATGCATGCACTCAGTCAATGTCAATGCACTCAGGTCATCACAATGATTGTATACAGACTTTTAAATGCTGTCATATCCAAAATGGGTTCTTTATTTCCATTGCTTTCACACCACCTTTTGGTAACTTGTATGCTTCAGCATAATCATTTTTTCCCCAATTAATTTCCAATCTATCTCATGGATAAAAATGTCCATCGAGAGAAACACGAAGTTGTTTCACCTTAGCATTATCACTCATGCATTATTCTTTCAGTAGCAGTATCACCATCTGGTTTTAAAAAATGAGCCACAGATATCGTGGCTTTCCTTCCAGAACACCAAATTCCACGTGTCAGTGGTTTGGTTCAGTTTAACGTTAGTTGGCATTCTTCTTTTGAGGTATTACATTTGAGTGGTTTTTTGAGTTAAGTCTTCTATTCAACATCTCTTCTGTTTTAAATTAGGAGTATTTCACTATATACCAACTAATTCATCAATAACAATTTATTCTGAGCAGCAAAAGCACTAGCAACACCAAAAAGTAATCTATTTTCATTATCATTCCTTTGCAGTTGAATCTAATTTTAAGACCATACAGAACTTTATCATGATCACAAAATCGAAATAACCTTTAAGAGAACTGCCACAGTAAACTATTACTGCTTTTGTATCATCATTATACATTCCTTCCCTTTGACTATATCCAGGGTCTGTGTTTGTTCCCGTTGACAATTCAGGAATAAAACCTCGACAGCTCCCTTTCCATTCTATCACAAAATGAATATAGTGTAAATTTCATCATTTCAGATGTAGCAGAGACATAATCAACCGCTTCAACTTCTTGTGTTCACAATGTACAAACGAACACTATCAAACATTTTCCAGAATAACATTTATGAGTGTAGCGTTTGTGTTAGTCGCGAGCCTTAGTGAATGTAAATTTACACAACAAAGAACTTTCGACGAGATTCACATAAGTTTGTTGATTATTTATTTCAAAACTTTTTGTTCCATTTGCATTCCAGTTCTGTTCCAGTTATGGCATTTACTTGAAGTATCCTCTTTTTTAGTGGAGTTTGAGATGATAATAGTATCATCCAATCATAGATACTGTTGCGAATTCACGCCCGCCGGCGTGCGATCGGCCACGCGACTCGAACCGCGACCGCCTCGCCCACCGAGAACGGACAATTCAGTCGTGACCCTCCCGGCTAACGCCGGGATCCAGTCACGGGTGGGCCTTTCGACTCCACCACAATCGTGCCAATCGGCCACCCGCGTAGGATAGGGTTGTTCGCCCAAATTCGACCTACCTAAGTACCCACGCGGATGGTAACCGGGCGATCGTACCTCGCCGCAGGGTCGACTCCGGACACGAGCCGCTTGGGCGGCCGTTCCGTACTATCGGATAACCGACGGTGTTATCGTCGACCTCGACGGTTCAGATTATTTACCGGGCGTTTTGCACCCACTACGAACCCTTTACGTGAAGCAGGATGGAGGGTCATTAAAGAAAAGACGAAGCGAAACGGGAAAACAGTTCACACAATGCACATTTATTCCGCGGCACGGAGCACACCTATAGCACACGTAAAGCAAACAGCATGTATTTACATCAAATAAGCGATTGCACATATATCACATTGAACAAAAGAAATGCACATATAAAAGGTTAAAACCGATACCACGACACACGGACCACTTATACAGTTATACTTACAAGACACGGCGCCACAACACACGCATTTCACACCGAAGCAAAAGAAAAGACCCGCGGCGTCAGAGGCAGGGAGTCAGCTGGGCCCGTGGCCTAATGCGCGTGGGACTCAGGATGAGCGGCCAGTGGCCCACGAGACCCGAAGGGTCCCTTACCGCGCCCCTCGTGCGAGCCGCAGAATTGTCGCTGCACGGCCGGTTCCGTGGCACTCTGGGTGTGGGTAGGGAACGGGGCCCCTTGTCGCACTTCTCAGCGCGGGGGAAAAAGGGAATTGTTTGATGCTCTGGGGAGGAGTTATGGCTGGCTTGCCTTGGGATCCCGCGACGCGAGCCTCCGGTCCACCTCAGCCGTTCGCCCCGCAGCCGTCTGCCCCACCGCATCTCGCCTCACCGATCTTGCTGCTCCATCCGACACTCTGCTCGATAGCTGACTACTGGCTTCGCCCCACGATCTGCTCAAAAACTGGCTGCTCCACCGACACTACCTCGATACTCCTCGAGCTCCTCACTGAGCTCGAGCCTTTTTATCGCTTCGGGAACCCACCATATGCAAAATTATCGATCCAAAACGACCTCAGGGGGGAGCTCCACGCTCGCCGATTGGACGGAGAAAAGGGGCGTGTATCATTCCTAGATCCTCAAATTTGCATATGCCGATTTTTTTTTCGTCAGGCGCGTCTGGAGGCGGGGCCTAGCCGCCCCTGGCTTCCTGATCTGGGGGATCAGATGTGGGCGTGCATCATTAACCTGATCCGAATTCTCCTCAGAAAACCCCCCATCTGCACGTCGCGTCTCGCGGTCTCGCTGAAGACAGCTCGACGCTCCGGCGCCCCCAGGTGGTGCGGGAATGGCCGAGGAGAATGGTGTGGAGGTTTTCGGCGGGTGTCCGATGGCCATGGTGCTGTTTGGAATGGCGGTATGTGAGGTTTTGGCGGTAGCGAGTGTGAAGGTACGTTTGCTGCGTGGCGTTGTTGTTGTATCCTTCTCTG
>CM068955.1:97640953-97653435 GCA_035128595.1 Eptatretus atami | reverse complement strand
CACACACCACCCTATATGTGTTACACATGTAGCATCACGTCATTCCCTTTATCGGTTTTCTCCATTAATAATGTCCAGACATGTCATTTCAATCTCCGTGTGTGTGCGTAAGCAGCTTCACGGTGGAATACTGTTTGGTCCTCAAGGGAAAGAATCTTCCAGAAACAGTGGGTGAGACCACATTGACATCATCCCATACGTGCGTGATTTCATGACTGGTTTTAAATTTGTTCAGGTTTTCTTACAAGGAGCGATTTTGGGAGTTGGAAATGGGACATTTCGTTCATAACTACCTTGTCCCCCCACACAGTGGAAGACAGGGTTTTGCAATCACTTCTGTCTGTCTGTCTGTGTGTCTGTCTGGGCCATAAACTTTTTGCCACTTGAGCTTTTGTCATCAAATTTCAACAAAGCTTTATTTTAAAAATGTGGAGAAGACAAATTAATAATGTTGTTAAAATATTTTTCATTATTATTATTATTATGATCATTATTATTCGATCCTTTTTTGGCCCTTCTTTGCTCTATTATTTTTTTCTCAGCAACCACTTGTCATTTTCAAGGGTAAGGAGACCCCCCCCCCACACTCTCCTCCCCCCCGTGGAGAATATTTTCATTACAATTGTAACATCATAGGTCGTGTAGTATGGCAGCCATCTTGGATTAAATGCAAAAAAGAAAACATTAAGTGGTAAGACCAGCCATAAATGGTTTATTCAAAATCCTTGTTTACCATTGTGATTCATTGTGTATGTCTAGGCCGTAACATTTTTACCATTTGAGTTTTTGTCATCAAATCTTCAACAAACCTTTATTATGAGATTGCAGAGAGCACGATTAATAAAATGTACAATTTTTTTAAACTGTCGTTTTCGTCAAGTTTGGTTTGAGTACAAAGCGGATGCCAGCAGACAGGACATGCTTTCTAGTTACCCTCACCAGAGGAGAGGTTATTGCATTTGTCTCTTTGGTTGTTTGTCTGTATGTTATTTCCAAAATCAAAGATTCGCAAGTATGTATATTGGTTGGTCTGGTCTGTGAGTCTGTCTGTTTGTTTGTTTGTCTGTATGTCAATCGCCTACAGGTCAAAATTTTAAACAGATTTTCACGAAACTTCACCTAATGATAGAGTTGGTCATATGCAAGAAGCATATATTGATTTGAGGTTAAAAGGTCAAAATAGGCCAAAAATCAACAACTTTGTCAAATTTTAAAATTGATCATTTTCATCCGATTGACTTGAAATTTGAAGAGGAGTTGCATATTTGTTCTTTAAATTCAACCACCAATTGAGGTCAACAACTTTGGTGAGGTTTCTAAAATCCTCAATTTTCATCCGATTGACTTTAAGTTCGAAGAGGATTTATATTTCATGTCAATTAATTCAATCACCAACTATTTTTGAGGTCAACGTTAGCCAAAATGTCAAAATAGACCAAATTTCTAAAATTGTCAATTTTCATCCAATTGACTTGAATTTTGAAGAGGATTTGCACATTTGGTCATTGAATTCAACTACCAATTATTTTGAGGTCAACATCGGCCAAAAGGTGGTCAAATCTTCCTTTCGTATCTTTGTCAGTATCTATCTAAGTTCAGTATCTATCTAAGTTCATAACATCCATCAATAGGCCGAATTTCTAAAATTGTCAATTTTCATCCAATTGTCTTTGGTTTTGAAGAGGATTTGCACATTTGGTCATTGGATTCAACCACCAATGATTTTTGAGGTCAACATTGGCCAAAAGGTAAACATCGGCCAAATATCTGAAATCCTCAATTTTCATCCGATTGACTTGAAATTTGAGCAGGATTTTCATAAAAATGTCCATCATGTGTCATGTGGTCTGGCAGCCATATTGGATGTCAGGGGAAAGATTTGAAAATCTTCATTGGAGAAACCACTTCAGCGATCATTGCAAAATTTAACTAATTTATCAACTACCCATGGGAAATATGGTTTGCTAAAGATTACGTCATTGGTCACGTGGTCTGGTAGCCATATTGGATCAAATAAAATAAAAAAGAACCTCAAAAAACAAAAGAGTTGGCTTGCACCAAGTCCTTCTGAAGACTGTGCAGGGTGTGTATTCTATGAATACCATCTCGTCGTTTTTTATGATTGTGCAAAATTGTTTTATGATGGTACTGTAATTGTTTTTATGGAAGTACCATAATTGCTGTTATGGTAGTACCTTCATTGTTTTATGACAGTACCATAATTGTTTTTATGATAGTACTGTAATTGTTCTTATGATAGCACCGTAATTATTTTATGGTGTGTCCCGTAATTGTTTTTATGGTGGTACCATCATTGTTTTATGATGGTACCATCATTGTTTTTATGGTGGTACCTTCATTGCTTGATGATAGTACCATCATTGTTTTTATGATAGTACTGTAATTGTTCTTATGATAGCACCATAATTGTTTTATGCTGGTCCCGTAATTGTTTTATGATTGTACCATACTTATTTTATGGTGGTACCATAATTGTTTTATTATCGTTCTACAATTGTTTATTTAATTGGCCCACAACTGTGCTTTTATTGTTACTTTTATAACAATGCAAGCAACGAGACACTCGGTCTGGCACAGAACACGACTGATTGTATGAGAATTTAAAAAAAATAAAAAAAATGATTGTACTGCGCTTGAGTTTTGATGGCATCACAATTGACTTTCTTTAATTAGCTGTTAAACTAACACAGAACAATCGTGGTTATTGTTTAAATGGCCCACAGTTTTGTTTTGTTTTTGGACAGTCCCATTCTTATTTTTATGATATTGCCCCAATTTCCTTATATGAAAGTGCCATAATTGTTTTTTGATGGTGCTCCAATTGTATATCTACTATGACTACGACAACTTCTTTAATGATCACAATTTTGCACACTTTATTGTGGGGTTGACCAGGGAACGTTTTTGGGCCAAATCTTTCACAAATTAAGCTTGTTAGACTGACCGACGTTCCACTAAAAGTGACAGGAATTCGTAATTGCTTCAGAGTGTAGGCAATAAGTAGCATAATGCTCGTGAAGGAAACTGTTGGATGTTTAAGGTCCATCAACTAATGCTTGCATATGAGACACCCAGTTTAACATCCATCTGATGGATGGTGCACGTACACTTTGATGTACCACTCAGCCTGTGAAACAGCAGGGTTGCAATTCAAACCCAGGCTAGACAGCTCAGTAGGGAGATGATGATGCCATTATTGTTGGTAGTTTTTATAATGATGCGATTATTGTTGGTAGTTTTTATGATGAAGCTGTTATTGTTGGTAGTTTTTATAAAGATGCTATTATTGTTGGTCATTTTTATAATAACGCTATTATTGTTGGTCGTTTTTATCATGATGTGATGATTGTTGGTAGTTTTTATAATGATGCTATTATTGTTGGTCGTTTTTATAATAATGCGATTATTGTTGGTAGTTTTTATCATGGTGCTATTATTGTTGGTAGTTTTTATCATGATGCTATTATTGTTGGTAGTTCTTTTCATGATGCGATTATTGTGGGTAGTTTTTATATTGATGCTATTATTGTTGGTAGTTTTTATCATGATGCTATTATTGTTGGTAGTTTTTAATCATGATGCTATTATTGTTGGTGGTTCTTATCATGATGCTGTTGTTGTTGGTAGTTTTTATCATGATGCTATTATTGTTGGTAGTTTTTTTTATGATGGTGGTGTCATAATTGTGAGGAGGTTTTCTGATGGCATTATGATTATTGGTAGTTTTTCAGGTTGGTACTGTCATTGTTGCTTGTTCATGGGTATATAATTAACTGGTGTTATAATTGTTTTGGCTCATTTCTGGCATGGAATGCCCACAATGGGAATTGATAAAATGTGATTTTCCCTTTGGTGAGAACAAATATGTTTGACGTGGCCATGCACACCTCCCAGTCTGTGGGAAAGCCAGACAGGATGGCTGCTTTCAGGGCTGAGGTGGCACTATTACCATTTTTGGCTCGCTTTCCTGATGAGATGTAGGGGCAATGTGTGGGTCAGAATGCCCCACACATTTCCTGCACTTGAGCTTGTTTCAAACATGGTGCACGAGGCATGGGGGATGAGGAGGGGGCAGGAAGGGGGGGGGGGAGGGCGACGGTTGGACCTTATTACATCATTATAGATCAATCCTTTTTTAACCTTACATGGTGTTGGCTTGAGAACCATTTGATGCTTTAATGCAACATGAATTGAATACAACACCCACTTTTTGAAAGCTGTTCTTTCTGGAATGTATTGCTCTTTATTCAAAAATGAATGCACCACCAACTACTATGTCTATAATTGCCCTGCAGGCATGGTTCAGGTCAAACGTTTTAACTGCCATGTGGTCTTCACCTGGGCTGTTATTATGGAGATCACTTCGTGGTCGATACATTGATTGCTAGTTGGTGGTACCTTTACTTTTGCATGTGGATTTCCAAATTACAAGCGTATTTTGATAATATTTTTATTTTCATTATTTTTTTAGTTTGGTGTTCAATAAAAGTTTATAATTTATCAGCAGTTGAAAGAACTTGCGAGAAACCAAAAGAAGGCAAGCCTGATAAAGAAAGCGACACAAAAGATTGATACCTGTATCCATCATATTGATTAGATAAAGGCTGGCATGAGAAGATGTCGAAGAAAATATTGACCCTAAGATTTCCTGTAAATGTCTTCATCTGCTTTTATCGTATCTGGTCAAAATATCGGCACAATTAAACTTTTTGGTTTTCTTTTTTGTCAAAATGTATACCTGAGTGGTTACACTTTTTAAATGTTCTGCAAGTCAGTATGCTTAGATAAGTAATTTTTAAAGTTCATACATAATAAGTAAATAATCCACAAAGTGTTTTGCAGTGGATTATGTATCAGAGTTAAAATGTTACTTTTTGCTTTATTTCCATCCCAAGTGTCTGATGACATAATGCATTTTACATGATCAGGCCTGCAAGTTGAAATCAATCTGGACCACCTAAGAGACCGCAAAAGCGTCCGTAGGGCCATATTCAAAGCTGACAGGTCCTCACGGCTCTTGACGAATCTGACTTTAGCCCCGGGGCAGCTGATGCACTGTAGATCACTCCATGCTGTTTTAAAGGTGAGGCTTTGAGATGGGTTTTTTAAATATTTTTTTATACTAGACACCTTTGTTAGTCATCACTCGTTTCTCGTATCATCTTATTCTTTGTCTCTCTGATGAGCAGAACTTTTATTTCAACTCATTGCTCTTTTCACTGTCACTTGCATCATGCCCACAGTGTTGTCCATTAATTATACACCAAATGTTCTCTCAAAATATTTATTTTCAAAATATTAGGAAACAAAAGCTTCTGTACATAACCAATAGGGTTGAGAATGTGAAATGGTTTTAAGGATAATTTTGTTTTGTGTACAAAGACGAACTGTGCGATCCCGTTGTTCTCCCAAGGACTGAAAGTAGGTGGTGCTCCACCATCTTATGCCATCCCCATCCTGACTCATGACCTTTATTACCCCCATTAACCCTTCCTAACATAACCCTCTTACTGTAGGTTGGAGTGTTTCCTTCCCTAATCTCTCTTTCTCTCCCTCTCTCTCCCCTCTCTCCTCTTCCTCTTCCTCTTCGTTCATTTCCTTGCTTATCATGTCCAAGAGATGTCCCACTGTCAGTTCATACCTCCATCACTTAGCTCTTCCATGAGTATCTTGTGGAGGAAAAAAAGAAGTGTTATTTTGACTTTGAAGAGGAAAATGTGGCTCTTGAAGTTTGAGAATAAAAATTGAATGATAATAATTGCCTTCACACTCTTTCCTTTAAAGTTACATACATACAAGACATACAGACTGTCTCGGATGTCCTGCGATGTGATAAACACAGGCATTTTTTTCCCCCTTAGGTGAGCCCGAGTCACCTCTGCACCACCTCTCGATGCTTGTACTCCAGTCAATCTTTTGACAATAAAATAGATGTCAGCTTGACCTACGCTTCTAAGCTATTATTAAATTTGTGGTCTCGAGGTGGGCCTGTCCTTTGATTTTTTTTAATTTCTTTGTGATATCAGGAAGAGGGTGAGTTTCGAGACAAGCTTTCACCAATTCTGATTCATTTGAACTTCAGCCTGGGTGACTCTGTGCCAAGTAATGTTTCCAAAATGGTGTTACAGCCTGTCCTCAACCATTCAGTCCCTCGCACCTTGGACACACAGGTCAGCTCGTGGTCTTCTGTGTACCATTTTGTGGTATTATGCTAAAGCAGGAAATAAATGCTGCTTTGACCTGAGCATGGAGCTTATTATGCATGAGGATTATATCCCAACTTAACTTGATCACTTTAAATATTGAAGATCAATCAATTAATCAATCAATTACCTCTAACATTTTTCATTCAGAAGCAAAATCTCAAAGCAGTTAATCCCCAGGGCGTCATTCCACTTGACAGTCATATTTTAAATGCACTTCCTATTCTCTTATGCATTTTATGCACGTCTGACATGAAACAAAGATGTGTATTATCTGCTTGAATGGACTTCATTCAGTCACATCTCACTAGCTAAGCAAAGCTGAGTCCAGTTCATACTCAGATGGGGGCACATCCATGGAAGGTTGGGTGTTGTAAGCTGATAAATGTCAGGATAACTCATGTGATAGCATGCTTGCAGCCTATGAGCTGTCTGGTCTTGAATTTGTTCTCCTTTTGATTTGACACAAAAGACATCAGTGTACCTTTACCGAGCGTCAGACAAAATCTGCCGTCATGTCGTGCCAGCAGGGGTTGCTGCATCTCGGAACATTGTAAATGTGAAAAAGATCCTAAGATTTATTTTGAAAATGATAGGCCATTGTGTGCCAGTACCCTCACAAAATGATCTTCCTGAATATTAAATGGTATGTATGTTAAGTTTCTATAATTCATACCCAGAAGGTGAATCAAATGATGGATTAAGTAATGGGATCACGTGGATGTGGCACTTTCAAGATGGGTTGAATGGCCTGCATCTAAGTTTATTTTCTTGAACACCATCAATATAAAAATGTTTCACCACATCTCAACATCATGTTTTCCATCAAAGCAGTCTTTTAAAGGGACTGAAAAAGAAAATGGACATCAGATGGTGAGATATATATATATATGGTGTGGGAACATGATATGTCACTCAGTGGATGGAATTTGGGTTTTTCGAGGTTTGCTGTTCCGTCATATTGCTGTTGAGATGAATTTCCTTGATGCGTTTCTTCATTTTCCTTGGTGTCGTCTCATAAACGATGAGGTTATGGTGGTATCCATTGACTTTAAAGCTGTGAGGTATGCTTTCTTAAAGGTTTGAAGGTCCAACATAAAACGGTCATCATGATTATCCCGGCTCAACATTACATCCTGAGAATATTATTGATGATGTCACGTCATTGCTGGACACTTTGTTTCAGGCTTGAAGTGATGAGCACCTGATGCTTCACCTGTGATAAAATTCAATATTAACTTTGTTTTTTAAATTTAATTGCTAAAGCTCATGCAAGAGCTTGTAGATAAATCTTAAGCAGGCAAGAACACAAAAGACATCAGTTTACTTTTACATGATTACAGGGACTTCAATTAATCACAAGGGCACACGAAGGCGATGAACATGTCAACACAAGATATGGGATTTTAACTTTCATCCCAGCATCATGAACGAAATGCTCAGACTCAGGCAAAAATAGCATTCCTTTTCTGTATTAATTCTCTGCAGACTACTGTAGTAGGACCTGTTACCATCTGTAGTATATGAGAGTACTACTCTCGTACACTATAGTTCTAAGTAGCATTTTTGCCTGGGGATGGGAGCACCAAACGGGCCAAAGCAAGCTAACTCTATTGGGGCAAATTTTCTTTGCGGTTTCCTTGCTCCCATCTGGCAAGTATAACATGAAAGTCATTTGTTTTGACTTCCTCATTGATGATTTTGTGTTTTGGCTTCATTGTTGATGATTTGCCACTTGGCTATGATTTTGTGACTTGTACAACTTGTACAACAAAACAAATAGACATGACTTGAGTAATTAGTATCATGCATACAAGAAAGGTCCAGGCTTTATCACATTTGCTTACATCAACAGGTATTTTGCTTTCAAAGGAAAGCATTATGATTTGGGAATGAAATCTCGATTTGTTTTTAATTTCTGATCAACATGCTTATGAGCTGCTTTGATTGATTTCAAATTTTCTAATGTGATTCTGCAACGTCCTCGTAGACTCGGATTCTTTTGGACTGTGGAGAGGACAATATCTGCATTCCTGACCTGCACCTGACAGGACACCTGTAAGTCTTTCCTTTTGGGTGTTTTGTGTCCTCCCTGTTTCCTCTGTACGAGCAGATGGTGATGCCGATTAGACCGGAACGTGACTTTTTCAGCAGACTTGAGCACTCCCTCCTCGCACGTTCGTTCGTAATAATGACAGGACTCGGGGCCATGACAGTTTTCCTGTCCCCCCTCAGGCAAAGCCTTTCCCTTTTCCATGAAACAGTTCTAACTGTAAGCATTCTGTTAATAATAACTTTAGACTTGTTTTGCATGTAAAGCCCTATCAGATCAGATAATTACATTTATGTTAAGGCTCTTCAGTTAGACAAAGATGTGGAATTTGTTTATTTAACGTTTTGTGTAAAAAAGAAGAGCATAGTTTCACACTGAGCCCTGTTCATTTGATTTGGTGTCATCTGTACGAGGTAGAGGTCTGGCAGAATAGCCTAAAGATATGTGTACTCGCCTCTGAGCTGTGTAGTCTGGGTTTGAATCTTGGCCCAGCGATGAACTCTCATCCTGGTGTTTTGCTGGCAAGGCGAGAAATCAATGTGTGCCCTCCCTTGGATGGATGTTAAACTGGGTGTCCCTTCTACCGGCGTTAGTTGGTGGATGTTAAACATCCTACAATGTCCTTCTCAGAGTAAGTAAGCTATCTCATGCACTCTGGGCAAATTTCAAATCGTTACCTTAACTAACTACCTTTAAGGCAATGGTAAACCACTCAGCATATTCCTTGCCAATATACTGTTTCAGCAGCACCAATGCCCTGTCAGGAGTATGGTGCACCTCATCATCAAATGAGGTACCGGAACATCATATCCAACGCCTATTTACCCCCTGTAAGTGTTGCACATGTTCAAACCGAAGTTGTTATGAAACAGTCACAGGATTTAATTTTAAGTGAAGGAGTAATAGCCAATGACTTATCCAGTTTATTCTTGTCATCTTAAGTTTACCATTTTGCCGAAGATGCAAGTTAACATCTCCGTGCCTTCCACCTGCATAGGAAAATGAGAACAATAAAACATGGAATTTTGTGTAATCAGAATTCATAGAAACAACACGACTGCATATCTTCTGGCCTTCACTCTATTTTTTCCCTCACCCCTATGTTTCTCAAGGAGGGAAACATGCATGACAGTTCCTAGCTCTAATGAGTCTTGAGTACATTTTTAGCTCACCTGGAACATAGTTCAGGTGAGCTTATGGGATGGCACATTATCCGTCCGTCCGTCTGTCCGTAAACACTTGCAACTTCTTCTCCAAAACTGCTAATGGGATTGTGACCAAACTTGGCTAAAATCATCTTTGATGTGGTGGAACTCAAGTTTGTTCATGGCATCCTCTCCCTAAACCTAAAAGTAGGTCATCATTAGGTTTAAAGGTCCCAAACGCACTTGAATTTCAATCTAGTTTGGCCACCATTTTGGATTGCAGGAAAACCTTTAACAATCTTCTTCTCTCAAACCGCCTAACCGATCAATGCATCGCTTTAAATTTGTGATCAACTACTCGAGGGAAATATAGCTTGTTGACAATGACGTCAGCAGTCACGTGGTCTAACAGCCATATTTGATTAAAGGAAAACCTTTAAAATTCATCTTCTCTGAAACCAATGAATGCGAAACTTAAAATATATGCTTGACGACCTATGGGAACGTTTGATAAAAAGAAGTTGATCCAAAACACAATATGGCCGCCAATGACGTCATAATACAGAAAATGGGCAATATCTCAAAAAATATGAATTATAGATACATTGACATTGCACCTTATCGAATAGGGCTAATATTGACACACCAGGAAGTGACATCATCATACCAGAAGTGGGGACTATCTCATAAACTAATGCTCATAGATAGCAAGGAGTTGCACTTCTGTGACCACTATGTCAATACTACCTGACCTAAAATGTGTATTTTAAATCCAGCTCTTATTTTTATCCTGATCCATCCATCACTCTACTTTTTAGCTTATCTGGAATTTACATTCCAGATAAGGTATCGTCATAACACTCCGTCTGTCGTTCCGTCCGTCTCCTATTTCGACTTCTTCAGCCAAATCACTTGGCCAATCCAGCTGAAATTTTGCAGCAACATTCCTCTCTTGACTGGTAACAGGAATTGCAAAGCTCATTGCAGTCACATGACTTTAAGTAGTTCAAAATGGCCAACATAGTAAATTTCTTCAGAAATCTTTTTCTCCAGACCTACCTGTCAAAATTCTCCCAAATTTGGGTACAATATTAGGTCTGGGTAGGGATGTTAAATTGCCAGTTATGCCGATCATGTGAGCGGAAGTGTGTCAAAATGGCCAACTCAGTTAATTTTTGGGGAAATCGCATAAATTCCTTCAAAAATCTTCTTCTCCAAACCCAACAGCCAGAATGCCACCAAATTTGGTTTCAACATTAGGCCAGGGTGGGGATGTTAAATTGCTGGTTATGCCGATCATGTGACCGGAAGTGTCAAAATGGTGGTCTTGCAAATTCCTTCCAAATTTTTGTTCTACTGACCCACCAGTAAGAATGCTCCCAAATTTGGGTTACAACATTAGGCCAGGGAGGGATGTTAATTAATTTGCAGAAGTCATGCTGATCATGTGACTGGAAGTATGTCAAAATGTTCAACTTGGTCAACTTTTAGCAAAATCACATTAATTCCTATAAAAATCTTCTTCTTCAGACCCACCAGTCAGAATACTACCAAATTAGCGTACAACATGAGTCTAGGGTAGAGATGTTTAATTGCGGAGGCCATGCTGATCACCTGACTGGAAGTGTGCCAAAATGGTGGTCACGCAAATTGCTTCCAAAATCTTTTCCTCTCCAGACCCACCAGTCAGAAGGCCACCAAATTTGGGTTGCCATATTCGGCTTGGGTAGGGATGTTAATTATATTGTGGAAATCATGCCAATCACATGACCAGAAGTGTCAAAATTGCTGACAGTCAACTTTTGGGAAAATCGCATTAAACCCACCAGTCAATATCCTACCAAATTTGGTTACAACGTTAGGACATGGTCGTGATGTTAAATTGCAGAGGTCATGTGAATCACCTAACCGGAATGGTGTCAAAATGGCCGACTTAGTAAATGTTTGGGAAAATCGCTTAAATTCCTTCAAAAACCTTCGTCTCCAGACCCACCAGTCAGAATGCTACCAAATTTGGGTTATAACATTAGGTCAGGTCCCAGATAAGCTGCAGGTCCAGTCATCCTAATTTTTTGTAACCAGCTTCATGAGCTGCAGGACCAATTGGTCCTCTATTTTTTGAAGACCATGATAATGATTTTGTCTTGTTAGAAGTATCATTTCAAGTTAGAAATACTCTATTATGAATTATTTTACTTCCGTTCAAGTCTGAAAGCAATTATTTCTTGTTAAATATTTAATTACAATTGGTGTATGTGTAGTCTCTCATTTAATTGTTTGAAATGTGTATTCTTATTTAATTGTCTGACATTCCTCCTTCAGTCTGACAATGCAAACACTTGACAAAGCCACCTTGCCTGGAAAGAAATCATCATTATTGACGTTTGAGAATTTTTTTTATTTGTTCTGATACAAGAACTTGCTCATATCATGAGCTTCATTTGATAGGATATACAGTGTCAATAGAAAGCTACACCGCCTTTCAAGTTTCACTTTTTGTTGTCTTATAGCTGGGAAAGCCTGGTGTTGGCGTAGTGGTTAGGGTAGTGGCTTGGGATCCAAAAGTCCTGAGTTCAAGCCCCGTTGGCCGCTTGAATTAATACACACCAGGAGGTTGACTCAGCCTGTCATCTCCGGGGTCGGCGAAGTGAGTACCAGTGTACTGGGCCCGGTGTATCCCTGGTTAGAATAGGTGTACCATATACCTGTGTCGTAAGAGGTGACCTGGGTTGCGTCAGGAAGGGCATCCGGCGTAAAACCTGTGCCAAATCATTATGCGGATCATAACAGATGATCCGCTGTGGCGACCCTAACGGGAGCAGCCGAAAGAAGAAGAAGAAGAAGAAGAAGAAGAAGTTGTCTTATAGCTGGGAATTAAATTGCATTAAATCAGACTTTTGCCACCTTTACTTACACATCGTAACCCACAACTTCCAAATGAAAAACAAATTCTACAAATTTCAGAAAATTAATAACAAATACAAAACTATAATATCTTGGTTGGATAAGTGTCCACCCCCTGAGTTAACACTTGGTGGAAGCACCTTTGACAGCAATTAC
>CM068955.1:97627069-97639746 GCA_035128595.1 Eptatretus atami | reverse complement strand
CAAGATATTCTAGTTTTGTATTTTTAATTAATATTCTGAAATGTATTTAATTTATTTTTCACTTGGAAGTTGTGGGTTACAATGTGTAAATGTAGGTAAAAAAAAAAGTCTGATTTAATGCAATTTAATTCCAGGCAATAAGGCAACAAAAGGGGGAAATTTTGAAAGGCGGTGTGGACTTTCTATAGGCACTGTAGTGTAAAGAAGAGACTGTCTTCAAGAGTTTGTCAATGAGAATGGCAAGATAATTTGTTAAAAATCAATAATTGCAGAAGAAATCATCTTTGAGGAAATACTTATGACATAATGCAAGACATTTTTTGAAATCATGCTTATTTGCCTATTTACTCTCAACTTGTGCGTACGCACTGCTGTTGGTGTTACAGAGATAGAGCGAGGATTTACCTCGGAGACGATAAACCAGTAAACCTGACGTTATCCTGTGTGAACGTGGGCGAGGGTGCATATGAGGCTGAGCTCTTGGTCTCGCTACCTCAGCAAGCCGAGTACATCGGAGTGGTTCGTGGTGAGGTAGGATTTGTCATGGCGTTTCATACTACCGTATTTATTGGTGACTTTACTTGAATACAGTATAAACTCAGAATTTGATAAAACAAACACATTGCGATGAACCAAATTCATAACTTTGAAGCCTTAAGATTTATGCAACTTTCAAGTGTTCCACTGGTTGCATTTTTGACTACATCTTCACTAATGATGTTTTATTCCCAGTCTGTGACTTATTGTACCTCATGATAATGAACTGACTTGATAATTGGTAGATTTAAGTAAAACTCATTGTTTTTAATGCTGTTCTGACCGTCTTATTTAGATGCCATTTTTCACCTGGACTGCATGTAATAAACACAAGGAAATTAGACGCAGGTGGACGCCATTCAGCCCATCATGTCTGCGCCATATCAACACCACAGCAATTTATCAACAGCAGATCAAAATAAGAAATTGCAAAATGTTTTTTGACTATTAAGTGTTTTTTTGTTTTTGGTAGTTTTTGTAGTTTTTTATTTTATTTATTTATTTATTTGTTTTATTTTATTTTTTTAATTATTTTTCCAGGGGAGGGGGCATGGGTTTGGGTTAAAAAAAAACCACATAACATTAACCACACAACACCCCTTGACGAGATCACCACCAACAGCACTCTGAACACATGCACACAATCACCCATCAATGCTCAAGCTACCTAAAAGTCCTGCCATCATCCCTGTACCCCTCTATCTCCGTAATCTCCAGGTACCCATCTAATTCCAATTTAAACTTAACTACCGTTTCTGCTGCAACTACCTTTCCAGGGAGACCATTCTGTGCATTAACTACTCTCTGAGTAAAAGTCCCCTGCCTTGCTACCATCTTAACTCTCCTCTTCTTTCTCTCAGGCTATGGACCCTGGTCCTGTCACTGTCTACTCTGGTGAATAAATCATCTGCACATATTATGTCTATACCTTTCATGATATTAAACATCTCCATCATCTCTATTATAATACCAAGCTTGCACACTAAAAACTCGGCTCGCCATCACACGATCCCTATAATTGCTGTGGCACTTAAGGCGGACATGCCGACAATGTTTGGAAGTCTTGGCGTTCCATAGTACCACTTGCATTTTGCACAATGCGTATTTTTGTCATTCCCCGTGTACGGTTGTCATCTGCTACCAGCTATGTTGTACTGCTATCCCGTGCATGTGCACGGGTATCGCTAGTATATCCTTGTTAACGCCTCCTTTCTCGTGAATAAAGCCCTGTCTCCTTCAGTCACTCATCATAGCTGAGTCTAGCTAGGCTCGGAATCAATCTTGTAGACATGCTCTGAACCCTCTCTGTAGCAGCTATG
Organism: Eptatretus atami; assembly: GCA_035128595.1. Lineage (NCBI taxonomy): Eukaryota > Metazoa > Chordata > Myxini > Myxiniformes > Myxinidae > Eptatretus > Eptatretus atami. The sequence goes on along the minus strand of CM068955.1, from coordinate 97,637,890 downwards.
TCCTTAATGCGTTGTGGTGACCAAAACTGCACACAATATTCTAGATGTGGCCTCACTAAATTCCTGTACAATGTTTAACACCACCTCTTTTGATTTATAAATGATCCCCCTCCGAATACAACCTAAAACGCTATTTGCTTTACCAAAAGCTGCCTGGCACTGTCCTGCCTGCTTACCTCGTATGTATCTATTACCACCCCAGATCCTTCTCCTGTGTGACATGCTCCAATATTACCCTTGCATCCTGTAATCTCTATTTTTCATTGTTCTTTCCATCCCAACACCTTACACTTGCTCAGGTTAAATTGCATCTGCCAATCTCTTGCCAAAACTATGAAAGTATCAAAACTTTCCTGAATCTGATCACACCCCCCCAACCACCACCCCCCCACCACCACCCCCAACCACCACCCCCACCACCACCCCCCACCACCACCCCCCCCACCACCACCCCCCCACCACCACCCCCCCCCCCACCACCACCCCTGCTATCCACCTTACCTCCAAGATTTGTGACATCTGCAAATTTGAAAAGCTTACTCTTCACCCCACTATCCAAATAGTTGATGTAAATAATGAATAGTAATGATGCGAGTACTGATCCCTGCGGTACCACACTACTTACAAACTTACATCCTCCCAGCAAGACATCCTCCACTCACAGCTACTCTTTGCTTCCTACCACTAGCCAGTTTGCAATCCAATTAGCTACCTGACCAGCCATCCAGAAGCTCCTCACTTTGGCTAACAACCTCCGATGTGGTACCTTATCAAATGCCTTCTTAAAGTCGAGATATACTATGTCCGCTGCCTTTCCCTCATCCACCCAATCAGACACTGCTTCATAGAATGCTAAAATATTTGTTAGACAGGAACTACCTTTGGTAAACCCATGCTGACTCCCTTTAATTCATTTGTATTTCTTTAAATGGTTCCTCATCTGGTCCTTGATGTCTCCAACACCTTCCCCACAACTGAAGTCAAACTAACAGGTCTACAGTTTCCCAATTCTTCTCTGGATCCTTTCTTAACTTGCCACTGTGTACTCCGATGGTGATATAAATCTAACTCCAGTCCTGATATTTTAAACCTAATAAATGCCTTCTGCTTCTCCTTAATAGCAAGAAATTACACACAGATGGAGGATAACACTTCATTTTAATTTATTTTAAAGTAAAGGGTGACATTATATTTTAATCAATTGACGAACATGAATGTATATGAACGGTCTTCCACACATTTTAGCTCACAAGAGTAATAAATGAAAATACATATTTCCTATTCGTGAAATGTTTACAAGTTGGTCGCAAACATTTCATGTATGTTAAGTTCACAATGTATTAATAAATGTATTTATTTACATATTCCTAACAGCTGCATCACTGCTGCTGTAACTTTCCTTAAACTAATAACTATTCTCAAAATCAAATGCTAGCTTAATTGATAGGTTTCCAGTAATCAAAATTTGAAATGTTATTTTGGGCCATGCACTTACATATGATATATGATAAATGTTCAAAATGCTCCACAGACAAGGTACAAGATGCAAATATTTCTTTAGTTTTCATTATGCATGAATTATAATGAATACTGGACGACCCGTGAACCCGTTGGGTTCCAGTTGTGACAGCGGTTGATGAAAAAAATCAATTCAAGAAAAAAAAAAAAAAGATAGCTCCAGCGAACTATATCGCTGAGGTTATTTGCATTGAAATCAAAACCCTTAACTAAATCGGAAATTGATTTTAAATAATTTTTTCGTTGCCGATTTGAATGAAACTTGATACTGCATACGCGCAAGGCGAATGGTGAGTAAGGTGGCCGTAAAACTTTTGCGCTTTCGTGTACTGTTTTGGCTGTATTTCGGGAACATACATACATACATACATACATACAAACATACATACATATATATATATACATATATATATACATACAAGATGAGAGTTTTAGTAATATATAGATAGATGAATATGTATGGATTAATTAGGGTCATAGAAATAAGTTGCGGGTGCATGCGCATACATATATCTTTATATTTACACCTTCACATACCTCCATTCAACCCAATCACTCACTTCTTTCAATCCCTTCATCCACTCCCACTTGTATCCCTTCTGTCACTTCCTTTTCCACCCCTTCAGCCCTGAGCACAAGTTGCAGTTTTAACCTAATTTGGCTCAGCGGTGCAAGAGTGCATAGAAGTCAAACAAACAAACACCACAAATGATCATGGTAATTTATAATTTTTATGGTTTTCATATAGAGTCGACATATTTTATTACATGATGACTTGGAATAGCCAGTACCACCAGGAATAGCACTACACGACATACTCATACTATTCAGCCTTGACATCCTGGACTAATTCCGTATGAAAACCCATTCTTTAATTATACACATTATTTATCCCTTTATTTGGGCATTGTATTGGCCAGATCACTGCCTTGATTGCTCCCCCCCCCCCCCAAAGAAAAAACCCCCAGCTTTTGTCATGAAGCAAAAACATGAGTACTGCTTATGTGATATATATAATAAAACATCATGGTTATACAGCTCGGATATTTTTGTGAATATGAAACATCGAAAGATCTTATGCTTACAGAAAACCAACATGGCGGACACATGATTTTTATTCCTGACAATTGTGGGTGGAGTCAAGCCATCTCTCTAGCCAATGAGGTTGAAGGCTTAAATTTGATTTATAAGGTTTCAGCCACAAGTGGATGGAAATGTGGTATTGGGTAACTGCACTTACCAAACCGGTCGGGAACTGCACTTCTCATTCACTTGTGACAGCTTCTGACATTCAATCACATATAACATGTGGTTATTAGCGCTGTGGAAAAAGCTCTTCTGGGAGTAGCAGGCGTAACGTGCATTGTGGCGGTGACGTCACCACGTTCGTATCAGGTCGGAGAACAGCATTAATTATATTATCATATATGTGGCCGTTATAGAAAGTCCACATCACCTTTCAAAATTTCACCTTTTGTTGCCTTATATCCTGGAATTAAATTGCATTAAATCAGGCTTTTTCAACCTTATTTACACATCGTAACCAACAACTTCAAATGAAAACAAATCCTACAAATTTCAGAAAATTAATTGAAATATACAAAACTTCAATATCTTGTTTGGATATATATATATATATATATCCATCAGCATCAACCCCTGAATCCACACCTGTGGTCTGGATCGTTGCAATTGTGGAGTCACCATTACCATCTACTGGCGAGGAGAAAACCACGATCATGAACCGTGTGGCTCAGACCATCGGTCTGAAGACCAACTAACACCTGAAGACTTGCGAGCTTGCTGGAGATGTGTCTGAACAGCACGACCTTCATCTATGATGGTGCACACTACCGCCAAATATTTGCACAGCTACAGGTCACCGATCTCTGCTGTTGTATGTAATTTGGTGATGGAGGAACTCGAACGAAGGATATTGAGTCTTATAAGAATTGGCTCCCACGGTACTGGAACAGATATGTAATGACACCTTCGTCATTCTGCATACAAACCTGGTAGACACCAATTGGGACACTTGGCCGGGTATTCCCCAGCATTATTTCACAATCGAATTGAAAAAGAAAGCAAATTGGCCTTTTGGATTGGATTCCCGTAAGTTGACGGCTCCCGAAAGACTTTGGTTTATGGAAACCAACCCACACCAGCAGATTTCTGGATTTTAACTCCTGCAACCCAATCCTCCCAAAACACAGTACAGCTCGAATCTTAGCAGCTCGGGCATGGACACTGTCACCTTCAAAAGCCGAGGCAATGAAAGAAATCAGATTAGTTGGAGGACTGCTCAAAAATGGGTACACACAGGGATACTCCCACCTTGGAAGAACCAAAAAGGACAGAAGGAGGAACCAGACATACCTGGGCACTGTGTACTGCCATATTACCCAGGCCTTTCTGAAAGGATTTGCAGGATAGTAACAGCACATGGATTGGTGTAGCCTAGAAGTCTCTATGCACCATCCGTAATATCATCTCCAAACTGAAGGACCCAATACCAACTGGTGATAAATCTGGTAGTTTTACCATTCATCATGCAAAGACTGTGACGAATTCTACATTGGTGAAACTGGAAGATTTGAAGCAACAACTTGATGAACATGATAGAGCAGTTAGGCTTGGAAAGGTGACCCAATCAGCCATAGCACGTCATTGCCTGCAATCTGGCCATACATTTGACTTTGATGGACCGGTGTCCTCAACACTACATGTAACAAACGACGCAGGTTGATTTTGGAAGCGTGGCACGTGAAGAGCCAGGAGGGTGGTCTCACTGGGGAGACGGTGGACCTACGACCCAATACACACCTCTGATGCAAATGGGAAAACTGGATGGTGCAAACAGCTGGATAAGGTGAGCAACAAACAACACTCAATCCCAAAACACACATCCGCATGTGCACAACACCCAACGAGAACCCCAACACTCGCACAACCAACACCTCATCATGCCCACCCGACATGAAACCAGCCGTGTCCGTGTCGGCCCGGAAACACAAACACAAAAAGAGCAACAAGCGCACACACGTGTTCACCCACCACACATTATACACCAGACACGTGTAAATAAAAACAAAAAAGAGCAGAGTACCCCTTCAATGATGTAACTTGACGTTTGTTTTGCTTTTGCAAAATTATAATATAAAAAGTACTCCTCCGTTTGACCTCGAGCACCAGCACGTGACCGGAAATGAGCGGCGTATCGAAATAAAAACGCGGACACGTGCCGAAGCTCGGGGTCTATTGGGCCTGAGGAAGCCGGCTGTAAAGCCGGTGAAACGTTGTCTGAGACCGGGTCTGCTCTCGCCTGTTTGCTCAAATTAGCGGAGTCGATCTAGTTTTTACTTTTGGTTGGAAGCTCCTTCTTCTTTTAAAAATGTGTAATCCCAACGCCCCAATGTTCTAAAAAAAAAAAATATATATATATATATATATATATATATATATATGATAGATGAGCCCAGCGAGGAGGAGTGATGTAAGCGACATTTTAAAATGATATGATGATGATAGGCTTGGATGATAGGGAAGGGTTAAAATAGTGCTATATGGCATTAACTCCAAAATGGCCGATGTGGCCCTTCACCACTCCTCCCGCGGCGCCTCAAACAACACACACACACACACACACACACACACACACACACGCTAAGTGGTTGGCTCTGGATGCCAGTGTCAAAGTTGGATTAGCAGAGCTGAAGGCCCATGAAATGTCCAGACTTGTTTGTGTTTCGAATGTCTCTCCATTGTTGAGAGTTAGGTAGCCACCGCAGCATATATAAAGCTGATTGTGATCAAGATCAGAGTTCAGGCCATGTGAGATGGAAAACGAGTTGATGTGAGCTGCATTGATGGCCATTACTTTAATTATAACATAAAATAAACTCACTTGCCTGCAGTTGAGAGCACCTATTTTTGCACCATTCTTGTGAGGGATATTGGCTGTCTTAGAATCAAACGTGAGGCATCCTCGGGTAAGGAAAAAGCTGAAGAAATCGGACAGAACATCAGTGAGAGCAGCAGATGAGGATTTGAGAACACTACATGGACACTGATTCCATCTAGGCCCATCACAGAGGCATAATTTGCAGCAGAGGAACAGATGAGGTTGGAGGGAAATTTATTCATTGCCAGGACCAAGAAGGCAGACGTATCATTTGCAGAGATCGGGTTTGGGATTTTCACTGATGAGGTCAGACGCACTGACTCGTACAAAGCACAGCAATAGCACGGCTGGTTGCTGCAAAGCATACTTTTAGCCAACTGGTATGGTGTGACTTAAATCAAAACAGATGAAGAAGTGAGAGCTGGGATTGGTGGTTAGTAGTTGCATCCTGTCCAACCATCCCAATTTGGAGTTACTGGCCCCGCTTCACGACCAACCGCTGAAATGTCCTGCTTTTACGTGTGAAATGGACAAAAGTAGAGATGCAGCGAAATATCAAAAAAAATATTTCGCAAAAAAAATCAAAAAAGAAAAGATGCAGCGAAATATCTCCCCCCCCCCATATCATAACTCACTCATGGAGTCTGCAGTGCCATAATGTACGTATGATTGGCACTCACTTCTGCAATGAAAACTACTTTATTTTTACAGAATCTAAGGCTCGTAGTAGAGCTGAATAGACACGACATACAGTACATGCAGACAAATACAAGAGACACAACACAGAATGATAGACAAATATTTGTCAAGATGGATACAGAAGCAAACTCTCAGGAAGGAAACACTGAAATTTGGAAAGTGGTGGGTTTGGCGAGTGTCAATGGGGGTAGGAAAGATCATGCTTTTGGATGGGGAATGATCTGAGATGGTGATGAACAGTTGTCTTGAAGACCTGGAGGGAAGATTGAGACGGAAGAGAATGTTGAAGTTGATTCCACAGGTGAGAGAAAAGAAGAATGAATGAGTGGAGATGAGCAGTGATTCTGCATTTTGGGAGTTTAACCACAAGGGAATTAAGATTACATGCTAAAATATTGTAGTATAAATTCCTGAAGACCATTATCAAGAAGTTCCTGTGCACATTATCATTGTCCGATCGGCGAATCATCAATCCTGACGAGCACACCACATGTACAGTAATTTTTCTAATACTCTTGTCCACCTCATGAATCACTTGCCCCAGCTGAAACAGCCATGATTGAAGCCAATCCAGTTGCTTATTCGAATTCCAATCCGATTCATGCTGATGCCTTTGTTAGTTGATACCATTGCATTGTGCTCTAATTTATGTGACATTAATACACAAGATATCATCGCATATGCATTATTATTATTATTATTATTATTAGTACAGTATTTCATTATATGTCTAAGTATTTTTTTATGCTAAGTTATCATTCCTTACGACTCTGTCCCGGCTACTGCCGGCATTTTTAAGGCCACTTTCCCTGCTAGAGCGGGGGTTAGCCTTGGGGGCCCATGACAATCTTCTCCACTTTGCCATTTTTTCTGCATCTCCCCTTATTAACCCCCTCACCCGAATTTCTTCTTCCACCACCTTTAGCCAAGTCTTTCTCAGTCTTCCCCATCCTCTACTTCCTTTTACATTCATTTCCATCACTCTTCTTACCCACTTACTTTCATCCTTCCTCAACACATGACCCAACCATCTCAACCTGTTTCTCTTCTCAACATCCATCACAGACTCTATTCCCATCATCTTCCACAATTCATCATTTGTCTTCCTCTCTCTCAATGATATTCTGCACATCCACCGAACCATTCGCATTTCCACCCTTTACAGCCTCCGTTGCTGCTCTACCTTCACTACCCATGTCTCGTTATCATAAATCATAGCACTTCTCACACATGTAGCATACACCTTTCTCTTCAATTTCAACGACACTCCCCTCCTCGTCAGCACGCCACTCAGTTCCCGAAACTTCCTCCATGCACATCTCACTCGAGCAACCGTCTCCAAGTCTGATCCACCTGCTCCATTCAGCACGTCTCCTCGGTAGCAAAATGTTTTCACACCTTCCAACTTCACTCCGTCTCCAAGATCCAACTCAATATTTCCTCCATCTGCAACTCCCTCGATGCACACCTTACACTTGAATGTAGCTACCACACTGGTTAATGACCCTCTCATACGACTACATTTTCGATGAACCCACTCAGCACACATTGTACATTGAATGGAGTTCACTCCGACACCCTTCCTGGCACCACAGACACAAGGCCACTTCCCAGTTATTTCCACACTCACCACAGTTTTACCACTTACCATCACCTTCGTCTTTCCGATATTCACCTTCAATCCTTTTGCCTCCATACATCCCTTCCACTTATTCACCTTTTCCTTCAATCCATCCATACTCTCCACAATCAACACCAAATCATCCGCATACAACAACTCCCACGGTAAACCCTCCTTTGTGCTCTGAGCCAGCACCTCTACCACAACTACAAATAGTAGTGGACTTAGTACCGACCCCTGATGCACTCCCACCTTCACCTCAAACTCACCACTGTTCCCATCCTTCTCCTTACAGCTGTGTGCGCTCTCTCGTACATGCCATCACTACTCTGATCAACCATTCCTCCACTCCTAACTTCCTCAATGCTCATGTCACGACTTTGTGTGGAACCCTATCAAATGCTTTCTCCAGATCAACAAACCCAAAAAACAACTTCTTCCTCTTCTGTACTTCTCCTGCAACTGTTGTTCGTCTTTCGGCTGTTCCCGTTAGGGGTCGCCACAGCGGATCATCCGTTATGATCCGCATACTGATTTGGCACAGGTTTTACGCCGGATGCCCTTCCTGAGCAACCCTGGTCGCCTCTTACGACACAGGGATATGGATTGCGTTTCGCCATGATTCCGGGCTGCCCTAACCCTCTCATAGCACGGCCAGTGCAGAGCACCCGTCCTCAAGCGATCCTCCAACCCAAGCCTCTGAGTAGCCGGATTACAGGCGCAACCGCCACTACAACCCCGGTTTTGTATTCTCCTGCAACTACCTTTCAATAAAAATCGCATCTGTCGTTCCTCTTTCCGGCACAAATCCAAACTGCATTTCGTCAATCTTCACTTTTTTTCCTTATCCTCTTCTCCAACACCCCTTCCAATACCTTAATTCCATGTTCCAGTAAATTTATCACTCTATACGAGCCACAGTCCAGGGGGTCACCTTTCCCCTTGTACAAAGGGACATGGGTACTCAGTTCCCAATCCACTGGAATGCAGCATTTTCACCACCAGATTACGAATCTCTGTCATTCTCTTCACACCCCAACTTCCCGCTGCCTTCAACATATAGCTCACAACTCCCGTTGGCCCTCCCGCTTTTCTACTCTTCATTGCTCTCATCACTTCCTCAACTTTCTCCGCAGTTATCTTCTCTGCCGGTCCTAAAATTGGGTTGCTCTCTATGTTGCCGTCCCATTCGTTCTCTACACTCAACAGCCTTTCCATATATCTCTTCCATCTTCCTTTAATTCCATCTGGGTCCACAACGATTTGTCCCACTTCATCCGACAAGCAACTCACCCCCGTCACAACGCACTTCTCTTTCACTATCTCCTTTGCAATCCTAAATACCGCTCTCTGACTAATACCGCTCTCTGTTATATGGCGAGAAAGAAAACAACATTTGACAAGTGACGATGATATCAAAAACAACACAATGACAACAAACAAACTTTAATGTGCTAGTGTGTATGAGAAGGTTAGGACAGACTATGAGAACCAGGGGCAGATCCAGACCATCTTCAGGAAGATCGGTCACATTTTCCAGTGCAAAGTCTTACAATGTAATTTTAATTTATTGCTGTAAATGGTCAAATTTCTGAGCAATTGCTGACAGTGTTGTAAGATGGTTCCTAAAACCAGTCAAAATGCACAAAAGAGCACATAAAGCCACAGGGCTTTCGGGGGCAATAAAGTGGGCCACGGACCCCACCCGTTCTGGCCCGTGCATGCTAAAGCACTCGCCCTTCTCACCTCGGCATACCTCAGAGGTTGAACAGTCTGTAGTTGGTTCATGTTAGCAGAAAGACAGGTATCTGTAGAGTCATTATAACTCAGCAAATGACCTATCACATATACAGTATGTGTATACAGTCGTGGCCAAAAATATTGGCACCCTTGCACTTTTTTTCAAATAACTCACAACTTTCTTCAAAAATAAGTTGAAATTAGAAAAACGTTTTTGGTCTCCACAATTCTTTATTTCACTATTAATATTACAGAACCTTTGTTTTTGATTCAGAACTTAATATATCCTTTTAAATCAGAAAATAAAAAGAAATGGCATTGACAAAATTATTGACACCTGAAAGATTCGGTAGCACATCCTTTGAACAAAATAACTGCTGTCAAGTGCTTCCTATAGCCATGAATGAGCTTCCTACACCTCTCTACTGGCAGTTTGGCGCACTCTTTTTGTGCAAACTGCTCCACTTCTCCCAGATTTGAAGGGTGTCTTCTCCCAACTGCTGTTTTCAGATCTCCCCACAGGTGTTCAATGGGATTTAAATCTGGACTCATTGCTGGCCACTTCAGAACAGTCCAGCGTTTTGTCTTTAACCATTCCAGGGTGTTTTTTGAAGTGTGTTTGGGGTCATTGTCCTGCTGCAAGGCACATGACCTTCGATGGAAACCTCGCTTTCTGACACCTGGTTGAACATTGCTCTCCAAAATGCCTCGGTAATCTCCTGATTTCATGATGCCATGCACACATTCAAGGCACTCAGCGCCGGAGCAGCACAGCAACCCCAAAACATCACTTAACTTCCTCCATGTTTGACTGTAGGGAAGGTGTTCTTTCTTTGAAGGCTTCATTTTTGTTTTCTGTAAACACAGATGATGTGCTTTTTACCTAATTTGGTCTCATCTGTCCACAGTACATTCTCCCAGAAGGATTTTGGCTTGTTCAGGTGTGTTTTGGCAAGCTCCAGTTGGGCTTTCTTTTGTCTCTCTCAGCAGTGGGATCCTCCTGGGTCTCCTACCATAGAACCCCTTTCATTGAGTTGGCGATGGATGGTGCGAGTTTAAACTGTCAAACCTTGTGTCTGAAGGTTAGCTTGAATCTGTTTAACAGTTGATCGAGGTGCTTTCTCCAACATTCGAACAACTCTTTGCTGCAATCTTTAATCAAGTTTTCTCTTGCGGCCACGTCCAGGGAGGTTTGTGACAGTGCCATGGGCCTTAAACTTCCTGATAACATTGCATGGGGTGGACACAGGAACATCAAGATCTCTGGAGATGTACTTGTAGTCTTGAGATTGTCCATGCTTGGCTACAATCTTGTGTCTGACCTCCTCAGACAATTCTCTGG
>CM068955.1:97602823-97619060 GCA_035128595.1 Eptatretus atami | reverse complement strand
GCTCCTCCACCCTTTGACAGGTTTTGTTTTGAATCCTGCTGGGTGCCCATATCCATACACCCTCCTCACCAGGAAACCTGGTGGAGGAGACTGTTTAGTCGCTGACAACCCAACCATGAAACAGGTTAGTACAAGTTTACATAGTACCTGTAGCAAGTCACATATCTAATCTGGCCTGACCTGACAATAGTCACAGATCTAATCTGGATGCCAGACTGTATCGTAAGCTTGAGATATGTCGAGAGAGATGGCCCTGATCTTATATCTGATATTGAGGCCCTCCATCCATTGTTGGGTAAGTAGAAGCAGCATGTTCAAGGTACGTCTGAATCTGACTTGATGATTTAAGATGAGGGCATTGGAGAAAAAGAATGATTTTATGTCAACTGTGATGATGGATTCCACGACCTTGCTGATGATTGGATGTGAGCTCATTGGTTTGTAGTTTATTCATCCAGTGAAACAAGAGCGAGAATTGCTTTGCAAGACATGTCCCTGACCGATGTGATATTTTCTAAGTCCAAAATGTGCATAACTCTGTGAAAAATTGATGAAATGCCCTGAAACTCGAACTTGTTCTGTAACTTATCATAATATAGCCGTGTACCAGGTTTCAGTTGAATATGTAAAAGGGTATGGGAAGAAAGTCTGAAAAACCACAGGTGTGACGAATGGATGGTTGGACAGATGCGGAGCAAACCTGTAGTCCCTTCCGGTGAAACCGGTAGGGGACTAAAAAAAAAAAAGACTAAACATAGAGTCAAATGGGGGAAAATAAGAAAAAGGTAGATTTATTCATGTTCACTTCTTGTTTTAATATTTCAAGGATAAATGTCACCGAACTCGGTGAGAAGGTGAGTGATGAAATGCATTGACTGTCAGGAAAAGTAACATTTCTTGTGAGAGTAAAGGCTTGTAAGGGTCTGTTGAGGAAGTGAAGGAGTTACAGTTTGTGGGTTTGCTGTGCAGAAAGAGTTCTCCAAGCAAGCTGACACTGGATGATAAAGAGTGGCCATCTACACCTGAGCTACAATGGTTGGAGGATATCGGTCCTGAGCTGGATTTGGTCATTGAGGTAAGTGCCTATTGATTTCAAGGAAAATGGTACCCTTAAAAATTAGCATACTGCATAGCAGAGTAAGAGAGAGGTTAGGGTAGCTGGGGAGGAAGGTGGAGAAAGGAGAAAGGGTGAATTATGAGGAGAAAGAAGTGAGGAGTTGGGAGGGAAGGAGAACAAAGGAACTGCAGATGACATAATTATGTATGGCAATGCACAGAGATGGCTTACTTGCCTCTGAGCTGTCTTCGTCGGCATTTGATTCTCAATCTTATGATAAAACTGTTGGATTTGTGCATCACAGGGAGGTAAGGGCTTTGTATTAGTGAGCAACCCTCCCTTGGATGGATATTAAGCTGGATTTCTCATCTGCTGGCATTAGTTGTTGGATGTTAAAGATCCATCCCACAGTGGGCGAGTTATCACTGGCACCCTGAACTAATCCCAAATTTCTTCCCTGACTGACTGCTGGGATCCCAATTGATGAAAAGCTATCTGATTTTAATCATTGCCACGAGACTGCTTCATAGTGTAGTAGATAGTAGAAAATCTTGCAAATTATGATACAAGCATCAAATTTGGCATTTCTCTTCTGCAGGGCTTTCTGATCAAATCTGCCCGATTGGCCATTTGAAAATCCAATTTTGAAAATTTGAAAAAAAATAAAACTTCAAAAAGATTTGAAGTCACAGCTGGTGAAATTCTTGAAGCCAAGTGAACATCCCAGACAGAGAACAAGGGGAGATGCAGTCATCATTGATGGCTCAGCACTTATCAATGCCCTACCTCCACCACTTCAAAGATATTTGATGACTATGCTAAAGAAGACATCATCCCAAAGGTGGAATCCTATGGTGCCAGGTACGAGAGGGTGGACGTAGTGTTTGATGTGCACAAGAAGTCAAGTCTGAAGTCCGAGGCAAGGTCGAAAAGTGGGCAAAGAATCAGAAAAGAGTGACAGGAACCAGTAAGACCCCAAGTAACTGGAGAAGCTTTCTTCGAGATGACAGCAACAAGACTGAGCTGTTTCACTTCCTTGCGGAAAAGATGTGTGAAGCACAGAGACAAGCACAGTCATTGTCACAAAAGGAGAAGATGCCATTAGCAACACAAGGAAGTCACTGGATGCTGTGTCTCCATGTTGTCATGAAGAAGCTGACACTCGATATTTGTACACGCCAGGATGCAACGACGGATGGTACAAGTCCATTATCATTAAGGCTAATGACACGGACGTACTAGTCATAGCAATATCTGTACTGCCATCCTTACAGTAGGGTTGGGCATACAACCATACTTTTTTTGAAAGGAGTGTTTTTATGGCCAAATTTCACGCTGATCAGAATCCGTTGAACTTTTTGACATAGGATGATGTCTTAGGTTGGTAAAATGCAAAAATTCAAAATGGCCCCAAATTTACCCATTTTCAGGTAAAATTTGATAATTATGGCTTACAGGCATGTGATATGTCATTTCTTATGTTTTCAGGGTCGCTGATATCGAATATGAGGTCAAAACAGTGACACATGATGGCTGTATGGATTTATCTCAAACATGGTATTTTCGATGGAAAATACCCACTTTTCAATTTCAGAACGAATTTTGAATTGATTGATCAACTATATCCTTTGTTTTTGATGTTGTACGTTTTTCGTGTCATTAGACGTTACAGATAATCAACAGTGATGTCTGCCGAGACTTCTAGTGTAAGAAGCATGGAGGTCCAGTGACTCCTATTTCCCTTGACTCTCTTGAGAGACTTAATGAATCACAATACTCAAGGAAATGGCTACCTTAGATCGACAGTGGCGCCCGATATACGCCAGAAGCGTAGAGTGAAATGTACCGAGCGGAACAAAAACCTTCACGTTTGAGAAGTTCAGTGTAGACGAACTGAAAACATCTATCAGAAAGCTGTCAACCAGAGAACAATGTTTCTGTCGATGTCGATATATTGCTGAAAAAAGTGCTTTGAATGTTGAGGAGATGTTGATGTGATGATTAAAGTAGTAGTTTACGGAAATTTGTGATATCTTAATTTGATTCTTTGAAATTATGGTCACGCTCACATTTTTGTGCTGATTTTATCGCAATATGCATCGTGGGGCAGTCTGGTTGACCTGTACGAGTTTAAAAGTATGATTATCGATATCAGCGACCCTGAAAACATAAGAAATGACATATTACATGCCCCAGTAGCCATAATTATCAAATTTTACCTGAAAAGTGGGTAAATTTGGTGGCCATTTTGATTTTTTTGCATTTTACCAACCTAAGACATCATCCTAGGTCAAAAATTTCAACGGATTCGTGATCAGCGTGAAAAATGGCCATAAAAAACACTCCTTTCAACGGGACAACAGAGAAAAAGTCGATGTGTGCCCAACCCTACTTACAGGAACTAGGTCTTGAGAACATGTGGTTGCCTTTGGCCAAGGAGCCAAGGCCGATGGATTCCAGTCCATGAGGTAGTTTCTGCAATAGGGCCTGAGAAAGCTGGAGGGATCCCATACTTCCATGCGTTCACTGGATGTGACGTCGTGTCTGCCTTCCGCGGTAAAGGGAAGAAAACTGCTGGCAGACTTGGAACGTCTTTGATGATGTTTCTGAAACATTCACCAATCTCAGCCAGCATCCAACATTGATTCGTGATCTTGACTTTTTTTGAAGTTTTTTTTTTTTTGTCAAATTTTTCAAAATTTGGATTTTCAAATGGACAATCAGGCAGATTTGATTAGAATCCCCTGGAGAACAAATGTGCCAAATTTGATGCTTGTATCATCATTGCAACGAAATTCCTCTCAAAAATTGCTGTTATCTGCCCCACTATCAGAAGCCCCAATGTTCTGTCCACAGAGTATGGAGATAAATAGATACAGATAGATTGTTGGTAGAGATGGAGATGGAGATGGAGTTATATATTTTTAATTTTTTAATTTTGTATATTGCATACAAAGTCAAGGCTCATAGAAGAGCTCGAAAGTCTAGGCTTATAGATAGGACATACCGTCTCAAGTGGGAGGGTGTCACAAACTCATCATTTTTGTCAAAGTAAAAATTATTTATTGAACATTGAAACAATTTTACATCAATAATTCATTTTCTCCAATACAGTAATTGTTTTGCTGGACTCTATATCCGGGAGGCATTCACTGGTTCACATGTTGTTTTGGACGTGTTTCTTGGGGTTGCCTCAGTTTTTTCATACAATACAACCGGTATACATTAATAGAACTTACCAAGACTTCTGTTTACTGAAATCTCACCTTGATGGGCTTTGAACCTTATATTTTGACATTTTCAGTAATGGCTATGAGGTCTCTTCATTCTCAAGATGAACCACAATGATGAAGAAAAATATACTCATGTGAGAGAGAGAGAGAGAGAGAGAGAGAGAGAGAGAGAGAGAGAGAGAGAGAGAGAGAGAGAGAGAGAGAGAGAGAGAGAGAGATAGTAACACACTGGACCACTTTGTAACATCTTACACAAAATGACATGTTTCATGTAACATATTGGGTGAAATGTACACATTGTCGAGTCACCTTTAATGAGTTTTTGGAATCCTTAATTGTCTCGCCCGTAGGTTCCCAACCTCGGGTCGGGACCCAAATCAGGGTTGCGGGGGGTTCTCAGTAGGGTCGTGGAGGGTCATCAGAAAATAAAATTCTTTTGAAAAAAAAATTCTGATGAAAAATAAATAAATAAAAATTGATGGAACGAGTTTAATACTGGATGGGATGATGTGCATGTCTGTAGAGGCCGAGCCTAGCGCTAGACGTAAAGTATGCTGGACACGGTGGCACTACATCAGCTGAGATGTCAAGGTGCCAGTTCTTATAAGTGTGCACATTATTTCCCTGTGAATCACTTCTTTTTCTTTTTAAAAAAATCAAACTGTGGGGGAATCACATGTGAATCTACATTGCCTTCTCAGTGACTTACTCGTACTGCCTGTCGACGATGGGTGTCAGTTCGCAATGGTGTGTTTACCGAGTATAACCACGTTGGTGACCTCTGGCATCTCTATCGTGGGTGATGCACCCTGGTAGCCCACATTAGTTATTCAACGATTTACACATGATGTGTGTCTTGTGAGAGATTTGAAGGTATGAGACTTGATGCTCTGTCAAATTCAGAGACAGTTTCTTTTGAAAAAGCTACAAAAGCATCATTTGAGGTCATCTGGAGAACTGCACGTTGCAAGAAGCATCATAAATAATATCAGCGAAGAACTTGTTATGCCAATGGCCCTTGCCATGGTCAGGACTGTCTGCAGAGATATGATTGCCAAGAAGCTTAAATTGGTCCAGCTTTCTGACAGCAGCATCAAACGACGAATTGCCTACTTGCCATAAGATATTTTCGAACAAGTTGTTCAAGAAGGGAAAGTTGCGATTCAAGTCGACGAATCTGTGCATATTGAGGACAACCATCAGCTCATGGTGTTTGTACGGAACAAAACAGATGACGACATTGTTGAATAATTTCTGTTTTGCGAGTCACTTGGCACCACCACAACTGGTCAGTGTTATTTTTGTTTGTTTGTTTTTCAAGCAGCAAAACCTTCACTGGATGGATTGCTATGCTGTTTGTATGGAGATGGAGCTCCAGACATGAAGGGAAGTCGAGTGGGGGTTTGTATGTGAGTGAAAGAGGTCAACCCAGATGTTGTCGTTATGCATTGCGTTTTGCATCAAGAGAACTTGGTGACACAAGAGCTTCGCTCGGTACTGAAGGGTACTATCCAAATGGTGAACTTCATCAAGGTGAGGGCAACGACTTATCAGCTATTTTGTATTATGTGCGAAGAAATAGGATCAGAGTTTACTCCATCACTCAGAAGTCTGCTGGCTTTCTTGTTGGGGGGAAAAAAATCAATCCTTTCACACGCTTTGTTGCTCAAAACAGAAATTGAAAATTTTCTGTTTCACAAAAATCACTCATTTGCTGACCACTTCAAGGATGAAATGTGGCTGGCAAACCTGTCTTACTTGAGTGACATTTTCCAGCACTTGAATAAGTTGAACACTGAAAGGCAGGGTGAAATCGGACCATTGTTGATATTGGTGATATCTCTTCATTCAAAAGGAAATTAGCTCTTTTCCAGGAAAATGTGTCAAAGGAAAAAATTGCAGCAATTCCTGGTTGAATGAATTTCTTGAAGATGCTGCTGAGGTTGAGTTGGTTGAGGTTTTCCAAGAACACTTGGTGAAACCTCAAACGGAGATGGAACGATACTTGCTACAAAATGTCTATCTTCAGTGGGATGAGAAATCCATTTGATTTACGCGTGCATTAAGTTGGGAATGGTGTTGATGGATTCCAGGAAGAACTCCTCCACCTCCACGAAAATCAAGTGCTGCGAGAGAAATTTGCTTAAGTTATTTGTTCACAGTTCTGGATGCGACTGCAGGATAAGCCTGTTCTGTTTGTCTCATGAGGTAGAGCAGGCTCTCCTTCCTTTTCCAACCACATATCTTTGTGAGGCAAGATTTACTAGTCTCGTAATCGAGATGAGAACAGGAAATCGTTTTGACCAGCAGCATGACCTGCGCTGTGGCATCTCCATCAATATTCAGCCTAGGATAACTGAGCTGACTGAGGAAATGCAGCATCAGGATAGCCAATGAATTTCTAAGGATTTCAAATGTCTTTTGTTTCTTTTTTTTTCTCGTGACTTTTTGTTTCAATTGGCCTTTTTGCGTGTGTTCAAATAAATATTTTGGTTGTGTGTTATTAAATGAGCATTATCAGTGGCACAATGTGCATTCACATGTTTCAGGACATTGAATAAAATAAATGTTGAACCGGAATTTACATCAGATTTATTTTAAATTAAAATAATAAAAGAGAAAATAAATAATAATCATGTAAGAATAATTTCATATATATGATTTATGATTTGTACATACAATATGATTTGTGATTTGTTTGTGTGTGCATATATATATATATATTAAAATGCAGTATATATGTATATATATATTATATTATATATATATAATATTATATATATATATATATAGTATATAAATATATATATACATGGGAAACAAGTATTTGATACATCAGAAAACAGACTTTAATATTGGTACAAAACCTTGTTTGCAATTACAGAGATCAGACGTTTTCCTATATTCTTAACAGGTTTGCACAGACTGCAGCAGGATTTTGCCCACTCCTCCATACAGATCTTCTCCAGATTCTCAGGTTTTCGGGGCGTCGCGGCAACACAGACTTCAGCTCCTCAAATGATTTCTCTTAGGTTCAGGTTGGACGTGGCTAGGCCACTCCAGGACCTTGAGATGCTTCTTACGGAGCCACTCCTTAGTTGCCCTGGCTGTGTGTTTCGGGTCGTTGTCGATCTGGAAGACCAGCACGCCCATACCTTCAACTGCTCTTGTTGAGGAAGGAGGTGTTGGCCCAAATCTCGCCGGATACATGGCCTCCTCCATCCTCCCTCATACGGTGCAGTCGTCTGTTCCCCTTTGCAGAAGGCAGTCCCCAAAGAATGATTTTCCTACCCTTCCATGTTCCCGTTTGGGATTGGTTGTTCTTGGGGTTGTATTCATCCTTCTTTCCTTCCAAACACGGCGAGTGATTTAAACCAAAAGCTCTATTTTGGTCTCCATTCAGCACACATGGACCTTCTCCCATTCCTCCTCTGGATCATCCAGATGGTCATTGGCAAACTTCAGCGGGCCTGGACATGCGCTGCTTGGAGAGGGACTTGCATGCGCTGCAGGATTTTAATCATGACGGCGTAGTGTGTTTACTTATGGTTTTCTTTGATATGTGCGTCCCAGCTCTCTTTCGGACTTGCCAGTCTGCGTGTGTTCTTGGGCTTGATCCCTCACTTACTTCATGATTATGTAGGCTCCGAGGTGAGATCTTGATGTAGCCCAGACGAGGGCAGATTGACGTTATACTTGAACTCTTTCCATTTTTAATAATTGCGCCACAGTTTGTGCCTTCTCACCAGCTGCTTGCTATTGTCCTGTAGCCCATCCCAGCCTTGTGCAAGTCTACAATTTTTGTCCCTGATGTCCTTGACAGCTCTTGCTTGCCATTGAAGGAGTTGAGTCTTGATGTGATTGAGTGTGGACAGCTGTCTTTTTATGCATGTAAGAGTTCAAATCAGGTGCAGTTATAGCAGTAATGATGTGGAGAATGGGAGGGGCTTCTTAAGCAAAACTAACAGGTTTGTGGAAGCCGAATTCTTACTGGTTGGAGGTGATCAATACTTATTTCTGCAATAAAATGCACATTAATTATTAAATCATACATGTGATTTCAGGATTTTTGTTTTAGATTCCAGTCTTTCACAGTTGAAGTGTCGATGATAAAAATTACGACCTCTACGTGCTTGTAAGTGCGAAAACCTGCAAAATGGCAGTGTATCAAATATTGTTCTCCCACGTGTATTATAGTATTATAATATGCATATTATATATTTATATATATTATTATATATATATTATATATTATATATATATATATATATATATTAACATACCTAAAACATTATAACCACTTTTTTACCGGTTAAAGTTTTGAAACACCCCATTTTTCCAGTTTTTACTGAAATTTAAGCAGTTCAAGTCAGTAAATAAACTAAATGGACAAAGCAAGCGGTAAACTGCCAGAGGTTAAAAAAAACAAAGTTTAGGTTACCAAAAACTGAAAAATGTAAATTTCAGAGTTGTCAAAAAGGCCCTTTTCAGGAACAAGTAATGGGTTAGCAACTGCAGCTGTTCTGCAGCAATGAAAGCAATAAGCCTTGAAAGTTGATGCAAACAATTCCTACAGGTGTCTTAACTTTCTTGATTATTACAAACCCTCTGTCTGTATAAAGAAGTGTTGGACAGACTGTGTTGCTACACCTCTGAAGCATTATTTGGACAAAATTGCACTGCAGGAAGTAGTATATTGCCTATCATAATGGGAGAAAAAGACAATTAACAAAGGAAGACAGACAGACCATTATAACCCTTAAAGTGTAGGTCTTTCCTTTAGAGAAATTGCAAAGAGCCAAGGTGTCAGTGAGTACAGTTTCTACACCCATCAAAAGGCACTTGGAAACTGAGGAAACTTTGACAGGAAGAGGTCTGGCAGCCCAAAGCCACAACACAATCAGAAGACAAGTTTCTGAGAGTCAACAGCTTGCGTGATAGGCGGCTCACAAGACAGTACCTTGAAGCACAGCTTAACAGTCGAAGTAAGAAGCTCAGTTTCAACTGTGAAGAGAAGACTTCGAGCTGCAGGTTTGACAGGTCGAGTGGCAGTAAGAAAGCCATTGCTAAGATGGCAAAATAAAAAAGAGGCTTGCCTGGGCCATGAAGCACCGCCAGTGGACCACTGAAAACGGAAGAAGGTCTTATGGACCGATGAATCAAATTTGAAATCTTCGGTTCATCACGCAGGGTTTTTGTACGCTGTGGCAGAAGGATGGTTCCTCAGTGTTTGACACCAATTGCCAAACATGGAGGAGGAAGTCGTGATATCTGGGGCTCTTTTGCTGGATCCAGAGTCGGCGAACTTGCACAGAGTGACGGCCCCTGAACCAAAAGGACCACAGCATTTTGCAGTGCCATGCAATACCCTCTGGTCTAGCCTAGTTTCAGGGGGTTCATCCTACAGCAAGAACAGACCCAAAACTACCTCCAGGCTATGTCAGAACAACCTGAGAAGAAAAGAGCAAGACGGTTGGCTTCAATCATGGAATGGCCAGCACAGTCTCCAGACTTAAACCCCATCGAGCTGGTTTGGGATGAAACTACAGAAGGGTGAAAGCAAAGCAACCTATAAGTGCAACACATTTGTGGACTTCTGTAACAGTGTTGGGAAGAACTTTCCGAACAATATTTGATTCCCATTGCGGAAAGCCACGAGTATGTTTCGGCTGTAATATCTGCAAAAGGTGGCTACTTGATGAGTCAAAAATTTAGATTAAATTTGTTCAACAAAACGATTCCATGATTTATTTTTTATCTGCAATTGTTTATTTATTCTATGCCTTAATTTTGGAGTGCATTCAAACATTAAACTGCTTAAATTTCAGTAAAAACTGGAAAAATGGTGGTGTTCAAAACTTCAGACCAGTCGTATATATATATATATATATATATATTATATTATATATTTATTTTGTCGTGTCCAGGTCGATTAGCACATCCTGGACCTAGCGGATAGCCGCAATTTAACTCCAAGGTGAACAGCCAAAATTCTCGTGGTTACGGCACGCGCAGGATGGAGCCAGGGAAAGCGCTTTACCAGAACGGAAGCACACGGGTTTATTCTCGAACCCACAATGAACAAACACAAGGAACTTCATCAATAGTGATTTAATAAACATAAATCAAGGGTGATAATGAAAATAAATCAAAGCATGAGATAATGAAAAGTGAGGTAAACTAAATCCTAATTTGAGACGTCTCCACTCAGTCACAAAAACAGACAAGGGGAAAGATATAAATAAAAGAAAATCTCCCCTTTATGCCGGCACTCAGCTTTGCGTCCAGAGATGAACTTTATGAGCTTGGTGTGATCGAACTGTTTAGCCACTGCTTGGGAAAACGCACCAAAATGGCGTGAAGTCATTCTCTGCGGCCACGTACTTGAGGAAATTCATGTGGACGGTCTTCAACGTTAGGAGCCCACAAACTGCCGTACAGTTTCTTCTCACGATCGAGATTGGCACACCACTCCCTCTAAGCCTTTCTCGTTGATCATACAACAAGGCGACTGCCAAGGCTGGCAGATAAGAGACGAGCAGGAGCGACCGCCAGCCCAGTCTTGGCTTTCTTCTTGACCCAGCCGAACCGACAACGGCTAGTGCATTATTTCAGCACATCAACACATTCACACCAGCACCACAACGAGAATCAGGCAGCTCTCTCATCGTGCCCAGAAGAGACAAGAAGGCCGATGTTCACTTTCAACCGTCTTCCCTCTCTCAAACCTTCTCCCCGTCACGTCACCCCAACTATTCATCAGCCTTGGGAGCGTGGCCTGCCGGTTATGTTTCCTGGGAGGCAGGGTTTGGTCTGCTGGTTATTGTTGTAGTGAAGCGTGGTTCTTCATTGCCAGCCTTGTAAATGTAAAAACGTAGGAATAGGTCATGGGGCAAACAAAAACTGGGAGATACTAAACCCTACCAAATTAATACACCACCACCCCCGGGTGGTGACATGTAAACAATCTTAAGCTCACAGTTTTCCCTCCTTAAACAGCTTGTGATATCTCCTACCCATCCATAGTCCATGCTATACCATATAATCCTATCTTCACCATGGGATTCCTCCATCAACCCCCACAAACATAACATATATATATATATTACAGCGCCTCCAGAAGTCTACACCCCCTTTCAAAATAACCTTTTGTTGCCTCTATAGTCTGGAATTAAATTGCATTAAACCAGACTTTTTCCACCTTTTTTTACACATCGTAACCCAACTTCCAAGTAAAAACAAATTCCTACAAATTTCAGAAGTTAATTAAAAAAATGCAAAACGAGGATATCGTGGTTGGCATAAGTGTCCACCCTGCCTATATAGCAATGGTAAATGAGCTGGGGTGTACCAATCACCTTCAAAATCACACACCAAGTTAATTGGACTCCATCTGTGTTAAACTGTCATGATTCTGATTATTTCAGAATAAAATCTGAGACACTATACTAATAATATGGCTGTGTGTGTGCTGTGTTGTGTGTGTGTGTGTGTGTGTGTTGTGTGTGTGTTGTGTGTGTTGTGTTGTGTCTCATGCATATCTCCCTCCCGCAGTGAGAGCAACGTTTTGGTGAGGTGTCGCTTTCCCGTGTCGCTTTCCCCGGTGTCGCTTTCCCCGGTGTCGTCTTCCCTTCTCCCCCTAACGCCCTTCTTCATCCTCTCTGCCTCCCCTTCCACCTCTCACCCGACACCTGCCCTCTTCTTTCTCTCCCTCCTCTCTTTCCTCCCCCCCCCCCCCCCCCCCCCCCCCCCGCTTTATTGACCCGTCAGTGAAGCGGATGGATTTGTATTTTCTGGTTATATTATATATATATATATATATACATATAGATATATTTAATTTTATGATGAGCCAGAGGGTCGGGAGGTTGAAAGGTCCTGTTGGTGGACAATTTAGGGCCGCAGGAAAAAACAGTCAGGATCAACTGGTCTAGCCAATAACAGTTTTGTAAAGTCTGCAAAAATCTATGTGTTTGAGGATGATGTGTGCCAGTGGTGAGGTTTATGCCATCTCTCTACCTCCAGCTCCACAATGGTGGGCCCAGTTGGGTGGACAGCGCTTTGCTGCACGTCGAAGTACCTGTGAGACACGGTCATCAGCATTTCCTATACCCAATGGCCATGAAAACGAACGGGCCGCTGAAATGCTCCTCCAACTTTTCATTCAATCATCATCAACTGCCTGTAATGCATATCAGCAGGTTCCTGAAGACTTTGGGAGAAGGAATATGTTGAACAACCTAAATTATATATGTCTGAACTCATTATTACAACCACAATAATGACGTTTGTACCATGCATGTGGCTGTGACCATTTAGCCAGTGGGTGTGGATTCTCCTTGTGGACGTGGTTACTTTGTGGGATTGGATGTTTCTTCGAGGGCGGAACTATGTTTTTGAAGGTGGCAGTTACCAATATGTTGTGCTTCATGCAGGCACGTCTGACGACTCTGCTACCTGCTGATGATCATCCCAAAAGCAGTGTGCCTGTCTATTATCGAGAAAAAGACCAACAGCATGACATTCCTGATGTACTGGTATGTATTTTTTGAGATAACAAAAAAGGTTAACATCAATTGTTTGTTTGTTACCTCCGCCACCGAAGGTGAAGGGGGTTATGTTTTCACCCCTTTCTGTCTGCTTGTCTGTCTACAGGATATCTCAAAAAGTTCTCGACGGATGCGGATGAAATTTTGTGGACAGTTTCAGTGTGTGACAAGGACGAACCGATTAGATTTTGGTGAAGATCCGGATCCGGATCCGATTACTATAATTTTTTTCAGTGATTCTTCACCATTGAGAGATAGGGCTAAACTAATATATAACACGCTACCTCAAATAGTTGTGGACGGATTCGGATGAAATAAAACTTGGTGGACAGGTTGGGTGTGTGACCAGGATGAATTGATTCGATTTTGGTGAAGATCCGAATCCGGATCCAACTACGATAATTTTTAAAGTGATTCTTCACCATTGAAAGATGGGGCTAAAAATGTTATTAAGCATAATATCTCAAAAATGTATAGGGCCAGATATGTCATCGTGGATCAGGCATTACGGGGCGGAGGTATGCGCTACACCGAGTGTCATTCTCGTTTCATTTTTAAAAGGTAATTACAGGAAATAAAAGGAACTTTGACATAGGAGGAGGCCATCATGCCCATCATGGATGTGCATTTCTGCGAATATCCATGTACCCCTCTATTTCGAATGCTTCTAGGTACCTATCTAATTCCATTTTAAACCTATCTACCATTTCTTTCCACTGCCACTACCTTTCCAGGGAGAACTTTCTCTGCATTAACTACTTTCTGATTTGAGACCCTTGTCTCTATGTCGTTCTAACTCTCCTCTTTTTCACTCTCCGACTATGTCCCCTGGTCCTATATTGCTGTCTTCTCTGCTGAAAAAAACTCTTCCACATTCATTTTGTCTCTACCCTTCACTATGTTAAACATCTCTATCATATCCCCTCGTAATTTCTTCCTTTGTAATGAATAAAGTCCCTTCTCCTCCTGCTCATCATAGCTGAGTCGAGATAGCCCCGGAATAAATCTAGTTGATTTATACTGAACCCTGTATTTATACTGAAATATAGCTACCTGGCACAGTTGTCTCCTTACCCCCTGTATTACAACCTTCTTCTGTGTCCTTTTATCCTTTTAGGATGAGCATTGGAGTGTCGATGAGAGTGCAGTGTAGTGATAGCCGAGGCTTAGTGGAAAGGTGTGAGGGGCTAGTAAGGGCCTTACCCTGATGGGTCAAGAGGCAGATTGTTGATCTCCGTTTGGCTTATAGCTCTTTTTAAAATGCTGATGCTCTTTTGTGCGTCCAAAATCGATGGTTGGCGGTTCGTAGGGAAAACAAGAGAAAGATATTGTGAGTGTATATGCAGCCGCGCAGTGCACCTGGGACCTCTCGGCATCACCGTGCCCTCGCCTCACACTCCCATCACCCTGCGGTGGGCCCTGGATCCAGCGCCACTTCTCGTAGACCCAGCACAGCTCATCCCGGCAGGCGATTCCCGAGCAGGCAGGCAGTCTTCTTGTCGAGTCCCCGGTGCACCCACACCAGCCTCGAACCGAGCCGCGTCCTGGCCTTTATACGTGCAACACCAGGAGTGGCTCCGAGGGAGCAAAGTTCACACGAGGACCCTTCAACCCTGTGCGGGCCCCCCTCCCATTGGTGCTTGTCCAATGGGGCGGGTCCGGCAATTGAGTTGTGGAAAACCCCCGATTTATGATATTCATAATCTAATGAAATAACTAATTCTGGGGAATCCAATGTTTACATGGTTGCTCTCCCCTGGGGTACATTTCCAAAACCATAACAATATATAGTATAGGGTGATTTCCAATCAAGTTCCTATTTTAAATATAGAAATATTCTTGTTATCAGAAGAAAAGCATTGAAAAAAGAAAAATTTAAAGCTTTTTTTATTTCCATTAATATTATTTTTCCTTTTCTTTCAGAGTGAACATTACTACAGCTTACATTTGTTATTTATAGAAGCTTAAACTAATCACATGATATTCAACTGGTACGTCAGAAAGTATTTTCCCTCCACAGGACTGCAGTTCGAGTCCTTGTTTACACATCAACTGCCAAGTTGGTCTCCTTTCCAAACAAGAGAGCGTCGTGGTAACCCTGCACTCACGCCTCTGGGCATCGTCTTTCCTTGAGGAAAAGCGTTCACTTCTGACTCTGCACACAGTTGCCCACTTCCAGGTCACCAAGATGCCTCCAGCCAGGCTGCTTGAGGGTGTGTCTGCTGGCAGGGTGTTGGTGAGCAATTTCTGTTTTTTTAAAAACTGATTGAACTATAGATTGAAAGAGCCAAGGTCATTTGTGTTATTTGCCTCTATAATCAACAACTAATCACATTTAAGTTAAAGTAAAGCCCTTAAGTGCAGGGAGACCGAGGGATGGAGAGGGGCAGAGGGAAGAGTTGTAAATTTTTTTTTAATTTTAATTATTTAAAATGGTGATATATATATAATATATATATATATATATATATATATATATAATATATATATAATAATAATATACACACACACACCACACACACACACACACACACATTCGCCAAAAGTATGCGGACACCCCTTCTAATTTGTGGATTTGGCTATTTCAGCCACACCCATTGCTGACAGGTGTATAAAATCAAGCACACATCCTAGCAATCTCCATAGACAAACATTGGCAGTAGAATGGGCCGCACTGAAGAGCTCAGTGACATCCAACGTGGCACCGTCACAGGATGCCACCTTTCCAACAAGTCAGTTCATCAAATTTCTGCCCTTCTAGAGCTGCCACGGTCAACTGTAAGTGCTGTTATTGTGAATTGGAAATGTCTCGGAGCAACAACAGCTCAGTTGCGAAGTGGAAGGCCACACAAGTTCACAGAATGGGACCGCCAAGTGGTGAAGCACGTAGCACAGGAAAATTGTCTGTCGTCGGTTGCAACAATTACAACCGAGTTCCAAACTGCCTCTGGAAGCAACGTCAGCACAAACACTGTTCATCTTCATGAAATGGGTTTCCATGGCCGAGCAGCCGCACACAAGCCTAATATCATGATGTGCAATGCCAAGCGTCCGCTGGAGTGGTGTACAGCTCACCGCCATTGGACTCTGAAACAGTGGAAATGCGTTCTCTGGAGTGATGAATCACGCTTCACCATCTGGCAGTTCGACAGACAAATCTGGGTTTGACCGATGCCAGGAGAACACCACCTGCCCGAATGCATAGTGCCAACTGTAAAGTTTTGTGGAGGAGGAATAATGGTCTGGGGCTGTTTTTTCATGGTTCTGGCTTGGCCAATTCCTTCCAGTGAAGGGAAATCTTAACGCTACAGCAAAAAATGTCATTCTAGACGGTTGTGTGCTTCCAACTTTGTGGCAACAGTTTGGGGAAGGCCTTTTCCTGTTTCAGCATGACAATG
>CM068955.1:97586942-97599205 GCA_035128595.1 Eptatretus atami | reverse complement strand
CCCTGACCAAGGTCCTTCTTGCCCAGTTGCTCAGTTTGGTCAGACAGCCAGCTCTTGGAAGAGTCTGGGTAATTCCATATTATTTTCATTTCCTAATGGTGGAGTTCACTGTGCTCTTGGGAACTTTCAATACTCTACAAATTATTTCATCCCCTTCCCCAGATCTATGCCTCCTCACAATTCTATATCGGAGTTCTATGAACAGTACCTTGGACGTAATGGTAGAGTTTGTGTTCTGCCATGTACTGTCAACTGTGGGACCTCATATAGGAAGGAAGGTGTGTTTCTTTCTAAATCATGTCCAATCAAATGAATTGGACACAGGTGGACTCCAATCAAGTTGTGGAGACGTGTCAATGATGATCATATACTGTATACAGTGCCTTCAGAAAGTATTCACAACCCTTAACTTTTTCACATTTTGTTGTGTTACAGCTGGAATTTTAAATGGATGAAGAAAAAAAATATATATATATATAAAAAAAAAATATATATATACATTTATATATATCAAACCCCCTAACTTGACGAGGCAGCAGGGCACAGATGGTCCTATCACATTGCTTGCTACATACCTGCAGGCAACAAGTGTCTCCTGCCACATGAGCACATTGTCTCTGCCCTGCTGATCACCAGTCAGAAGGTTTGCAGGAAGTAATATTAAGTTAATCCAATGAAGCACACTGACCAGATGACATGACACTGATGTCATGTGCATAAATTATGCCGACACATCACCGCCAAACTAGGAGGCATCCGTGTGGAACTCAAGTCTTTGCAGATTGAGATTAAAATCCCTTTGGTCACAAATAAACGAAAGCAGATATGTCGATCTAGGTTCCACCATTGTTATGGGCTCATCAGACCAACATACTGCTGAATCGTTTACTCGTGACAATAGTAGGCTCGTTAATAAACACAGATTGAACCCCCTGTTCACGAGCGTAGGTTATGAGGGTTTAGAAGCCATATATATATATTCACTATGTATACAAGGGAATGAGGCTGGGGTTGAATAATTCAATAAAAGGGAAGATGATAGAAGAGAGAAAGAGATGTAGGGTGAGTATTGGAGTTATGGAGAGAGAAGATAGACATTTTGGAAGAGAAGAGTGAGGAGAGGGAGGTGAAAGGCAATACTGCAACAATTTGAGAAGTGTTTGTTTGTTACTTGTGAAATTGAAGATTTGCAAGTATGTTGGTTGGGCGAGTATATTGGTCTATTATTCTCTCTGTATGTCTGTCTGTCTTTGTCTGTCTGTATGTCAATTGCCTTCTGGTCGCAATTCTACACCGATCTTCATGAAATTTAACCACCAGGTGGAACTTATCATTGGTATCTCCCGAGTCTTTGGGCCTCTCACTCTCTCATCGCAGGCAGGTCAGTGGTCTTTCTGTCTTCCACCATCTCCTCTCCGGTCTCGCCCTCCCCTGCTCTGTCTGCGATATGTCCCCCCGCCCCCCCTCCCCCATATTTCCGCAGGGCGCTCAAGGTCCGCCAGCACCCCCTTCTGCTAAAACTACCAAAATCAGAATCACTGCTCACCTTCACTCTTTCATTCCTTTTTCCCCACCTTTGGAATAAACTCGCACACTCTCCTCAATCCCACTCTTCCTCCAGGTCTTCAAAACAGCTGTTCACACCACCTCTTATTCTTCCCCATCCAAAACCACAATCTTTTCGACCCTGTCAATCCACCCCAAACCCACCTCCTTCAAATTCCCTGCCTTCCTTCCTGAAAGTACCTGTGGTGTCCATCTTGTATACCCTGTGTTCCCTGCCCCAATCCTCCTTCCACAAATCTCCTGATGTCTCTGTTCCACACTGTTTTGGTCTTCTCTCTCCCGCCTCTTTTGTCTACTGACCCCCCCCCCCCATTGTGCGTTGTGTGTTAGCTTTCATACGAGCCTCGACAATGTATACAAAAATAAAAATAAAAAAACCGCAAACAGGAGCCTATTGTTTTTGAGGTCAAAAGTCTCGGTCACAAAATTGTCAATTTTCATCTAATTGACTTGAAATTGTAGCAGAATTTGCATATTGGGTCACTCAGTTGGTTCACCAATCCAAAGCTTGAGGTCTATTGTTTTTGAAGTCAAATGGTCAAAGGTCATGGCCACATAAAATCATACATTTTCATCCGATTGACTTAAAATTTGAACAGAATTTTCATATTGGGTGACTGAATTAATTCACCAAAAATCAGAATGATCGATTTAGCTGTTTTGACATGTCGACGGTTTTCATGACAACAATGTCATCCCATCATAATCACATGGGACTTTTGTGATTTTTACTCTTACCATGTCCCAAAACGTTAAAATACAAGTTGAAACGACGATGTCACGAGCGGTATTTGACAATGTAGATTGTTTCAGAAGTCAAAGATGAACAATGTGATTAATGTTTGACCAATTTATAAAATATTCAACATATTGGTTACGAGTGACAGGTTATTAGCTGCAAAATATCGAAAACCCGGTTTCGTTCAACAACTTTAAAATTTTGACCTTTGCATAACCTTAAAGTCACAAAACAATGTTGTGGACAATAAAATATGAGACAGGAATACTCTATAGCTTATTGGAGTTAGTTCGTCGAAGAAGGTCGAAAACCCGGTCTATCCCACAACTTTAAAATTGACCTTTGTGAACTTTAAGTCAAAGGCAAGATTATACCTTTGGTGCAAAACTTCCTCTGGAACATTCCAGGAACAATATAACGTCATATAGGCGATATGGAATTTCGCACTCCTCGGATTATAATCCGGATTATAATTATCCAAAGTATGGATAATTATCCATACTTTAATGAAATCAGCGTAAAAACAAACTTGAAGGGGGCGCCACGGGCGAGGTGTTCGAGATAGAGCAAAATGGTTTCAAGACTTTAGGTGGGGAATGACCTCAAGATTATGCATAAAAAATATTGTCATCCTTGCTCTCAAAGTTTGGGCGGTCGTATGATTTTTATGTCAAAATTCGAAATTTTCTAAGTTTGTGACCTTGTGACCTTGACCTTGGGACGAAAATGAAAAATCGAGCTCCGTGGGGCTATGCAGGTGCCATTGGGCTAACCAAATACTGAAACCTCTTCCAGCTTCGACAAACCCCCTAGGAGAAGATGCAAATTGAAATCGGCTATCCCTTAAAAACACAATTCGCAATTTTCTAAGTTCATGACCTTGTGACCTTGACCTTGGGACGAAAATGAAAAATCGAGCTCCGTGGGGCTATGCAGGTGCCATTGGGCTAACCAAATACCGAAACTCCTGTCAGATTCGACAAACCTCCAAGGAGGAGATGCAAATTGAAATAGGCTACCCCCTAAAAACACATGTTTTTTGGGCGTGGCTCCACCCATAATAGGCGCAGCACTCCCATTCTCAGGAAAACACAACCAGATCATGATATAAACCTCCCACCAAAATTTTATCAGGATCGGATCAAAACCCACGGAGCTATGCTCGGGACAGACAGACAGACAGACAGACAGACACCCATAACAAATATAGTGGTCACTTACTGACTCGTAAACCAAAAATTATTGAATCTTACATCGCTTATTTGTATCAATGTGTAGTATATGTGTGTATAATTTGGTCAGCATTAATCAAAGGTAAAGGAAACCATTTTTTCATTTTGATTTTGCAAGTGCTCTGCACGACATCTTTCTTGTTTGTTTGACTTCTATGCACTGCTGAACCACTGGACAAATTCGTTGAAAACTGGTGATTGTACCTGGGCTGTACACGGCAGGGTTTAGGGGGTAAATAAAAACCATACTCCCATGGGTTCAGGGTTGGGGAGGTGGGAAGACCCCTATTATCTCTTTGCAAATGTGTATCGAATAGCGTTACTCCTGGTGGGGATGTGCATGACAAGTCATTCCTTCTGTTATTGTGTGGCAATTCACTTGTCTGTAAGGACAGGTTCTGCTTTCATATCTGAAGCATACAGGGAGGGGGTGTGTCAAAGTTCTGTCATATTTCCATACCTCATAATTAGATAGCAACTTAGCCAAAGATCAATTGATATACAGGCTGAATGTACTTTATGTTCAGTGGGTTCATAGATATTGATTCCAAATAATGATTTCTTCACAATGTGAAAGTGTCATTTTTATCACAGCAGGTGTAAAGAAGGTAGTTCATTGACTTGGGGTAAATGCAGTGCAAAGTTAATTGTTCGAAGGAAATATCATACATTTTCATACATCATTCATCTTCAAAAATTAAAAAAAAATCAATTCTTCGTGAAATTTATCATACATATTATCTTTGCAAAATAATCAACTTATTTGAGAAAAGCTTTTTTTTTTTTTTTTAAGGTTTGAGAGATTAATTTGGTGAATGTACAGACTGCCAGAGTAACTGTGATACTTCACAAACATCATCTTGTTATCATTTTCTTGAAACACTTCGCCTGCAACATCATCATCATCAGATACGGGATACAGGATAATCCTGTAGCTCCGGGTCACTGCGTCATGCAAACTTTACTATAGTTATGGATGCATGCGTGAGGGTTCAGGGTCGTTTGAATCTTCCCCCCCCCCACCAATGCTTTTCAAGGCTGGTTTTGAAAGCCTGATAGAGGAGGTTTCTATTACAGTACTTTGCGGAAGATTATTTCAATCATCCACTATCCGATGTGCGAAGAACTTATTCCTGACTTCTAGGCGGCTCCTTTCTTTGAAGAGCTTTAAGAAGAGTCCTCTGGGGTTTGTGCTGTGGTGTTGGGTGAAGAGGTCATCTGGGTCCAGTTTAACTATTCCATGTAAGTTCTGGTACACCAGGATCATGTCCCCTATTCTTCTCCAGTAAAGCAGGGAATACATGTTCAGTTCAATTTGCCTCTGTTGATAGCTGAGATGGCAAATACCGGGGATGAATTTGGTGGTCCTTCTCTGCACCCTTTCAACCTTGACAGCACCTAGTTTGAACTTCTGTTGCCAGAGGTAATTATCACACTCCAGGTGGGGACGAACAAGAGTCTTAAACAGCAGAGGGACGGTCCTGATTTTCAGGTGGATGTAGGTCCTCTTAACAATCCCGAGGATTTGGTATGTCCTGCTGACAACAATTGAGACATGTTGCTGAAAATTCAGCTTGTCAACAACCACTCCAAAATCCTTTTCTGGAGCCATACTCCGGAGTTCAGTTCCTCGCATTGTGTACCTGTCACTAGAATTACTCCTGCCTACATGGAGGGTCTTACATCTTGACTCATTAAAAATGAGTTGCCGTCTGTCAGCCCAAGTATCCACTCTGTCCAGGTTTGCTTGGAGAGCTTCTTTGTCTGCAGCATCACATATGGGTCCGAAGATCTTCATGTCGTCTGCGAGTAGTTGTATCCTTGGCTGCATTTCCAATGGTAGGTCATTAATGAAGGCTACAAACAATGTCGGCCCAAGCACACTTCCTTGCGTTATTCCCGGAATCCAGGGAGAAGCAGCTCCATTGACTATAACACATTGGACCCTGTCAGTCAAAAAGTTTTGAATCCATGCTAGGATCTGTTCTTGGATTCCATAAGCAGCCAGATTCATGAGTAGCCTCTGATGTGGAACACTGTCAAATGCAAGTCTCAAGTTGAGGTACACGACATCGATAGGCTTCCCCTCATCTAGCAATTTAGTCCATTAATTTGCAATGGTGAGGAGCTGAGTAGCACAAGATCTGCCAGGTGTGAAACCGTGCTGGTAGGCAGTCAACAAATTGTTGACTTCCATATTCTCCATAACAGCATCCTGCACAAGAGTTTTCAGGATGTTCCCTACCACTGATGTAAGGCTAATAGGTCTGTCGTGCTCTGACTTCTGTTTGCTACCTTTCTTGTGGATTGGTGTTACGTTTGCTTTCTTCCATGCCTCTGGTAAGATCCCTTCCTCAAGTGATTTATTAAAGATTAGTGTTAGTAATGCGACAGAGCTTGCAGTTTCTTTCAACAGTCGTGGATGGATGTTATCTGGACCAGCTGACTTGCTTCTCTTCATTCCTCTCAACTGCCTTTCAACGCTGTCTGCTGCATTGATAACATTGTTCAGGTTTGATCCATAATACATATGTGGCAATGTAGGCAGGTTGTAGAGATCTTGATGGGTGAATACACTCCCGAAGTCGTTGTTGAGGGTCCCTGCTTTCTCTTCATTTGTCGTGGTGAGTGAACCATCCTCCTTAACAAGTTTCCAACTCCCTTTCTCCCCTTTGCATTGCTATTAACGTACCTCCAGAAGCCTTTTGGGCTGTCTCCAAGGCTGTCGACAAGCTCTTCTTCGAACTTGATGCTTAATGATCTCGTGATAGCTCTCAGTTTGTTCCGTTGTGTGACGTATCTAGCATGTTGCTACTCGACATATTGCAAACGGTCTGGATCACCCCTGGTATATTCTTGTACTTATCCCAGAGATGTTTTTTTCCCTTGATTCATGGAGTGCCTTCTTTGTGATGCGATATTTTTCCTCTTTCTCTCTTATTCTTTCTCTTATTTTTGTATAGTTCTCCTTCAAGGTAAAACTTGTTTATTAAGTGTTCAAGTTTATTGGTGAATTGCTCCCTCCCATGCTTGCCTACAGCTTTTATCAATAAGTTCCTCCTTCCAGTCAATCTCATCAAGTTCAATTGTCAAACCATCATAATCACCCTTGTGAAAGTTGAGGCAGCTAATCTAAATCTTGTCTTCGGTGTTGGGATGACTCAGTAGGTGGCGTGAGATCTCAATGCAGCAATGATCACTGAGTCCAAGGGGATCAGTGTAATTACCCTGTGCTCGCGAAGCGAAAAGCAAGGTGAAGCGAACGGTCACGTCTGTGTGCCGTATGTAGGTGTGCCGTACGTATGTATCTGCATTTTAAAAATTAATTTTCTCAGCAACCGTTAGTCTGATTGACATGAAATTTTCCAAATAGTTGTGCCCCTCCTGCAGAATTTTTAAATCATAATTATGACATCATACATCATGTGGTACAGACACCATCTTGGAAAAACCGAAAAACTTCACACCTCTATCTCCGAAACTACTCCATGGAAAAAAATTACACATGGCTCATTGTCAAGTACTCCCCATTGGGAATAAGACGTGTTAATGATGATGTCATCACTTTCTTCATTATGACATCAAAATTCGACAAACACAATGCTTGATTTGATACGTAATGAAAAATTTTTCTTTGCAACTGTGGGTCCAATTGATGCAAAATTTTGACCTCCTCCTGTAGGAATTTATAATGATAATTATCACATCATAGGTCACGTGGTACAGGTGCCATCTTGGAAAAACTAAAAAAAATTGCACCTCTATATCTCCGAAATCGCTCCATGGAAAAAATTGAAACGTGGCTCTTTGTCAAGTACTCCCCATGCGGAATAAGACATGTTCATGATGATGTCATCAGTGTCTTCATTTTGACGTCATAATTTGACAAGTGCAATGCTTGATCTGGTCAGTATGAAAACAAAATTCTCTGTAATTGTTTGTCCGAGTGACAAAATTTTCCACATACACAGGTGCGCCGCCTCCTGTAGAATTTTTTTTGTCATTATT
Source organism: Eptatretus atami (assembly GCA_035128595.1). Lineage (NCBI taxonomy): Eukaryota > Metazoa > Chordata > Myxini > Myxiniformes > Myxinidae > Eptatretus > Eptatretus atami. The sequence continues at coordinate 97,591,660 of CM068955.1, read as the reverse complement.
ATTATGTCATCGGTCGCGTGGTTCAGGCGCCATCTTGGAAAAACTTTGCACCTCGATATCTCTGAAACCGCTCCATGGAAAAAATTTAAACATAGCTCATTGTCAAGTACTCCCCTTGGGGAATAAGATTTGTTAATGATTATGTCATCGGTGCCTTCATTATGACATCATAATTCGACATGTGCAACGCTTGATGCAGTCAGTATGAAAAATAATATTCTCTGCGATTGTTGGTCCAATGGACACAATTTTCACCATTGGAGCCCCCTCCTGAAAAATTTTTCAATGATAATTATGATGTCATGTATCACGTGGTACAGGCGCCATCCTGGAAAAGCCGATAAATTTGCCCCTCTATATTTCCGAAACCGCTCCATGGAAAAAATTGAAACATGGCTCATTGTAATGTACTCCCCATAGGGAATAAGATATGTTAATGATGATGTCATCGGTGCCTTCATTAATGCGTCATAATTCGACAAGTTCAATGCTTGATCCGGTCAGTATGAAATTTTTTTTATCTGCAATTGTTGAAACTGCTAACCGATCAATGCAAAACTTTAACTAATTAATCAACTAACTACCCATGGGAAATATAGTTTGACAAAAGTGACATCATCGGTCACTGGTCTGGCACCACATTGGACCAAAGAAAAACTTAAAAAAAACAGAGGAGTTGGCTTGCACCAAGTCCTTCTCAAGACTGTGCAGGGTAAGTAGTCTATGAATACCATCGAGTTGACTAATGAGACCATGTCCTCAGAACTAGTAATTACAAGGTCGAGTATATTTGCAGTCTGACCTGATCGAAAACATGCTGGTTGTCTGATGTGTTGGTGCAGAAAGTTTCCTTGGATGGTATCTAAAAATAGGTGAGATGGGTGATACAGTGCCATAGAACTATTCACCTGGGACCAGTCAAATCTGAAAAATTCATAGTTTCCATCCATACTCTCTTTGTCTCATTGTGAGGTCTGGTTGGATGAGCTGTCAAGTTGGATGAGCAGTATCCTTGGTTTTACATTCCTGTTCTGACCTTTTCCTCCGAGTCTAATTGCTTTCAATATTTGTGTTCCCTGTATTCCCACTCCATCTTTGAGAGAATTTCTTTTGCTGCCTTCTTGTCCTCTGCAACCCTATCGTGGATCAGATCCCGCTTTGACTCGGGATCATTGAACATTACAAAGTTGTTGCTCCTCCTCTCGCAGTCTAACACTTGCTGCATGGTTTCCATGCTGACCACACTCTCTCTCTTGATTCTGGAATAATTTTGTATGTCTCCTGGCTTTTAAAGTAGACCTACCAGGATTTGAGTTTTGGGTATGCAAGTGACCAGTGTCATCAAATGTATTCCTCTGAGTTACCTCATCATGTCTTTCTCATTTGTTGCATTCCATCTTCCACCAAACCCCTTACTGACCGCTGTGCTTTTATCACAATTTTGTTAACTTGATCACTCAGTACCTTTTCACTTTTTTCGACTGCCAGTTCTGCCATATCCTTGCCCTTCATTACAGCCTTGGTTGCTTCCGGGGCAGTCTTTTCACAAGTTTTACAAAACCAGTGAGCACACTTCACTGACATAAATAGGTCATACATCTCAGTAATGATATTTTAGCAGGTAAGTCACAGAACCATTGTTCACACACCTCACATCCAATCAATATATTTACTTTTGCTTGGCAGTGGTCACATTCAAACCTTTCCTCCTTCTTGCTTATTTTTCTGGCTTGCTTAGCTTTTCCTCCTTTATCCGTCTCGGTCTCCATTTTATCTTCAACATGTGACTATTGAATTATCTCAAATGCTGTGCTGCACCACGTGCCGCACACGTGACTCACTTCCTCCTCTGCGCTGCTCCTCATCCTTGCTTCCTTCGAGCCAGTAACAGCAATACCATGGAAACAATGCTATCGTGGTACTCGAGCAAATGGTGTCTGGGCCGTTTAAAAGAATCTCAGTTATCTCTCTATCTCCAAAGTTTTGAAAATTGTCAAATAATGATGACTCTTTATTGGCTATTACAACAATGAGTGTTTACAAACTCAAGTGTTTAAATGAGTAACAACTCCACGACATTTGACATCTTTACAAAGACCTTTGCACACACATTCCTGCCACAATCCCTCTCATTAAGCAACAGCTTGGACAATTTCTCCTCACTCGATTTCTTCGAGAGACCTTTGTAGCTGAACTTTGAGAATCATACTGGCTATCCTTATCACTGATGTCTCGTTGAAGCCTGTCTGCGCTGAGGAGCTCATTAAATGTGAAACGTCTATCCATCCAAGACTTCGTGTTATGAGATGTCAGTCCGACGCATGCATCATCAGTGATGTTATATGTCCATTGTGAAAAGGTTATACTGGAAGGAAATGCATTTTTTTTCATAAATGCAATGAAATTCCATATTTCATTATTCAAATGTCATGTTATTGAACTACTACACAATCCAAGTGATTGCAATATGAAAGCCTTGTATTTGCAGGTTGAGACCGTCGTGACCACTCACTTTGTGCAGGACGTGCCCTACTGGGTGCTGTTCCTTGCAGTTTTGGTCGGGTTGCTTCTACTGGCCTTACTTATCTACTCATTGTGGAAGGTACGGACAATAAGAGAATGATTGAATTTGATGAGAATGTGTTTTTGGGGCAAATGGGATTTTGGGGAAGAATGATTTTATTTTTTTGGACAACACCTTTACTTCCATCCACAGCCTTATAGATCCTATGCCAAGTTGCTCTCAGGATGTTAGAGTCAACCACAATCTATTGAATGACACCATTCATAGACCATTGCAGGCATATGCTCCCTTTCTGAGTGCCATTAGTGAGCAAGGTTGGTTTTCAATTGATTACCCAATAGCATCATAGCAATTATTCTTGGTAATGCAGTTTTTCTTTTCCCCCAGAAGCCTAGACTCCGAATCCCCCATCGAGTAATGCCTTCGACTGTATTTGAACCAACAGCTTTTGGGATGCCAAATCCAATATCCTCAACACAAGACTATGGTAACCATGCAGTAGGAATAGGGAACAGAGGAGGATTGAGAAAAACGAAATTGGGAAAAAGAAGATTAGTAAAGAGGATAGTAGGAAAAAAGGAAAGGAAAAGGGATTTAAGAGTTGGTCTGTTTAACACTTCCATCTAAACACTTACTTCATAATGCAGAAATCTTATGCTCAAATCCCATTTAATCAATGTTGAGTTGTCTGTTGACTACTGATGTCCTTGTAATTCATGTAAAATTGCACTGATGTCTCCTAATGTTCTTATCCGGAATTTGATCGTGTTCAAGCTCCCCCATGAGCCTCAGCCAAACTATAAATAGACCTAACAGAAACTACAAGGGTAATTGAATATTTTTTGCACTCCTGGTGTTCTCAATATCTGTACAAAAATACTTTTAAACAGTTTTGAAGAGTAATTAAAGAATCCTCAGCATAGAAACTACAGGGGTTTTTTTTGGCCCACCCCCCCCCTCCCCAAGTCTATTTTTTGAAGAGGATTAAGTGTGTTGGAGATGGAGGAGTGAAGGGGAAGAGGGGTTGGGGTGGGGTGGGTTAGGGTATTTAGAACAGCTATGGCTAATGACGAGTCTCAGGGTTGGTAAATGAAATGGTTTTGTGGTGAAATGTATTTCGCAAATCACCTTCATTACTAATGAGAAGCTTCCTGCAGCCTCTACTCCTTTCTCATAAATAAGAGGGACTTGAGTTTTGAGAGTTGTTGATGTGGACCTCAATGGAATAAAGGTGAATAGAGAAGGGAGAGAGTTATGCAAGATCCATTCGCAAATTCAAGCTCCTTAATACGTCCTAATTAGCATTTTCAGGAAGAAAATACCCAAATAAGATCTTCATTAGATTTCCTGTAACTCTTTACAACATGTGACATCTACTCTGACCATGCTCTAAGAATGGTGAACTTTAATTGAGAGATTGGATCATTTTGGGAAGGCATCCTTAAATCCCTTAACTATTCTTGCAACATTAAAAACCCCTTGAGGGGGCTATTGAGCTTTTCTCCCATCCTTTTCAAAGTCTATAACTTCTGTCACTTTTATGGGTTGTACACAAAATAGATGACACTTTTGGGAGGGAAGGGGTGGGTGGGTGTTTCCCAGAGTGTCATGAGAGTGGTTGGGGGGGGGGGGGGGGGGCATGGGATTTGGAGCCACAGCCATGTGATGCCATCTTCCTGGGTGCAATCATCTTAGAGTAAACTTGCTTTTACTTTATAAATCTGTTCAAAAATGCAGAGGTGCTGTTTTAAATCATTGATTCGAGGCTACGAGAGGGCTTTTCTTCAAAGAAGAAAGCAGGAAGTTCAACGAAAAATTTGTAACATGTGGAGGAAGCTGAAAGGCAACATTAAATGCAAATCATAACCCAACAGTAAACCCAAACAACTCGCCCACTGACAGAGAGAACTCCTGTGTGCGTGATGGGTTATGCACTGAATGAGACTGATGAGCTCGAATATTTTGATGAAGAAGTTGATGCACAGGACCTAATAGAACCACCAAGCAATTGTGTCCAATAGGCAACTCCCATTTACACTTCAAAATATCAAGGATCAGTCTGGGAGAATATCCGACTATGAACTGTATTTTATTCCTATTTTGTTCACCACATTTGCACTCAAAAATGGCTTTCACTCGGATTAAATATTATGCATTCTTCTAGAGGGGGGTATTTTGGAGGAGGAGGTGGGGG
>CM068955.1:97548165-97576296 GCA_035128595.1 Eptatretus atami | reverse complement strand
ACGATCTGAGCAGTCCCCCTTCTCTGAATAAATTTTTCAATGTAATTATGATGTCATTTATCACGTGGTACAGGCGCCATCCTGGAAAAGCGATAAATTGCCCCTCTATATTTCCGAAACCGCTCCATGGAAAAAATTGAAACATGGCTCATTGTAATGTACTCCCCATAGGGAATTAAGATATGTTAATGATGATGTCATCGGGGCTGCCTTCATTAATGCGTCATAATTCGACAAGTTCAATGCTTTGATCCGGTCAGTATGAAATTTTTTTTATCTGCAATTGTTGAAACTGCTAACCGATCAATGCAAAACTTTAACTAATTAATCAACTAACTACCCATGGGAAATATAGTTTGACAAAGTGACATCATCGGTCACTGGTCTGGCACCACATTGGACCAAAGAAAAACTTAAAAAAAACAGAGGAGTTGGCTTGTACCAAGTCCTTCTCAAGACTGTGCAGGGTAAGTAATCTATGAATACCATACGAGTTGACTAATGAGACCATGTCCTCAGAACTAGTAATTACAAGGTCGAGTATATTTGCAGTCTGACCTGATCGAAAACATGCTGGTTGTCTGATGTGTTGGTGCAGAAAGTTTCTTGGATGGTATCTAAAAATAGGTGAGATGGGTGATACAGTGCCATAAGAACTATTCACCTGGGACCAGTCAAATCTGAAAAATTCATAGTTCCATCCATACTCTCTTTGTTCATTGTGAGGTCTGGTTGGATGAGCTGTCAAGTTGGATGAGCAGTATCTTGGTTTTACATTCCTGTTCTTGACCTTTTCCTCGAGTCTAAATTGCTTTCAATATTTGTGTTTCCCTGTATTCCCACTCCATCTTTGAGAGAATTTCTTTTGCTGGCCTTCTTGTCCTCTGCAACCCTATCGTGATCAGATCCCGCCTTGACTCGGGATCATTGAAACATTACAAAAGTTGTTGCTCCTCCTCTCGCAGTCTAACACTTTGCTGCATGGTTTCCATGCTGCACACACTCTCTCTCTTGTTCTGGAATAATTTTGTTATGTCTCCTGGCTTTAAAGTAGACCTACAGATTTGAGTTTTGGGTATGCAAGTGACCAGTGTCATCAAATGTATTCCTCTGAGTTACCTCATCATGTCTTTCTCATTTGTTGCATTCCATCTTCCACCAAACCCCTTACTGACCGCTGCTGCTTTTATCACAATTTTGTTAACTTGATCACTCAGACCTTTTCACTTTTTTCGACTGCAAGTTCTGCCATATCCTTGCCCTTCATTACAGCCTTGGTTGCTTCCGGGCAGTCTTTTCACAAGTTTTACAAAACCAGTGAGACACACTTCACTGTCATAAATAGGTCATACATCTCAGTAATGAATTTTTAGCAGGTAAGTCACAGAACCATTGTTCACACACCTCACATCCAATCAATATATTTTACTTTTGCTTGGCAAGTGGTCACATTCAAACCTTTCCTCCTTCTTGCTTATTTTTTCTGGCTTGGCTTAGCTTTTCCTTCCTTTATCCGTCTCGGTCTCCATTTTTATCTTCAACATGTGACTATTGAATTATCTCAAATGCTGTGCTGCACACGTGCCGCACACGTGACTCACTTCCTCCTCTGCGCTGCTCCTCATCCTTGCTTCCTTCGAAGCCAGTAACAGCAATACCATGGAAACAATGCTATCGTGGTACTCGAGCAAATGGTGTCTGGGCCGTTTAAAAGAAATCTCAGTTATCTCTCTATCTCCAACTTTTGAAAATTGTCCAAATAATGATGACTCTTTATTGGCTATTACACAATGAGTGTTTACAAAACTCGTGTTTAAATGAGTAACAAAAACTCCACGACATTTGACATCTTTACAAAGACCTTTGCACACACATTCCTGCCACAATCCCTCTTCATTAAGCAACAGCTTGGACAATTTCTCCTCACTCGATTCTTCGAGAGACCTTTGTAGCTGAACTTTGAGAATCATTACTGGCTATCCTTATCACATGATGTCTCGTTTGAAGCCTGTCTGCGCTGAGGAGCTCATTAAATGTGAAACGTCTATCCATCCAAGACTTCGTGTTATGAGATGTCAGTCCGACGCATTCATTTCATCAGTGATGTTATATGTCCATTGTGAAAATGTTATACTGGAAGGAAATGCATTTTTTTTCATAAATGCAATGAAATTCCATATTTCATTATTTCAAATGTCATGTTATTGAACTACTACACAATCCAAGTGATTGCAATATGAAAGCCTTATGTTTGCAGGTTGAGACCGTCGTGACCACTCACTTTGTGCAGGACGTGCCCTACTGGGTGCTGTTCCTTGCAGTTTTGGTCGGGTTGCTTCTACTGCCTTACTTATCTACTCATTGTGGAAGGTACGTACAATAAGAGAATGATTGAATTTGAATGAGAATGTGTTTTTGGGGCAAATGGGATTTTGGAAGAATGATTTTATTTTTTTTGGACAACACCTTTACTTCCATCCACAGCCTTATAGATCCTATGCCAAGTTGCTCTCAGGATGTTAGCAGTCAACCACAATCTATTGAATGAACCATTCATAGACCATTGCAGGCATATGCTCCCTTTCTGAGTGCCATTAGTGAGCAAGGTTGGTTTTCAATTGATTACCCAATAGCATCATAGCAATTATTCTTGGTAATGCAGTTTTTCTTTTTCCCCAGAAGCCTAGACTCCGAATCCCCATCGAGTAATGCCTTCGACTGTATTTGAATCAACAGCTTTTGGGATGCCCAATCCAATATCCTCAACACAAGACTATGGTAACCATGCAGTAGGAATAGGGAACAGAGGAGGATTGAGAAAAACGAAATTGGGAAAAAGAGATTAGTAAAGAGGATAGTAGGAAAAAGGAAAGGAAAAGGGATTTAAGAGTTGGTCTGTTTAACACTTCCATCTAAACACTTACTTTCATAATGCAGAAATCTTATGCTCAAAATCCCATTTAATCAATGTTGAGTTGTCTGTTTGACTACTGATGTCCTTGTAATCATGTTAAAATTGCACTGATGTCTCCTAATGTTCTTATCCGGAATTTGATCGTGTTCAAGCTCCCCATGAGCCTCAAGCCAACTATAAATAGACCTAACAGAAACTACAAGCGGTAATTGAATATTTTTTTGCACTCCTGGTGTTTCTAATATCTGTACAAAAATACTTTTAAAACAGTTTTGAAGAGTAATTAAAGAATCCTCAGCATAGAAACTACAGGGTTTTTTGGCCCACCCCCCCCCCCCTCCCCAAGTCTATTTTTTTGAAGAGGATTAAAGTGTGTTGGAGATGGAGGAGTGAAGGGAAGAGGGGTTGGGGTGGGGTGGGTTAGGGTATTTAGAACAAGCTATGGCTAATGACGAGTCTCAGGTTGGTAAATGAAATGGTTTTGTGGTGAAATGTATTTCGCAAATCACCTTCATTACTAATGAGAAGCTTCCTGCAGTCTCTACTCCTTTCTTATAAAATAAGAGGGACTTGAGTTTTTTGAGAGGTTTGATGTGGACCTCAATGGAATAAAAGGTGAATAGAGAAGGGAGAGAGTTACGCAAGATCCATTCGACAATTTCAAGCTCCTTAATACGTCCTAATTAGCATTTTTCAGGAAGAAAATACCCAAATAAGCATCTTCATTAGATTTCCTGTAACTCTTTAAAACATGTGACATCTACTCTGACCATGCTCTAAGAATGTGAACTTTAATTGAGAGATTGGATCCATTTTGGGAAGGCATCCTTAAATCCCTTAACTATTCTTGCACATTAAAAACCCCTTGAGGGGGCTATTGAGCTTTCTCCCATCCTTTTCAAAGTCTATAACTTCTGTCACTTTTAGGGTTGTTACACAAATAGATGACACTTTTGGGAGGGAAGGGTGGGTGGGTTTTCCCAGAGTGTCATGAGAGTGGTTGGGGGGGGGGGGGGGGCAGGGATTTGGAGCCACAGCCATGTGATGCATCTTCCTGGTGCAATCATCTTAGAGTTAAACTTGCTTTACTTTATAAATCTGTTCAAAAAATGCAAGGTGCTGTTTTAAATCATTGATTCGAGGCTACGAGAGGGCTTTTTCTTCAAAGAAGAAAGCAGGGAGTTCAACGAAAAATTTGTAACATGTGGAGGAAGCTGAAAGGCAACATTAAATGCAAATCATAACCCAACAGTAAACCCAAACAACTCGCCCACTGACAGAGAGAAACTCCTGTTGTGCGTGATGGGTTATGCACGAATGAGACTGATGAGCTCGAATATTTTGATGAAGAAGTTGATGACAGGGACCTAATAGAACCACCAAGCAATTGTGTCCAATAGGGCAACTCCCATTTACACTTCAAAAATATCAAGGATCAGTCTGGAGAAATATCCGACTATGAAACTGTTATTATCCTATTTTTGCAACACATTTGCACTCAAAAATGGCTTTCATCGGATTAAATATTATGCATTCTTCTTAGAGGGGGGTATTTGGAGAGGAGGTGGGGGATGGGCATTTTGTTGGAGTACGTATGTTTTTTTTTTAATGGGGCAGATCAGGGGAAGCCTCACCGAGGGATAGGAAGGGGCAGTGCCAAAAAGTACCAAAAATAATGTATTTTGTGTCTGACCCCTTAGAGGTACAACAACATGCTCACTTATTATTTTTGCATCCCAACAGGTGGGGTTTTTCAAGCGCAATAAGCATTATAAAGAAGAACTTGAAGTTGAAACGCAGGAAGCATCTTTAAAATTGAAAGAAAATGGGACGCGAAGATTAGCGAGTCGGATGTGGCTTGAAAGTTAAAGGGAGTAAGATGATATACTTTCACTTCATCTGATTGATATTCTTACTGTTTGCCAAGCAGAACAAACAGAACAATTCAGTTACAACCAACTCATTGCTTTGCCATTCGTCCTGACAATGTGATTTATAAGGAAATCAATGCATGAACTCCTTGCTGATCGCCATTTTGTAAATCCATTTGGTTTCCATACGTGTTTGCAGATCTTTGAGTTGATGCACAACAATTTCATTTTCGTACATTTCTCTGTTCAGTGACGGCTGAGTATCTCAGCCTGAGAGTTTGTTTTAGTTATTAAATGCAATATTTGTTTTATCATTTCATGATGATGACAAATTATTTATCTTTGGTTTTTTCATTCACATTATTTTGATTCACGTTAAAAAAGAAAATTTTGTTTGGAAAAAAAAATAATTATATATATATATATATATATATTATATATATTATATATATATATATAATATATATATATTTACAAGAAATAAACGATGAAAATTTTATTCTTTCTTGTATTCAAATGCACCTGTTAGGTTTTTTATGAATAGAGGGAATAATTAATTGAGATTGTACATTACGGAGTTTGCGTGTTTAATTGAGTTAATTAATATTTACAATAATTGGTCGGATAACCGAGAGGTACGCACACTCAGCTCTGAGCGCTGTCTTGCCTGGGTTCAAATCTCAGCGCAGCTATAAACTGTCATCCTGATGTTTCGCTTGCAGGGTGAGGCATGAATGCATGTGCCTCCATCGGGAGGACGTCAAGCTGCAGGGCCAGTCTGCCAGCACATGGTCATCGATGGATATTAATTTAGAGTAGGCGAGTTGTTGCTGCACCCTGAACAAATTACAAATTCCTGCCACAGTTGAGGAATGTCAAGCTTGGCCAAATGTTTCCAGGGAAACTTGGGCCAGAATTGTTTCCCCAGGTGACCTCACAAGGTAATACTCGAGACAGTAAAAATAAAGCAAGAACAATAGTTTGAAGAAACGTCGTTGCAAGAGAAGCTCAAAACCTTCTGAGAATGAGAAACTAAAATAATCTAAAAGCAAACTTTTTTATTTTTCAATATATAGCTATATATAAAATGAGGAAAAAACGATGCATATGTATTTTATATTTATACATAAACCTCATGTTTTTTTGGCATCTCTTCTACAATTGTGAGTATCTCTTTCAATGAATATTTTGAATGTCGTGCAAGAAGTCTCTTGTACTGTATTCATTTGTCAATGTCGGAGTAGGATCTGGGTGGGTAATAGATACGGCAGGTAAGCAGACAGGACAATGCCAGGCAGCTATAGATAAAGCAAATAGGGTTTTAGGTGTATTCGGAGGGAGATCAATTCTAAATCAAGAGGTGGTGTTCACATTGTACAGGAATTTAGTGAGGGCCACATCTAGAAAACTGTGTGCAGTTTTTGGTCACCACAACTCAGGAAGGAAGTACAGTGCCTTCAGAAAGTATTCACACCCCCTCGACTTTTGTCACATTTTGTTGTGTTACAGCCTGAATTTAAAAATGGATTAAATTACATTTTTTGTTTCATGGCAATATACACAAAAATTATCACATATAATGACAAAGTCAAAACATGTTATTATTAATTTTACACATTAATGAAAAATGAAACGCTGAAATGTCTTGTGTCAAGAAGTAATTCAACCCCTTTGCGAGTGACACTCAAATTGAGCTCAGGTGCATCCAATTCCTTTGATCATCCTTGAGATGTCTCCACAAACTTGATTGGAGTCACCTGGTGGCCAATTCAATTGATTGGACATGATTTAGAAAGAAACATACCTTTCTATACGAGGTCCCACAGTTGACTGTTGCATGTCAGAGCAGAAACTCTACCCATGAAGTCCAAGGAACTGTCCGTAGAATCCGAGATGGAATTGAGGAGGCATTGATCTGGGGAAGGGTATCAAAAACAATTTGTAGAGTGTTGATGGTTCCCAAGAGCACATTGAGCTCTATCATTAGGAAATGGAAAGAATATGGAACTACCCAGACTCTTCATAGAGATGGCCATCCGACCAAACTGAGCAACTGGGCAAGAAAGACCTTGATGAGCCAGGTGACCAAGAACTCGATGACCACTGTGACAAAGAACTACAGAGTTCCTTGGCTGAGATGGGACAACCTGCCGAAGGACAACAGGTCCATGCAGCATTTCACAAAATTAGGCTTTATGGAGAGTGACGAGACAGCAGCCACTTCTGAGAAAATGCACATGAAAGCACACCTGGAGTTTGTAAAAAGGCACATGAAAGATGAGAGAGAGCATAAGGCAAAAGATTCTGTTGCTTGGATGAGAGAAAGTTGAACTTTTTGGCCTGAATGAAAAGCCGCTACATCTGGCGGAAACCGCAGCACAGCTCATCACCCCATCTAACACCATCCCTGCCGTGAAGCATGGTGGTGGCAGCATCATGCTTTGGGGATGCTTTTCAGTGGCAGGGACTGGGAGATTGTTAAGGATAAGGAAAACATTGAATTGGAGCCGAATACAGGCAATGCCTTGAGGAGAACCTTGCTTCAGAGTGCCAAAAGACCTGAGACCTATGGCGAATTTTAACATTCCAACAGGACAATGACCCCAAGCATACAGCCAAAGCAACACTGGAATTGCTTCAAAACAAGAATGTGAAGATCCTTGAATGTGGCCCAGCCAAGGTCTAGACTTGAATCCCATTGAGGATCTGTGGAAAGACTTGAAGATTGGTGTTCACCGACGCTCACCATTCAACTTGACAGAGCTTGAGCAAATCTGCAAGGAAGAATGGAAGAATATCCACAAATCCAGATGTAGCAAAGCTTGATACAGACATACCCAAGAAGACTCGAAGCTGTAATCCACTGCCAAAGGCTCTTATACGAAGTATTGACTCAGGGGTTGAATACTTATTGACGCAAAACATTTCAGATTTTCAATTTTAAAATAATTTGTCCGAATTTATAAAAAACATGTTTTCACTTTGTTATTGGGTTTTATGAGAATTTTTTTAAAATTTAATCCCTTATAAATTCAGGCTATAACACAATATAATGTGACAAAAGTCGAGGGTGTGAATACTTTCTGAAGGCCCTGGAGCTGCCAGAGAGAGGGTTCAGCGCAGGGCTACTATATTGATTTTAGGCATAGCTGGACTCAGTTAATAGGAGGAGATAGGGCTTTATACACGAGAAAGGAGGTGGTTACGAGGTGATATTATTGAGATGTTAAGATAATGCAAGGTATCGACAAAATAAGTGCAGATGAATTATTCAGCAGAGTAGACAGTGATTGGACCAGGGCGTCATAGCCTGAGAGTGAAGAAGAGGAGAGTTAAGACGGTTGATTGTAGGGTTGGGGACTTTCACTCAGTGAGTAGTTCATGCATGGAATGACCTCCCGGAAAGGTAGTGCAGCAGAAACAGTAGATAAGCATAAATTTAGAATTAGGTAGGTACCTGGAAGTTATGGAGATAGATGGGTATAGGGATGTTGGCAGGACATTGAGGTAGCTTGAGCATTGATGGGTGATTGTGTGCATGTGTTTGGAGTGTTATTGGTGGAGGTCTCATCAAGGGGGTTATGTGGTTGATGTGTGTTGTTTTTTTATCCAAGACTATATTATGCTTTATGCCCCCTCCCCTGGAAAAAAAAATATAAAAAACAAAAAATACAAAAACCCCCCCCCCCAAAAAAAAAAAACACAAAAAGCACTTAGTAAAACTTTCTTTTTTTCGTTTTTCTTATTCTGATCTAGTGCTGATAAATTGGTGTGGTGTCGATGTGGCGCAGGCATGATAGGCTGAATGGCTTCCACCTGCGTTCTAATTTCCTTGTGTGTGCCCTAATGTTCTTGTCCTTCATGTATTATGTGTGAGTATCATTGTCGTCAGCTCTTGTTACAGTGGAAAGTTAAATTGAAATTTATGGTAATGAAATCAATGGAAATATCTGGAGAAATTATGGAAACTAACCTCGCACTCTGCCCTCCAGGTGAGAGTGCCCATCTTGGCCCACCTTCGCGTAGGTAATTTAAAATGGCGATATTTCCACAAAGTGATGCTTTCTTCTGGAGCAGACTGTGTGCACATAAAAAATTGGGATATAATTTAACCATATTTTGGCCTTGCTGGATCATACTGTCATGTTTTGTTTTATAAATTGCAAACACAAAATAGAATTTTCCAGAAAGTTATATGTTTCTGAGACACACTGTCCACCTGAAAATTATTTTGGGACATATGTAAACTTTTTTTGGCCTTGCTGGACCACGCTAAAGTTTTTCAATTGCACACACACACACACACACACACACACACGCTCCATTGTATTAAGAATATGAACTTCCTTTTTCACATCCTGATGAATAAAAAAATTGGCAAAAAATGTGTTGCAGAACATTGTGCGTTAAGTAGAAAATGTTTGTGTGAAATAACATTTTTGGAGATGAAGGCCATTTAATAAAGCAGTGATTGTAAAGTCTGAACAGGATAGTGCCATTGTAGCACACTTGTCTTTGAGATGTCTTTGGCTGGGTATGATTCTAAACTCGACAAACTATTGGATTGGTGCTTCACAGGTGGCGCTTTGTACCACCAAGTGCTCTGTCCCTCAGGTGGACGTTAGGTGGATGTCCAGTCTGCTTGGATTAGTTGATAGACATTCGAGATCCCACCGTGTCTTTCACGAATAGTAATGCACACGAATTCTCACGTGATTCCAGGATTCCACGTGATGGAGCAATACCCCACTCATTGGGATCCAAATTTCATCCTCGTGTCCTTTGAGCGGCATTTCTCTCCCTGTATTTGATTCACTCAAATTGAGCAAACCAGTGAAATGCTGCATTCAATTTATCCATTCTAAACAATTTTCATAACAGACATGCAAGGTCATTTACAGTTGTATAAATTACTAAAACAAGGGGAGTAATGTCATTGGTAAGGCAATGGGTCATTGTTGAAGCTATCATTAGCCAGAAGATAGAATTTACACATTTAATAATACATGTACTTTGTACGGCTTACCCTGTTATAAAGGTGAAAACTTTTATTATTTATTTACTTTATTGTTTACTAGCAAAGGCACCTGTCGCTTAGCTGACAGATTTAATCAAAAGACATGTTGTACTTCACAAACATCTGCTCTATTCACTCTATATTTTGCCGAGCGTCATCTTTCCATCTGCTTTGAAATCAGCTAAGATCACCTTCATCAACCATCCTTGCTGCTTGTATATGGAGCAAGCAAAAATCACTTCATTTCACTGCAAACCTCAGTTGGATGCTTTAGTTTGAACCTCTGCTTAGAATCGGAGAAATTGAAACATTTTGAAATTTCGAATGATTCTCCCTCAGATTTCAACATCACCATCATACATACATACATTGTATGTGCACTTACATACATATACATACATGGGAAGCATGCGCTACAGCATGTCACTGCATCCAGTTTCCACTGGTACTCCAGGGCCTCCATCTGGCCATCCCCCAGGCAGATGCCTGGCCCATCCCTCTCTTAGGGATATGGACATTCCAGGCACCCACCCGAAGAGTTAACCTCGGTTAACTCAAGGAGACAGCAGTCAGGTGGAAGACACCTCAGCACCACCCACCACACACTAACTTTTAGTGTGGGGTGTTTTGCAGATTGGAGTGTTTTATGGTTGGACAGAGTGCAAAATCCTGCCACCAACCTCCTAGGAAAGGTTAACCCACTGCATGACGCAGTTGGAGGACATCAGCAGATGCAGTTGGGCACTGGATATTGATGGCTGTTGGCTCACAAGGAGCTCCTCCGCCCTTTGGACAGATTGTTTTTAGTCCTGCTGGTGTCCATTTCCATAAACCCTCCTCACCAGGTGGATCTGGTAGGGGGAGCTGGTTTATCACCATAATGTGTATAATCAAGTTGTTTTGAACTTTCTTTATACAAGAAGATGATTTGTAATACTGGATATCACTGCCTGGTGCTATACGATACATTTTACATAGAGAGAATTGGGGTCTTCCCCACACCTTGGAGCCCCTCCCCCAGACATGCTCACCTGACAGAAACCATACTTAGAGTACCTTAGGAGAGATTGGGACCATATCTGTGCAGAGCGTTGGTGCTGCTAAAGCAGTCTCCTTGGCTACTGGCACGATCCTGGATGGGTCGCTCCTCCGACACAGTATTCCAGCATGCTGGACTCATTTTGCCGACCTCAGAAGGATGACAGGCCGAGTTAACCCCACCTGGTTATTAATTCAACAGCTGAGCAGGATTGAACCAGGACCCTCGGATCAAAGCCCACCACCCTAACCATTAAGTCAACACCAGGCATAGTACCCTTAACAACATGCAAATTTGATTAGATTTGGTTCCGTAGTCTCTTCGTTTTTTAAAACATATATAAACAAACAAGCAAACATGACTTGAGGTTTATATCTAAAAGTACACCCTTCCCTGCTAGAGTGACAGGAAGGGCCATGTTATTATCCTCTCTGGGGTATATAGATTACAGTGGATCTCGGCTCGGGTCAGTCAGTCCTGTGGTGGACGTGATAAGCAATAATGCCTCAGAGATGTTGGATTCTGGCAAAATTTCTTTCACTTTACTGTAAAAACAGCAGTAGCAACTGTTTTAAAAAGGTAATCATACATGTTTGTGGTTTATAATATTTAACTTCCGGTTGGGTTTGCCCCACGGAACGCCAGGATAAGCTATTTATACACATTCACAGCATTTGTCCAAGGAGGAACAACCCCTTGAGGAGAGGGATGTTATTAGTCCCCATTGGACTGAGTCCGAAATGGGAGTTTATGGTTTGGTCTCGATTTTCGCGTGC
Organism: Eptatretus atami; assembly: GCA_035128595.1. Lineage (NCBI taxonomy): Eukaryota > Metazoa > Chordata > Myxini > Myxiniformes > Myxinidae > Eptatretus > Eptatretus atami. The sequence goes on along the minus strand of CM068955.1, from coordinate 97,564,679 downwards.
GTGCGCGCAACCATATCTCAGACATGTATGGACCGACTTTATTCATACTTGCAAAAGACGACACCATGATGGTATACATATGCAAGTCATTTTTATTTTCGACATCACATCCAAGATGGCCAACTGGCGGCATTTTAGTTGTAAAAAAAAACCTGGTGTTGAACACGTCCTCATACCATTTCTCGAACAAACATTTACCAATGCTATTTCAAATTTGGCAAACAGATAATGAAATGATGGCTGACCTATGCACATCATGTTTTTTTTCAAGATCAGATCCTAGATGGCTGACTGGTGGGCATTTTGTTACTTAAATGTGTCCACAAAACCATTTCCCAGATATGCATGGTCCAATTTTTGTTCAGAACTGGCGCAAGCAGAGTATATGACGGCATATACGTGTCCTCACTATATTTGTGATCTGATCAAAGATGGCCGACTGGTAGGACTGGGCCATTTTAATTGTACATTAATATGGCTAGCCTTTAACTCCATGAAAAAAAATTACTAAAACAATGGGGTTATGACATTTTATGTCTTTTTTACTGTTAGTATTAATATTGTTTTGTAACAAACATTAATATTATGAACTTTGGTCCGTCTGTGCTTTGCATCCACCTTTCAATCACAGTGTTTGACTTTTGATGATGGATATTTATTTTCTGTTCATGTCGCTGGACGTGCTTCGTTTTAAGCTATTCATGTCGCTGGACAGTGCTTTGTTGTAGTCGAGGTTGCCGACATTTTTGCATGGTTTGAGCCAGGCAATGGGCGACACCGCAAGCTTCACGAGCGGTTCGGACAATTCCCAAGGCGCATAGTGTGCCGTGGCAGCACAAATGGGAACCGACTCGAAAGAGACAGAACTGAAACCACAGTTGCACAGGAGGAACCACATTGGGGGCGAGAGCTGCACCAGAAGGGAATATAATGAATGAAACAAATACAGCCAATACCGGCATAACCCACGCAGAAAAGCACAAAGACAAACACATAAGACACACACAATCCACAGTGACAGGGAGATGGACTTGCCGACAATGAAGCAGAAGAGGGGAAGATTAACTACGAGCAATGACTAGATAAGGATGCGATAAAAGGAGAGCAATAAGTATGGAAAAATATAATGCCAGGAATGAGCCACAAGTTGACTTGAGACTTGTCTGCAATTTAAAACTCATTACCAACAAGATGGAAGAACTGGAAATGTTAATGAGCAGATTAAACTATATGCGGTTGTGATAACCGACACGATAAATAATGTTGATCATTTAGCTCTACGATGACAACCACGACGTCCTTGTGATACCAGGATACAAGCGTTTTCACCAACTTGGAATCTGATACCCAGAGGAATATCAGAGGAGTTGCTGTGTACAGTTGTCTGTTAATAATTTCATGTTGCATTCCGGACATTAAGCACCAAACTTGGGCAGGTGGTTAGATATGATCAAATAAATAAATTCTAAAGGGAGCCAATCGAAAAAATGCCTTATTTTTTAATTAATCTCACCATAAATTATGGGTGGTTTCTTCTCATTTTTGTGGTGAGGAATGGGGCACACCCTGAAAATGCTTCAGATTTCAATAGAGGAAGCGCACTTTCTCGAACAAAAATGGAGGTCAAAAGTTTGTTTTTCGGCGGGATTTGAATGCAATCAAATGATTTTTCAACGATTTGGATTCGATATTGATCCTGTTATGGAGGAAGATTCATCACAGGTGAGTGATTTATCTGTTGGACTAAAAAAAAAGTGATTATTTGAGAGCTTTTAGCTAAATATGGCAAATTCATGCACGTTCATTTTCGATCGGTACACACGACATAGCACAGTCGTCCGATGCGATGTGCATTTTTTGATTGGGGACTGCAGTGCCACAGTGGATGATGGTGGTTGAGAATGGGGGACTGTGGTGGATGTTGGTGGTTGGCTGGGGGACTGCACTGGATGATGGTGGTTGAGAATGGGGGACTGTGTGGATGATGGTGTTGGCTGGGGCACTGCTGTGGATGATGGTGGTTGGCTGGGGACTGCTGTGGATGATGGTGGTTGGCTGAGGGACTGCGGTGGATAATGGTGGTTGGCTGGGGGACTGCCGTGGATGATGGTGTTGGCGCTGGGGGACTGTGGTGAATGATGGTGGTGGGTGGGGGACTGCGGTGGATGATGGTGGTTGGCTGGGGCACTGCGGTGGATGATGGTGGTAGAAAGGGACTGAGGTGGATGGTGGTAGTCAGTGTGGGACTAGAGTAGATGATGGTAGTCAGTGGAGGATTGGGGTCTATGTTAAGCTTTAAACGAACATATACATATTGTAGTACATGACATGTCTATCATATTGTGTTTGGGCTATGGACTGAAGAAATTACTTGATACACTTCCAGATTCCGAGTCTCGTCACTGACATCCAATGGAAGAAGTGCATCATCTGCCAGCGGAAAACGTCTGAGTCTCTCAAATGCCCCACAAAGGACAGACAAGGTCTAGACGCTGCTAAGAAAACCTACGTGAATTTCCTCAAAATGTTGGCGAGTTCAGGAAACTGCAATGCTTGCCCTGCAACGTTAGATTCGACCTCAATGATCTGCTGCTTTCGTTCGAGAATGGGGCATCGTGGCACAAAACGTGCTTCCTCAAGTTCAACAAACACCAAGCTGGACAGGGAACGAAACAGGCCGCACAAGAGACCAGCAACACGGTGTGCAACTGGTGATCCAGAACCAAGCAGGCCTAAATGCCAGCGCATTGCAACAGATGTCTGCTTTTTCTGCTTGAACGGTGGAACACTGAGTAATTTCAGGCGATGGAGGCGGACATGAGAGTGAGAATGATCGCGCTGAGTTAGCAGACGATAGTTTTCTCAGCAGACTGTCCGGAGGAGGGGATTTAATAGCAATGGACGGGAAGTACCACACTGCCTGCCTGGTAAACCTCAATAACGGTACCGGTCACATCTAAGGAAGAAACCTCCTACCGTGGACATTGACCAGTGCATGGGTGAAGTGCAGCTTCGTGCAGCTAATAGATCACATATACACCTCATCAGCATCCGGTACTTGTGCTGTATGGGCAGCACATAGCACCGTCGCTGGAGTTCACGGGACGGTGAGATATCCGCTGTTCGTTGCTGCCGCGCAATCTAATTGGCTCCGTTAACGACACCGCACCACCGAATAAGTACGCGTTGATCCGACACCACTCAAAGCCAATGCCCAGGGGAATATTCAAGTTGTCAGAATTACATAGCAGGATACTACTCGTCTGAGCAACCAAGGTATTTCAACGTACGTCCACCGAACCAGACTTAAGGAACGGATCCTGGAACACTTTCCTGACTGCACTGAACAGTCTGATGGCAAGAATGTCTTGTTGATATTCGACCAATGTATGAAGGTACTGTTGCAGGATGCAGTGAATGTCCGAACTTCACCGAAGACACATTGATCCTAGCTAAGGCCGCGAAAATCATCCGTCGGGACCTGTTCTACCATCGAGCGTACAGATTTAATGGGTCATTTCCGCATGATGACAAAACAAATCAGTTCCATCCAGCCTGCTGTCGATCGTCTCGTTCATATTGAACGGTCCAAACATCAAAGGAGATGCAGATGATTCACAGGCTACGCTGAGGCGTTGCCCAGGTTATCGCCTTCAATGCCAAGAAAATCCGAACAAGTCAAAAGTGAACCACGACACAGCCTAGATCGTGAACCTCCCTTACCAATTTACATTGGACGGACAGTAGTCTCATTCAATTGAAGTCCACTGTTTTGGCGCATACTTTTGTGTATGGGCTTGAAAATGTGTTTGACCTCGTTTTTGGACACATTTTCTACTTAGAATTATTAAAAATATTTTGTGGCGATTTCCGGAAAAGGTATCCTACATATCACAAAGGAACCTGTTTTATATGGAAGGATTTACTGAAACTGAGTAAATTCCGAGTGAAACCAAAAATGTTCGGTTAGTGTGTTAAAGCAAAATTAGTTCATTTCATGTTATTTTTTTTTATGGTAATAAGAGAATATGAAGGAAAAAGAAAATGAAAAATAGGAAAATAAAAAGTGATTTCCCGAGTGATGATGTAATCAGACTCAATAAATTTTACTGATTTTAAAAGCCATAGGTGGATGATTAGTAAACCGCGTGTACCCATGGGGGCAGTGTGGTTATGAGAAATTTGAACTGTGGAAGGATTTCATAGGAATTTAGTCTTAAACACAATAGCATTTCAATTAAATTACTTCTTGTGGATACAGTACACAAATTACTGTAACTTGCCCATTATATATCAACCGATTTCACATTTTTGGTGCCTATTACGCGGAAAGAAACTATGTTCTGTAACGCTGCTATAATTTCTCCATTATATCGTTCAGTCGGATTCTGAATGTCGCCTCACGTCCTGATATGGCGAGTTTGGTGGAAATCTTGGAAAATGGCGGCCAAGGGGTCATCTGAGGTCAGTTTCAGTGTCATATTCGGAATCCTCGAGCTCGATTTAGTGGGGTTTGACCGAATCAGAAATATGATTTTCATTAATTTGTGCGAGTTATGATGGTTCGAAAGTGAGTTTGGCGGCCATCTTGGAAAATGGCAATTTTTTGTTTGGCTCCTCTTCTAGATTTATTTATTATGATAATATCTCAGCACCTGCCAAGTTTGGTGCTTATATCCGGAAGTGCACAATATTATGTTAATAGCCATCTAACGGACCTCACTAGTATACAAAAATCTCACTGCCTGTTCTGGAAGTGGAAATGGAAACAAATTTTTTCAGAATCCCTTTGGTGCTCTGTGTCGCTTCATGATGAGGAAAAACTGATAATTGGATGTGTGTACTGCAGTCCATCTAGTAGTGCCCACAATAATGAAGCACTCGATGAACTTCTTACGATGGTAGTTAATATACAGGAGTCTCATATACTGTAGTAATAGTTGGAGATTTTGATTTTCTGGGTATTGTTGGGAAGCATGGCACACGTGCGAAACCACAGCACCCAGCACATCAGTTTTTTTTGAGACAATGCAAGACAATTGTTTTGATCAGCATATCAGCGATACCACACGACGCCGCCAAGGGCAGGAGCCTAGCATTTTTGGATCTGGTGATAACGAACATGAATGAGATGATTAAATCAATAGAATACCGAACCCTACTTAGAAGTAGCGACCATTGCTGCATTCGTGTGCAGCTCAGTTTGTGCACTGTGGAAAACGATCCTATACAAGAACCTAGATTGAAGTTGAATAAAGGGGATTATGAGCAGATGAATCAGAAACTTAGGGTGGTAAAATTGGATGAGGAGCTGGCAGAGTTAAACTGTGAAGAGGCATGGTGCTTCTTTGGAGATAACATGGAGGCAACCAGAGACAAATGTATTCCTAAAAGTGTACCGAATAGGAATAGGTGTAAACAGCCATACATCACCCACAAAACAATGGTGCAATCTCGTAAAAAAAAAAAAGGGAAGGCTTGGAGAAAGTACAATGGGACAGAGAGTGACCTTGATTATGACAAATATTCCAATTCCAAGAAGAGAAATAAACTCTGTGTGTAAATGTGTATCTTGTTGCGCCGCCTGCAGGTGGGGGTGGGTATTACAAGTCTCCACCATTTACAGTAAATGGGTTTTTTTTTCTTTTCTTTTTTGCCGACACAGAGCTGGCAGTTGCCTATAGTGTAGCAGCATAGCAAACCTGTTGTGCATTTTGTGATACAAGCACCAAATTTGGCACAAATGTACATTAATATGTTGCGAACATTTTCAGATATTGGGCCACTTGAAATTCTCTTTATGTCCGCCATATTGGATTTCAAAATGGCCGCCACTTGAAATCTACATTTGCTATTATCTCTGGACGTAATGCAGCTATTGACTTGATTCTGGTATCTAAATGTATGTTTTGGGGGCAAGGAATCAATGGTACCATTTTCAACTTAATATTATCTATCACAGTCTGTTATATAATTTTATTTGAAATTATCTAGGCAAATATGAATTCAACACAATACTTTGAAAAGAATGTCTTAGTTCTGTAAATGTCTTGGTATAATACTGACATGTACATGGTCTAGTATTTGAGGCTAGGTGTACTGGTATCTGAGGCTAGGTATATACAGTACTGAAGATACGTGTACATAAACAGTGTCATGTTAACAAGTTCAGCATTGCCACAAGTACATGTATGTTGTTGACTCATCGTCATGTGCAGTCCCCTTCACACACACAGAGGGCTGTGCACTGAAGGGCAGCCTTTTTGCACTTGCAGCGCCTCACACACCCTTTCTTGCACTTGCAAGAAACCAGCTCAATGCAGCTGTGAGCTGCCTCAGTTAGCCTGGTCCAGTAAGGTGTGTACTGTCCTTCTCCAGTCCTGACCAACCCCAGTTGTTGGTGGAGGAGCTCTGGTGCTGGCAGCAGTATCTGACCCCACACATGTCCACCTTGATACACTGCCCTCTTGACATGTTCCTCCAAGCTGCCTTCGTTGGAGGGATGAGCTGCACATTGTTCTTCCTTGCGAAGAGTTTCCTCCTGGCCTTGTCAATGTCTGTGCATTTGCTGGTTCGATCATACAACAGGATCACGAACCTCTCGATGATGCGCATTGCATCGTCTGGTATGTCACGAGGTGCAGAGGACAGCAGCAGCAGCGCCTCAGTGAGTTCTGGCAGTACCGTCCAGACTGCCCACGCAGTCTTCTTGCCATGTCTATGAAAACTAGACACAGTGTCGCATCCAGTTAGAGCGTGGAACATTGGCAGTGCACGAGCCTCTCTCGTCCCAATCCAGCTGCTATTTCGTGTGCTGCTAGGTATCGGAAACTCTGCCTGTTCCGAATGCCAGCCACAGTTTGTCTTCTGGTTGCAACTCCTGTGCCAGGGACACTGCCAGCACCACAACATCGGTGTCTACAGTCCGGATGAGTATTGCATGGTGTCCATGCTGGACTGCGTGAGATGCATGCAGCAACATCCGACTGTCAGCTTCTTCATGGTTACATGGGGCGAGTGAGGTCAGATCTGGCAGTAGTGGCTTGCTGAGCACTGCCTCTCCATCAGTAATGACGAGTTGCTTGTCTCCTGGTCAAACCATTCCATGAGAGCTGCTGAGAGGAACCTGAACAGCTCGGTCTTGTTGCTGTCCACTCGTAGGAAGTTCTGCCAGTTTCCTGGTATGGCTGCGGCAGCCACCACACGTCTCCGCACACCTTGTCCCGCTTTGCACGTGTACTACCTTTCAGTGAATCAGCAAGGTAAGTATCCCAGACCAGATCCAGGCGTGACACTGTTTGCAGCTTCGTGGACATATATGGGATGAAGATCTGTTGTGCATACTCTTCAAAGGTCTTTGATGCAGTGGCTTCAGCATCTGGACGATGGCCTCCATCAAGCACAATACAGGTCGTGACAGGAGTCCTGTCTTTGCGTCGGAGACTTCTTCCAAGCATGTGAGGAGATCACTCTTGGTACCAGTGCAGAGGCTTCCACCATCAGACAATGCAGGAGGACATGCCTGATTCTCGTGACAAAAGAACTCCTCAAGGTTTCCATCCTTGTCTGGCAGCCAATGTACAGGCGTGCGAAGAGTTCACGGTCATTCTTGATGGAGGCGAGCTGTTGCTGACCTATGCTCTGGCTTCTTGAGTGGAAGTGCTGAACACCTCAGCTTGTTACGAGAATGGGTGCGTCCACTGGCTTTGTTCTGTCCAACAGACACTCCTGGTGAAAGCCTCGAACTGCTCTTGGCCAATCCTCTTGGCATTCATCACGGTCTCCACAGCAGCAGGATCTGCGATCTCCTTTGTGTCCAGTTTGACTACATCCTGACTCTCCTCCTCGAATGGGTTGCCCATCTCCTCTATGACACCGACGAGAGAGCGAACATCTTTCACAAATGAGGCCTGTACACTTGGCGTCTGATCATGATGACGTGTGTCTACTGTTTGCCGTCTCCAGTGTGGTCCCATCCTGGAACTTCGATCACCCTGGCAACTTCTGGTCCCGCAACCATCCAGCGACGTAGGGCAATAGGGTTGGCAGTGAGCCCAACTGCTCCACCGTCTCCTTTGATGCAGGCATTATTCTGCTCATATGCCTGGTCAATCGGGATTGAAGAGAACACCCTCTGTGTTTTCTGAACGGTGAAGTGGCTTTCCCTGAATTTCCTGGCTACATCTGGGTGTTTGATGGTGAATTCGGCCATGTCCTTCAGGTGCACTGGTATCCACCTAGCATAGTGGGTGTGATCCAGTGCATGGAACCAGGGACCAGCTCTGTCAGAGCATCGAGGTACATCATTAACGATCCTGCCTGAGAGAATGCACATACACTAGAACCAACAGTTCTAGTTCCAGCACGGTTGCCCAGTAGTGAAACTGGGGGATGTCTTCTCCTCTCTGGCAACACCAGTCTTCAAACTCCGGAAGGTCCTCTGCTCCCTGGTTTCTCCCAGACAGTAGTGGTTGTAGGCACGGTGTTGCAGGATGTACAGTGCTGCTGCAGTCACTTGATGTGAATTTATATTTTAGACTGCCAGTATATATGAGCTTGTCTGAGTTGTTACTAGTGATTTAGTATATTTTTTATTATTTATATTTACAGAACTAAGACATTCTTTTCAAAGTATTGTGTTGAATCCAATATTTGCCTAGATAATTTCCAAATAAAATTATATAACAGACTGTGATAGATAATATTAAGTGAAAATGGTACCATTGGATTCCTTGCCCCCAAAAACATACATTTAGATACCAGAATCAAGTCAATAGCTGCATTACGTCCAGAGATAATAGCAAATGTAGATTTCAAGTGGCGGCCATTTTGAAATCCAATATGGCGGACATAAAGAGAGAATTTCAAGTGGCCCAAATCTGAAAATGTTCGCAACATATTAATGTACATTTGTGCCAAATTTGGTGCTTGTATCACAAAATGCACAATTCTTTTGAATATTTGGGCTAAGCCACCCCACTACTACACACTGCCAAATAAAGGTATGCATCAGAAGAACATGTTGCATGCTTGGAACAAGATCACCTGTAGCGCGGGTTCTCTGCTAGTGTTAAATAACCCAGTTTCTTTCCTGAAGAGGAAGCGAGTTATCATCGACATTCTGAAAAAAAAATTACATTCGTGCCCAAATCAGTTGAAAGCCACGTCTGACCATCCGATTCCTGATAATGGTGGGCCAAAAACTTTCCCCAGCCAACTCCATCAAGAAGGTTGGAATAATTGAGACCATGAAAGTGGTAGTAGTAGTTAGAGTGGGAAAGAAATTACACAGAACAGTTACGACACTATTTTAGCAACCCAACATTTTTTATTCTGGAAAGTTAATTATTATTACTTTCATGTGAGCATAATTGAGTGAATCGCACTACTCCATTAATTTGTTTTAAATTGAAGCACACCACAATACAACGTGTGACAACAACTTGATTGCCAACACGTGAAGGGATGGATCCTCTCAATTATAAACCTCCATTCATAATGAAGGGGGATGTTTGCAGTTATCACCATCTTTCAGTTTATCCTCTTGTTGTACAAGTATGTTTGTAGTATCAACTGTCAAAATCATTATCTGCAATATAAACAAACCATCATCAGAAACACTAATCAAGCACAAACCACTGATGTCCCAACACCCGCACTGTTAGTATCGAGTTCTGGCAAAATGGAGTCAAAAATATCACTTTATCGTCACAGAGAGGTCACAAGGACGTTCTCTGTCTCCAGGCGAGCTGTGCTCGTTTAGAACTCACCGACGTTCTCGTAATGAGGTTGGATTCTCAGATGGTGTTGGTGTTGAACAGTCGTTCACTTCATCTCGAGCACATCCACCACGTGCAACCCAGTTGATTGTGTAGTGTATTTGACGGTTAAAGATTTTTAACATGATTCCCTGTCATCCACATGAGTTGCATTGCTATGAGCATCAATTTTTAACCGTTTGGTGTTCAATTCACGGAGCATTTCAGTAAACTGAACAATACTGAACTGAAAACTGAACAAGTTCAGTAAACTGAACGTGGTGGGACAATAGTCTTTCTACCAAGCAAAAACATAATTACCCTCATCCGATTCCTTGTGCTCGAGGTCTGATTTCAGGGGCCTCATTTGAGATCATGCAATTTTTTAAAAAGGAACGGAATAGTAAATAATTTTGGGAATGGAGGGAAGACAAAGTGTGGGAGAAATTCCACCATTTTCCCGACAATATGTGTACGGCGGTTAAGTAGAGCTGAGTATTTGCCCAGTCTCTGTAATAATAAAGATCAATGCAATTTAGACATCAACTTTAATGTATCTTCATACTTTAATTCCAAGCACCTTTAACCAATTGTTGTATACCAATTAGTACTTGAGGAAACGAACTGAGTTTAAGGAGCAATTCGTTCTCAAATCACTGCGAGCATTATAATTGTGTTCATTCTGCAATAATGATCTGTCGCTGTGTATATGTCACGTTATTTTATGCAACGACAGTGGTATTGTAACAATTGTCTGCATGAATTACTTATGTTCGATGAACAAAAGGACAACAGGAATGCAAATAGGACACCATGCTCACCAAAGGGCAGAGTAGGTCGTTTCTGGAATTTTTTTCCTCTCCATTCGAGGAGAGCCATTGTGAATGCTCATTGTGTTTGTCTGTCTCTGCCTGTTAATGAGGTCTGCATTGTCTTTGGTGCAGTTTGCCTGGTGTGGAATTCTTTCTTTTGAATCATTTCCTTCTGTATGGACTCGACTTCCTCAAAAAGAACTCTCTCTCTCTCTCTCTCTCTCTCTCTCTCTCTCCTCTCTCTCTCTCTCTCTCTCTCTCTCTCTCTCTCTCGCATCTCTCTCTGGATTAATTGCCATGCATTTCATTATACGGCCATCACACTGGGGGGACGTGGATGTGGTTGGTAACTGGCCAGGCATGGCCATAATTTCCTGCTTTAATGGGGACTTTCCATTATCCTGCCATCACATAATGGAAGCATCGAGTTGTGTTCATCATTTCCTTGGAATTTGCCATTATTTTCTTGTATTCCAAAAATTCCAGGCTCTATCAAATTGTTTTGTGTACAAAGTTGAGGTTCATGGAAGAGCTACAACACAGAATAGAGCAGAACAGCTACAATAAGTGGAAAGTGGATAAACACACCAACAGCAGCGTAGAGTGCAACAACAGAGGGCCACTTGGAGGAAGAATGGGTGAAGGGAGAGGGAGGAAGATACAACTTGAATAGGAATGGGTGGGCATGGTGAAGGTTATTTAGGGTCGAAAAGGTCATGAAGAGGTGAACAGCAATGGTGAAGGTTTGGAAGGAAGAATGAGATTAAACAAACTGAGGAAGTTAGTTTCACAGGTGAGTGAAAAGAGAAGCAAATGAGTGGAGGTGAACAGTGAGCCTGGAATTTGTGAGTTTCACCAGAAGTGCGTCACTGGAACACCTTGTGAGCCTTTCAGAAACCTGAGAATCTGGGAAAGGGGGGCAGAGAATGGAAAGAACAAATGGTAAAGACCAGACAGGAGGTAGAAGAGGAGAGGGAGGCCACAGATCTGTTTGTGATGTTATTATGTGGGAGTAACAAGTCCAGAGATACAGGTTCCTCAATGAAAAATTGCAATGGTTTTGAAGGCCTTGATCTCCACAGCATCAAGGTGTGAGGCCTTCCATATTTTTCGAAATTATTTTAACAATCATGATAAAACATAACTCGAGAGGTCAGAGAACACCTTACCCCACAGTGTTGAGAAAAAAGACATAGGCAGGGGGCTTGCTTTGCGATTCAGCACATTCTGCATTTCCTATGAGGAACAATTTTGTCTGAATCTCGATATTCCCAAAAAATATGTAACTCATTTGAAATTAAGTAGTTCCTCGATCAAAGACTGATGTCTGTAAACAGAGAGACAGACATACAGAGTTAAACAATTGCATAACCCCCTTTGTGCTTTGTGCGCGGGGTAAATATCACAGTACTTTACTACAATATTGGAGCTTGGTGTTGGCTTAGTGGTTAGGGTGGCGGCTTGGGGTCCTACTGTAGGGTCCTGAGTTCAAGCCCCGTTGGCCGCTGAATTAATACACCAGGAGGTTGACTCAGCCTGTCATCCTTCCGAGGTCGGCAAAATGAGTACCAGTGCACTGGTAAGGGGGACACTGCATCAGCGGCATTGCTGCATCCCAACCAATGATGCAACCAGCAGCCACAGGCTGCACTCGATTGAGAGGGACTACAATATTAATATCAGAACAGGCAGCATCCTGTCAGGACCACAGGCATCAACCCAACTGACTGGAAGAGTGGCTTTGTTGTCCCTCTCTGGAAAGGGAAGGGTGATCGCCAGGACTGCAACAGCAACCGAGGGGTGATGCTGCTCTCAGTGCCAGGCAAGGTCTTTGCTCGGATAATTCTTTATATGGTTCGCCACCATCTGCTTGAGCACCAGCGTCCAGAGTAGTCACGCTTCACACCAAAGAGGTCAACGGTTGACCGTATCCTTGCTGTTCAGGTCCTTACCGAACACAGACAAGAGTTTCGGCAGGGGCTGCTGGCAGCCTACAATGATCTCTGCAAAGCGTTCGATGCAGTGAATCGGGATGCATTCTGGAGGATTCTTGGTCTTCGTGGGGTGCCACCAAAACTGATCGATCTGATTTCTGAACTCTACTCTGGTACTGAGAGTGCTGTGAGATGTGGTGATACCATCTACGACTTATTTCCAGTTGTTGTTGGAGTTCGTCCGGGGTGTGTACTGGCCCCCACACTTTTCAGCACTTTTATGGACTGGATTCTGGCGACGATGTCAAGAGAGATCAAGCTGTGATGCATCTTTTGGGAATGTCAAGATCTCTGACCTTGATTTTGCAGATGAGTCAGTCATCTTTGCAGAGATGAAAGTCAATCTTCGCTTGTCAAAATGGATATCTCTCTGGCTGTTATTAGATAACCACCTCATTGCTGTATAGTCTGGCATTTCACTTATGCCGACTGACAGGGTCTCCAAGCAGCCATCAAACTTCTAGACTGGTCTCCCATCGCTACTTTCGACAACTTCAATTTGTCCTGGGAATTCTTTCAAAGAAACTTGCTCTCACTCATGCACATATTTATACCCTCTTGTCTTCAGTTGTCCGACCCTTCCTCCCGCCCATGATTCACTGAAGCTTGTCGTGAGGCAGTCGTCTTGAAACAACTTGCCTTTGCCTCATGGAAAGAAAACCCAACTGAGGGCAATCTCAATTCCTCCCATAAAGCTCTGAACAAGTGTGTGTCTACCATCAGTGGAGCCAGAAAACAACATCTTTCTCATCTCAAGTCTGAACTCTCAAACCTCTCTCCCTCCTCCAAATCCTGGTGGCGTCTAATCAAATCTGTTTCTGGTGTATGTTCCCCCTCCATCCCCTCCCTTACCGCAAATGGCCGCACTGCTGATATGGCATGTGAAAAGGCTGAATGCCGAAACTCGGTGTTTCTATCTAAATCTTGTGTCCCAATCCCATCGCTTTCTGTACCCACCTTATCCAGTCGCACCCAACAGTCCCTGGACTCTGTGTCCTTTTCTCCTGACAAGGTGGAGAGCTTGCTGTCAAACTAGTCTCAGATCTGCAACCGGTTCAGATGACATCAGCCCACGTGTCCTACAAACCTGCTCCTCTGCTCTTGCTCACCTCTTCTCTGTTTCTATTCACCTCTCATTTGCTCAAGATCACTGCCATCTGCTTGAAATCAACACCATCACTGCCCTGCAAAAAAAGTGCAAAAACAGATCCCTGCAACTACAGACCAATCAGCCTTCTCCCAATCATCAGCAAGGTTATGGAATCCATCATCGCTTCAGACATCAAATCCTTCCTCTTCTCCAATGGCTTGATTTCCGATCATCAATTTGGTTCAGACCAGGTCACTCTAACCCTGGATATGCTGCTTCTGCTCTCCCAACAATGGATGGAGGTCCTCAATACCGGACATGAAATCAGAGCCATATCACGTGCTTTTGACATGGTCTGGCACCCTGCCCTGCTCACCAAACTCTCTTCCATGGTATCCAAGGCATCTCCACTCATGGCTCGCAGACTTTCTCTCCTGTTGCAGCAACATGTGGCCCTAAATGGATTCTCTCATCCCTCTTCCTGTCCAGGCTGGAGTTCCTCAAGGCATGTTCTGGGCCTGTTTTTTTTTCTAGTTTTCATCAATGATCTCTCTGACTCTCTGGAAAATCCTCTTTGTCTCTTTACTGAGAACGGCACACTCTGTCTGCATCCGTCATCCCTCAGACAGCAAGCAGCAGCTTCTTCGCTCTCTGCAGATTGGATAAAATCACAAACTGGTCCAACATGTGGAACATGTCCTTCAATCCTGACAAATCTCACACTCTCACTCTGTCTCTCTGAAAGGACCGTTTTGAACCCCCCCCCCCCGCATCTATTTCTCAAGATCCTCTGGAAGAAGTCCTTTTATTCAAGCTTATGGGTCTCACTATCTGCCAGACTCTTTCCTGGAAAGCCACATTTCCAACCTGCCTCCAAAGACAGTCGCCGACTACGATCCCGATGTGCAAAGTCCTTCTCAGCTCACCTGAGCTCCTGACACACTTACAAAGCTTTCGTCCACAGCTGATGGAGTACTGCTCTCCTCTCTGGGGGTGCTCCTGCCTCACCTTTCTGGCTTCACGCCGTGGAAACTAAGGCATTTAGGATCATTGGTGTCTCCCTGCGGTGAGGGTGAGTCTTTGGGCCTCTCACTCTCTCACCACAGGCAGGTCGGTGGTCTTTCTGTCTCTACGTCTCCTCTCTGGTCTTGTGCCCCTGCTCTGTCTGCGATATGTACCCCCCCCCATATTTCCACAGGGCGCTCAAGTGTCTGCCAGCATTCCCCTTCTGGTAAAACTACCAAAATCACGAATCACTGCTCACCTTCACTCTTTCATTCATCTTTTTCCCACTTTGGAATAAACTCCCACACTCTCTTCAATTCCATTCTTCCCTCTGGCCTTCAAATAGTGTTCCCACCTCTTATCCCCATCCAAAACCCTCTTCTTTTCTACCCGTTAATCCACCCCAAACCCACCTTCAAATTCCTGCTCCTTCCTGAAAGTCCCTGTGGTGTCCATCTTGATACCCCGTGTTCCCCGCCCATCCTCTCCCTTCCACAGATCTCCGAATGTCTCTGTTCCCACTGTTTTGTCCTTCCTCCCCGCCCCTCTTGTCTCATGCCCCCCTTCCTGTATGTTGTGTGTTGGCTCTCATACGAGCCTCGACAAGGTATTCAATTTTTTTTTTTTTTAAAGATGCTGGATATCCTGATGGGGACTCTGTTTTATTGATAATTATGATGTCATAGGTCACGTGGTGTGGCAGCCATGTTGAAATATGGAAAAACTTTGGACCTCTATATCTCTGAAACCACACAAACGAAAAACCTTAACTTAGTACATGGTATACTTCAGTTAGAGCAGAGGGTGGTGGCACGTGTGACAGAGGAGTCCGGAGTGAAGGCCGCTGGGCCGGTTACTTTGAGCGGTTGTACAGGCTGATCCCCAGCTGTCGAGTTGGACGTCAGCGGTGTTACAATCCCTGTTTCTGACCCTCCAATCAACTGTGGTCCATCTTCTCTTGTGGAAACACAGGCTTGCGGTGAACCGTTTGAAATGGGGTGAAGCTCCAGGGATCTGTGGCATCCATTCTAAACTTCTCAAGGCTGGTGGAAATGTCTATAATTAAGGAGAGGTGGGCTTGGATGAATGCAATGTGTGAATTCCCCTGTAAGCAGGATGAGAATCTCTTGAACACAGGTGATTCTCTACCCCCTCACAGAATCCTTGCACATAGGCCTGCTTGTCCAACTTTAGCACACATACAGTTTTACACCTCAGCTCCATGAACAGCTCAGCTCTGCCATTCAGCTTGGCCCTGTGACTCTGGTCAATGGTATCCAGTGTCACTTGAGAGACAAACTTCTTCTTCGCCCTATGGTGAGTTCAAGACATCCACTGGCATCATCAAGGACGGTGGTCTTGAAGGCACTCCACAACTCTTCAGGATCTCTCAAAGCACCCAGGCCCCCAAATCTCCACTCAGCTTGTTCACAAACTCCTCAGCTACCCTCATCCTTGAGCTTGCCAACATCCAGCCTAGGCTGGGATGGTACCATTCTCCTGGATTTAAGGTGCAACTTAGTTGCTACAACAAGCCGGTGGTCAGTATTGAGGAACTGAGCACTCCGGTAGACCCTGCAGTTCTGTTTCATCCTCCAGCGACCATCAACGAGGACATGGTCAATCTTCTTTGCCACACCGCCAGTGTTGGAATGCCAAGTCCAGCGATGAGCTTGTGGGTGCTGAAACCATGAACCAGCCACCATAAGTCCATGACTTCTTGCAAAGTCAAGGAACTTAGTGCTATTCAGGTTCACATTTCCAGACCCATGGAGACCAACACATGTCTCATAACCATCCCTAGCAGTTCCAGTCGATGCATTGAAATCCCCCAAGACTGGAAGTGTATCTCGCC
>CM068955.1:97488213-97537388 GCA_035128595.1 Eptatretus atami | reverse complement strand
GGGGAAGGGGCGGGGTAAGAGTCTGGAAGGAAGGGAGGGTGAGGTGGGAGGAGGGAGCATGTGAATCAAATTACTGTATCACTCCTCTCTGCGCATGTTCAATCAGTATGAATTCAGAACCAAAGTACTGCTAAACCACAGGTTCGTTTTCTGATTCATGTTCCCATTCATGTTCAAAATATAACATTCAATTGAAATTAAGTTGTTTGTCGATCATAAACTGACGTTTGTCGACACACAGACAAAGTGAACCTATTGCTTAACCCCGCTTTTCCCTTCGCGTGTGCGGGGTAATAACGATGTGTATCTGTAAATACATTCAGAGCCAAACTCACGGAGTTTCGCACTCGTCTTGTAGGTTAATTGAGTGCTGCGGTGTTACACGGTGTTCGGCCCATCGTTCTATCAGATTGTGTGCACGCAACAAGCAATCCCACAGCAGGTAATGCAAGGTTAAAAGCTGTTTGTGTACGTGCGTGTACACAATCATCTATCATAAATGTTGTTTCGAAATTGTGCATCTTTAAAACCACACAGAAAAGGCATCTCAGGACGAGTTTCTTAATCATTGAATCGCTGTAAGTGTTCTGAAAATGGATCTTCGTTTCCTAAACGAACCTGAAGCATGAATTACACCAAAAACACCAAGTCATTGGAATGAGTGGCTCAAAGTTGCATCATTTACATGTCGACCTATTTTCCTTGTACAGACGTCACAATGTAAAGCACATAAAAGAAAACGTTTTATTTTCATATAAAACTGAAAGTATGAATAAACAAGGTCGTTGTGTCATAGTCTCACGAAACTGCTCCACGAAGGGCGTTCAAAAGTTATCGGAATGAGAAATTATACTCAAGTGTCAAACGCACGTCAACTTTAAAAACAAATTAAATATAAAGGTATTTATTATTTAGTAAGAAAAAAAAGTTGGTTTATTTTTCACTGGCAGGATAGCTGAGAGGTATTGTGTCGTCTGTCTTTAAATCCCGACCCAGCTATAAGCGGTCATGCTGTTTTGGGGGAGCCATCTATAGGATGTGCCACTCCTTGGTGGACATGAAACTGGGTGTCCCATCTCCTGGCATTAGTTGGTGGAGATAAAAGTCAACATGATACGACCCCAATAGCCTTGTGCTGCGTGCCAAAGAAGAAGACGAAGAAGAAGAAAAAGAATGCCAACACCCTGACCAAATGACAAATTCTTGCCCAAATCACCTTCAGTTCCTTGCGATGGAGCGGTGATCTGTCCAGGATTGGTCTTGTATAGTTTTCAAACGTTTCTCGACCAATGATGAATGTACCGAAGCTCTGTGAAGATTAAGAGTATGGGTATTCGTTATTATTACAACACCTGTTTTTCTTTTGGTTGGATATATATATATATATATATATATATATATATATATATATATATATATATATATATATATATATATATATATATATATGTTTGTCCCAGTTGTATTGCTTCCTTTAACTTCCTTTCTTTTTCACAAAAAACAGAGGACAAGGAGACGGGTTTCTTCCAAGGGCAATTAGTATTTCTCCCTGTAGAACCATGCAGCACAATCGAGCCTTCACACCCACGGAAGTCAAACGAGCTCTCCAAGCGGGTGGTGCAGCATTTCCAAAGAGTAAGAAGAATCACAATGCCTACTCTTCCGCATCCTCTCTCCAACCAAATTGAAAAACAGAAGTGACTCAAAGAAAATCCGTACATTCAAATAACCGCTAGTCAGCAGCATTTGCTTATCAATCATAACAAGAACTAACTATTGTGCGAAAATATTAATCCCCTCCCCCAAATAAATGTCATCATTTATTAACCAGAAAAAAAACAAACAACAAGAAGAAAGCATCTGAAAATGCAAAGCCTGACCACGTCTACTTTGTCCTCAAACCAAACTTGACGAAAGCGACAGTTAAAAAAATTGTCCATTTTATTAATTTGTGTTCTCCACAATCTCATAATAAAGGTTTGTTTAAGATTTGATGACAAAAGCTCAATTGGTAAAAATGTTACAAGCATGACATTCGCACTGAATCTCAATGGTAAACAAGGATTTTGATTAAACCATTTATGGCTGGTCTACCATTTCACCGATAACATCATCCTCACAACTCTTTATTCCCCAATGGGAGTAGAATGAGATATGCCAAGTTTCAAATTATTCCGATCAGCGGTTTTGGAGATACAATGCTTTAAATCTTTTGCATTTAATCCAAAATGACTGCCATATCAAGTGACCCATGACGTCACAATTATAATTCCAATATTCTCCATTGGGGGCATTCCTACCCTGACAATTTTGTGTCAACCAGAAACAAATGTTAAAAAAAAACAATAAAGGCCAAAAAATGGTCGAGCAATAATAATCATAATTATTATAATGAAAATTATTTTAACAAAATTATTAATTTGACTTTTCCATATTCTCAAAAGAAAGCTTTGTTGAAAATTTGACGAAAAAAGCTCAAATGGTAAAAAAAGTTATGCCTTGGAAAGACGCACAGACAGACACACAGAAGTGATTCCAAAACTCCGTCTTCCGCTGCACGGGGGACGGGCTAACTATCTAACGGTACTCAGTAAAGCACATCATCTAGCCTCGCACGCTTATCCTGAACAAAAATACCATCGTTAACTGACCACGTTACTGTTATGGGTCCACTGCAGTTATTGCCCATATACCCATATCATCCATGCACCCTTTTATGTCACATATATTACCATTATCCATAGCTTTGGTGATTGATTATTAGGATATATAATAACCACTCTTGTGCATATTGAGGCTAAATTGCATCAATGAAGATGAATATGAAAGAAAAAAAAATTTAAGCTATATTCACCATGGCTAGTCAATCATATGTATGAAGTTTCATATCAATCTGTAAAGTGGTTCTGGAGAAGATTTTTTACGTTTTTATTTTCAATCCAATATGGTCCTCAGACCATGTGACCAATGATGTAATAAATTTAATTCTTCATTCAGATACATCAGACGTATGAAGTTTCAGATTTTTTTGGATTAGGGTTTTGATTCAACCAATTATGGCTGGAATACCACTTCACTGATGATATCATTGTTATCACCATAAATACCCCTGTTGTTGTTGTTGTTCGTCTTTCGGCTGCTCCCATTAGGGGTCGCCACAGCGGATCATCCGTTATGATCCGCATACTGATTTGGCACAGGTTTTACGCCGGATGCCCTTCCTGACGCAACCCTGGTCGCCTCTTACGACACAGGGATAAGGATTGGGTTTCTCCATGATTCCGGGCTGCCCTACACCCTCTCATAGCACGGCCCAGTGCAGAGCTCCCGTCCTCAAGCGATCCTCCAACCCAAGCCTCCGAGTAGCCGGATTACAGACGCACGCCACTACGCCCGGTTATATCACCATAAATACCCCATGGGGAGTTTATGACATATGCCAGTTTCAGTTTTTTTCGTTGAGCGGTTTCAGAGAAGATGATGTTCATCATTTCAGAGAAGATGAAGGGTGGGGGTGGGGGAGAGAAAGGGGTTAATAATATTTGTCAGCACAAACTTAACATTACAGCTCAACAATAGAACATTAGTCCAACACAAAGTCCTGCAAATGGTGAGGTAAGTGTCCTTGTGGTTGGGATTGAACAGGTGTTTTTGTAATCCTAGCAGGCGACCCACCAAGCGTTCCTGGCTGTGAAGGTGACGGTTGTGGTTGTGGCTGTTGATCCTGAGGTGAGGGAATAGAACGACGTTGTTCGTTGTCAAGGGCGGTTGCAGGTCTGGATGGCAGGCAACTCACACTGTCCCTGTTGTTGTTGAGGCTGCGGCATGGGATGAGGCAAGAAGCCAGCCAAAGCAGTCAATGGTGGGGGTGTGATCATTGAAGACTGAGGCTGAGGCACAGCCACTGAGGAGGGTGTAGTCGGCCTGAAGTAGGGTTTCAGCCAACTGCAGTAAAGTGCAGAATCATAATCCTGGTGATGGCTTAGCGGTTAGGGTGGCTGGCTTGGGATCTTAGGGTCATGAGTTTCAGCTCGATGACGTTCAGACCTTGTGAATTCCCAAGTGAGAGCCAGAGATGCATGATGACGTTGGATTCACACTGTCTGCGCTGATTCGAATGCAAGGCCTCCGGATTGGTGGATGCACTGCTCAAAAATAAAGCATGCCACAGATTCAGCTGTATGGTCTTGTAGAGGGTACAGATTGAAAATTTGGATTGGAGATCTATGACAACTAGCACATAGTGATGACCCTTCCTAGATGTGAGAAGCTCTGTCAAATCGGCAGCAATTATCTGAAAGTGTCTTGATGGTGAAATGGGCAACAAAGGGGCCTGGTGCCGAGGCACTGGAGACCTTCATGATTGATTGACAGGCAGGACATTGCATTGATAGCAGTGGTTTAAGATGTCAGCAGACGTGAAAGGCCAATTAAATGACTGAATGGCTTTGTGCAATGTTCTGGAATAGCCAAGCCCAGATGTGGAATGTTCATGGATATGCTGTAGCACTTTGGGAATCAGACTTCAAGATGACCACTTGCAGAAACTCACTTTGAGATGGTGAACGGTGGATCCATTGACACAAGAGATCATCCTTCACTATAAGACAACCAAACTGAGTCCACAATTTCCTGAGATAAGGGAAAGCACTGTGCAGTCACCAAAGCAGGGGTTTTGTTCCATGTGACATCCACTGGAATGCAATTTTCAGATCAGGATCAGAGCCTTGAAGCTTAAGGGGGTCCCATTCAGCAGATTGAATGTTCACTAGGTTTAGGTATGCATGCAGAACAGGCTCATCGACCAGAATGATATTGTGAGCAGAAAGCATGGATGATGCATCAGGCTTACTTTACGGTGACATTGAGAAGGCCTTATGGAGAGGAGCATTGTGGGAGACACTGCTGTGGGTTGTGTTTGGGTTGCTGTTGAGGTGTTCATTGCACCTGTCCAACTTAAAAGCGGTGGATCTGACAGCTGCGTGTTGATTGATGGAGAGGTGTCATCTGACTATCAAGACATGGCATCCATGTTGAGGTGCTTGGACTCATCTCAGTGAATGATGCACCAGTCATAAGCATCAAATTCAACAGACCAACAAGCTAATCTTCCAGTGGGGTCGTTTTCGAGGGGCATTCGTTTTAAACACACCAATGGCTTGTGTGGTGTGGGATGATGGTAAATTGATGGCGTTCAATATAGTGGCAGAAGAGTCACATTGACCAACAATTGCATGCAGCAAATAGTCAAAAGTGGACCATGTCTTCTCTGAAACTGTTATCATATGACTCACATAGGATATCACCTGCTCCTTGGAGTCCAGTTACTGAGCAAGGACTGACCCACTAACATGCTGGGAGGCATCTGTGTAAAGCAAAAATGGGACCCCCAGATTGGGGAATGCCATGATGGGACAATAGGAAAGTATTTGTTTCAGAGTGTGGAAGGCATCCTCAGAGTCGTCAGTCCAGACAAATGGCACATCTTTGTGGGTGAGGTGGTGAAGTGGCTCAGAGAGGTGAGCAAAGTCATTGATGAAACCTCTGTAATAAGAACATGGACACAAGAAAGCTCTGACTTGTGTGGGGGATTGTGGTGTAGGCCATGTCTGTATCTTTCCAGTGTTTGATGGATCAAGCTGTACACTATCACTGGAGATCAAATGTCCCAAGAAGGTGACAGTGGATTGAGCCAGATGACACTTGGAGGGTTTGAGTTTTAATCCTGCAGAGCGAAATCTGTGAAGGACTTCTCTGAGATTGTCAAGGTTTTGCTCAAAATCTGCACTGTACACAACAACATCTAAATAAATTAGACAGATGCTCCAGTGAAGACTACAAATTTGGCATTGAAAGCTTGGTGGTGCATTCCAAATTCCCATTGGCATCATGTGAAACTGGTACAATCCAGATCCTGCAGAGAAGGTGGTTTTCTCCTTGTATGCTGGATTTAAGGAAATTTGCCAATATCCAGAGGTACGATCGATGGTGCTGAAGATTTGTGCTCCAGAGAGCCTGTCCAGGGTGTCATCAACATGTGGTAGTGGGTTGGAGTCTTTGATGGTATCAGCGTTGAGTCTCCAGTAATCCACACAGAAGCAATACATTCTGTCCTTCTTCTGAATACGAACCACAGGAGAAGACCATGGGCTGTAAGACTACTCAATGATGCCCCGCCGACGCAATGTGTCGATTTCACACTGCATGATGGCTTTATTGCAGCTGATGTGTGGTATGCACGCAATTCGATTACAGTGGCATCACCCATCCTGATGTTGTGTTTGATGAAGGTTTTCTGCCCATAGTCATGTGAATGTGTGCAGAAGATGTCAGAAAATTCCATTAGGAGGTTCTCAAGTTGAGACTTTTCTTGGGAGGTCAAACGTATGCTGTCATTGTTTACCAAGGGCTTTGCCATTTGAGGAGCAGAGGTGGTGGCATCCACAATTTCAAATTCTTCATACTGGTGGCCAGTGATGGAGTGTAACTGGCCAAGGTTATGATCTTTGAGAAGATGCACAGGTTGTGTGGACGGACTGACTGTTGAATTGCTGCTAGGCCATTTTGCACTGTGGTTAGTGTCCTGGCTACAGCTAGATCTGGAGCATCACCTTTACATGGTTCAAGGAGGCCCACATACTCATTCCTGACAGGAGTGCGCATTGCGCTGCAATCCAGACTGGCTGTCACATTCATATCAGACAAGGGTGGTACAGTCACAGGAGAGAGGATAACAGCATTGTTTCGCAGTGGAATGTGGTGTGGTGACTGTTACAGAGGCAATTTGTTGTCACTGAATGACAAGTGTCCATGGGCCAGATAAATGGTGACACGGTGTTGTGAGAGAAACCCCCAGCCAAGAAAGACAGGATAACTTGCAGTGCATGCAGCTGCACAGTGAGAGAGCCAAGCATGTCAAGAAGATTCCCCGTTACAGATTATGCAAGAAAAAAGGACTCACTTCACGATGGTTTGTGACCACAGGGATGGAATGGACTGGTGACATGTTTCTGTAGTGAATGAGGTGCTCAACCCCATATCTACAAGGGCACTGACCTCTCGCTGCTCCTTCCAGAATCAGTTGAATGAAAGATGTGGGCACTACATCGGTTGGCAGCTCACAGATGCATTGACTTGACTGGTTGCATTGAATAAGCTGGCCTTTGGTCTGCAATGTCAGTTGTTTATTTTTTAGCTGCATGGTCCTTCTCATCGAAGTCCTGGTACCTCTTAGGTGTGTCAAAGCGCACTGCCCGCGAGGGAGAGTCGTACCGTGGACATGGAGATCCCCCATGCAGGAGTACCATGGAGGACTGGAAGACTGATGAGAATATCGTTGTTGAGGTGAGTAAGGTGATGAATGCCCGCTGTATGAAAAGTCATCTTAGTGCGAGGGACAGCAGTGGCAGAGTTCATCAGCAGCAGATGAAGTTTAGGAGTGATCGGCATGATGCATCTTGTCGTCACGTGGAGGAGAGTGGTGAGGTGATGGTGAGTCGCCATACTGTTTTGGGGATGGAGGGTCAAAGCGCTAAGGACTGCGCCTCCTGCTGTAGAAATGGCTGTCTGTGCTGAATTGTGCAAGAGGTGGATGTTGTGCAATCACATTAATATCACGGTGCAGGTGAGCAAACTGCTGTGTCAGGAGATCAATATCATCTTCAGTGTTCTTGGTTTGATACTTTTTAATTTCCCACAATTTATATTTGCGTCTGAAATGGCGGCAGTTCAACAATGTGTGCTGAAGGTGGAGAAGGATGTTGCCACTGATGGGCTGCAACAGTCAATGACATGAGTGCATCGGGAGTTGTGATAATCAGTGTAAGTTGTGTGCACTCACATTGGGAAGCAATCTTCAAAGGAGCTTGTATTATTGTTGCTCCATGCTCATGCACTTTAAGCGTAATCTGCATCCGGACCTTAACCCAGCCAGTCACAAATCTAAGAACTTCACCCTGCTTGGTTTCAGGACCATTTGTTGGAAAGGCCTCACCAACGAGGCTTCCACATTATGTAGCATAAACATCTCGCGGTTTGTTTGGTTTGCGAGGACGAGTATTCAGATACGTTTGGAATGTTTCCAAGTCCTGTGTGCATTCGAAAACGACACTCAAACGATTTTTCCTTTGTTCATAGTCATTCTTAATTGCAGTGGAGAGGCTCTGCCAATAAGAAAATTCTGCGCCGGACAGAGTCTTTCCGGTCATAGTTTTACTTTCTTAAGATGAAACGAACAAATATTCCGAGTGACTTCAAAAAGCATTTGCCACCAATTAAATGACTCTGTGCCATCTCCTGTAAAGGGCGGAGGAAGTTCAAAATTAAACGACATTCCATGTTTTTGTGTGTCCGGTGTTGCGCAGATGCAGAGCGCTTTTCTTCATCAGCCATTTCAGTAGTATCTAACATGCACTAAAAAGTCCAGAATACGAGATAAACCGTACTTTCTGTTCTGTCCGCACACTGGCATGTTACGCCAGTGCTGTGAGTTAACGTTTGCGTTGTGATGACTGTATTGCTTTATGGCACCCTGCCATTTTGTGGTGAGATAACCGACATTATGTGCATGTTTAAAGCAGTCAGTTATGCCACACTCATCCATGCAGTCACGTCCCTTCTTTAACACAACACTTACAAGTAGTGTTGCTGCCGTAGTTCTTGAGAATGTGAAATAATTGTCCCTTGCCGCATTTGAAACCATCGCTATCACCAGTATAACACCTATTTTAAGTTGGCTGGTGTTATAATGTATGAGTTTTCTCCGGTCATCTTGTTTCCTTTAACTTCCTTTTGTTTTCCACAATAAACAGAGGACAAGGAGACGGGTTTCTTCCAAGGGCAGTTATTATTTCTACATGCAGAACCATACAGCATAATAAAGCCTTCACCCCTTTAAAGTGGGCTCAGCACTTATAAAGAGGAAGACGAACCAAAATGGCCGCTTTCCCGCTTCCTCTCCCGACCCAAAACCAAAAACAGAAGTGACTCAAAGAAAATCTGTACATTCAAATAACCGCTCGTCAGCAACATTTGCTTATCAATAATAATAATAATTATAATAACGATTGTGCTTACAATATTATTTATTACAAACTTATAAACCGAAAATGGAAAAACATGGCAAGACTGACCATTGCGGGAGTACTGTATCTCGTTCCGAGACATTTTGAATGCCCCTCGTATCATGAATCAACACAAGTAATTCACCCTAAACGGTTTGGAACATTCGATACAAAGTGAAATACAGGTATTTAGACTGTAATGTCATAATTTCCAACTTATTATGCAATTTTTTTAAATTATAAACTCACGACTCAAAGTTTGCAACTTGTATACATTTGTATTTGTCACATTAACAGCTGTTACCTTTCATGGGGATACTTACTGGCTGTTTATCAATAGCATGGGCTCCAATTTTAATTGCTCGACGGGAGGAATCTTTGGGGAGATGTGCGAAGCAATGGGTATGAGTTGTGCTGAGCAGATGCTTCCTATTAAAAAAAAAACATTTTTTTTTATAAATGGCCGCGAGTTGAGGATGCTTTGGGACGTAGCAGATGTGTAAGATGTCGGTGAAATTAACAAAATATCAGACGATTTCAAAATGATCTTTGTAATTCTAAAATGTAAGAGCTTTGAAGGAAATCGGGATAAATTACACATGAGTGACTGACTCGAACGAAAGGAAATATTTCAGTAAACATACTCATAAATACTGATAAAAGGCAACATCTGGAGAGGCTTCAATTGATATCCGTCAACATTCGTTTCTGAAAATTTGGGGTCTTCTTTAATGAGCGAGCATTCCATAGGAACGCAACATAAGCACTTCATGGTACTTTGGTGGAAATGTAAGTGTATATCAAAGGTTGTAAGGAAGGTTTTGATAAGTTTATACACGAGGTGAGGTGATCAATGCATGAGTTTGGATGATAAATCGGTCATCTGCAGTAATTTTATTTAAATACCGGTATTCTTTTGTCACGGAGAAGTTTTGAATTTGCTGAAGACGCAAGACATAACTAGGAGGGTAAGGAACGTAATAATACAACACCAGGAGAGTGGATATTTCTTACGTATGCAAAATGGTGGAATTTTTAACCGTACCATGTAGATGCCCAATCCCTCTCCTCTCCCTCCCACCCACACTAAATAACTCCATATTCTCTCCATACTTCTTTAAATGAAACACACAAAGCTTATTTAGAAGGGTAAAGAACATACATGACACCAGGAGGCTTTTTATTACTTTTGCAAAATGTGGGAATTTTTAATCTGTCTGCCTCCTGATATCTCCGACAAACCTCTCCCTCGACTCCCCACACACTACCTCCATATTATCCATACTACTTCTGCTCCCTTCTGCCTCCCCCTCTCACTTTTCTCAATCCTAATTTCCTCAATCCTCCCCCCACCTCCCCCTTGCCTTGTGCAAAAGTAATAAATGGACCAATCCTCCAAAAATGTAAACTTTGGTGTTTTTGAGAACAACCATGACGTTAATGTTATATAATTCATGAACTTTCTAATGTTAAACTATTCCTTGAAACTAAAAAATATCTGATCCCGCTCCCCCACTTTCACCCTAATATTGGGGTTTCTTTTTCAAAAATTAAACAAGGTATGAACAATTAATTGTCGCTGTCATTATATTAACGGACAAAACTTTTTTTTCCATTGTCTCTGTGCTCACTGTTGAAAACTCGAAACAAAAACGGATCATGAAGGAAAAGGCCTGGATACAGTACACCAGTAGGTGTCAAAACCATTTGTTGTCTTGCAACAACAACAACAACAACAACAACAAAACCAACAACTAAAAAGTTTGTAGAACACCTTAACCCAGGCAGTGTTTAAGTGTATAGTTCAATTGAAAAAGAATAATGATTTTAAAAGTCGTCTTAAAAAAAAAATTCTGGATGTTTGGTGCCATTGATGCAGTCTTATATACCACCTCATATAACATGTCCAAGTACTGCAAAACTGGAGATTTTTCGAAGCAATAAGAAGGCGATTTCTGTTCTCGTGTTCAAGCATATAAATAAATTTAAATAAAATAAAGATTTTAAATGTCGTATAAAAATTAATTCCAGTAGTTTACCGCTGTTGATGCAGTGGATATTACACCACCTTATCTAGCATGTCACATGAGTTATTTGTGCCTGTTATTTGTGTCCTTTTTTATGTCCTTAAAAAACAGTAAGGTTCCTGTTTGGAATGATTTTAATTTTTTTTTGACCGCCAGACTCGCTCCTCTCTGCGCATGTGTGATTGGGATGAATTCAGAGCCAAAGTACTGCTAAACTGCAGGTTCGTTTTCTGATTCATGTTCAGATTTGGGTTCGAAATATAACGTTTAATTGAAATTAAGTTGTTCCTCAATCATAAACTGACGTTGTGGATAGATGGATGGATGGGCAGACAGACACAAGTGAACCAATTGTTTAACCCCTAATCTTGATTCCCAGCACAGGGTAAAAAACACTAGAACGGCACTCGGTAGAGCACACACTCCGCCAGGCTGAACAGTTTAGTTTTGTATCCACTGATCGGCTGGTCTGGATCCGGAACGTAACCAAAATCGAATCGTTTGTTTTGTCACCTAAAAACACATCCACCTAGTTTTGTCAAAACTTGTCCGCAACTTTTCAAATATCATGCTATACTGTATATTTCTTTTTGGCCCCATCTATCAATGGTGAAGAATCACATGAACCATTAAAATTTTTTTTATCAAGATCCAGATCTTCACCAACATCGAATCATTTCTTATTATCACACCACCCAACGTGTCCACGAAGTTGCATCTGAATCCATCCACAACTTAAAAAAAACATCAAATCATGCTATATATCATTTTTGGTCACCAAAAATATTAACCAAATCACCAAAAACCAAAATCTAATGAGTTTGTCCTTGTCACATTCCCAACCTGCCCACCAAATTTCTTCCGAATCTCTCCTTAAATAACCTTTTGAGATCCTGCACACAGACAAATGAACAGACGGACAGGGATGAAACCCTAACCTCCGCACACCTTCGGTGGCAGAGGTAAATATTCTACAAATTAAATAAGAAAATATTTTTGAGGAAGGAAAGTTTAAAGCAAGCTAAACAGATTACCTTTCTTCAGCCCAGCTTGACAGAGTTATTGAAGGTCCCAAGCCAACTTGAGAGCGATTTGCATAACATTCTGGAACTTATGTTGAAATACCTGGAAATAATAATTGGATTCTTTTATCCCGATGCCAAGTCGCAGATTTTTCTGCTTTTCAAACGTTGACAATTTATTGGTCTTTTACTCATTCACATGTGGTCTTGTGCAAGCTAACTTATTTCTATTTTTCATGATTCCATCCTGCCAGGAAGTGGAGGGGGGGGGTGGGAGGGGTGTGTCCTCCATATAATGTTGGCAAGAATGGCGACGTTTTGGGGTTCTTTCTTACTAAATCTGTACGTTCCATACAATACCGCTTCATACATCTCCCACTAGTTTCCATTTTCTTTACTTCCTTCTTCTCCCTACCCCTCCTCCCCTCCCCAATTTTGTTCCTCTTTTCCTTATGAACCTTCCTCCACCCCCATTGCTTACGCAATAGAGGCAGATAGCTCCCAGGACTGCAATGACCTTTCAGGTTTTTTTTCTTTTTTGCTCAAAGTTTTGAGACGTTTGTCATCTTATAATAATACGAGTTCCTTTTCGCCAAACTTCGACGCAGGAGGAGGCCATTGGGCCCATCAAAGCCTGCGTTATTATTAGTGACCTGTGGTTGTTTGTCCATGCTCTATCCTTTAAATGCTGAGCATCAAGCAAGGAAGCAGCAAGTCTTTGGTACGACTCTGTCGGGGTTCGAAATACTGACGTCTCAGTCTCAGAGCGGATGCTCTAGATAACCATGACACCACCGAGGATGGTAAATAACCTTGTCATATCATATTTATATAATAAATTCCACTAGTCATAGACACAATGGAGTAAATCTGAAACTCTTAAGATATCTGCCCAAATTCACCTTAAATTGAACGTGGTGGGGGGGGGGGGGGGGGGGGGGCAGGGTGGGAGAGAGTTATTTATTCAGCTAAATCTGCTTTTAAAAAGCCACACACATAAAGTACCAGATTATAGAATATGGTTAATAGGACTTCATGATTTAAAACGACGCGTGGAAAACAAATGAAATATGTGAGAAGGATTTTTATTTGATATTCAATACTCTGATATGGGATATTGCATTCATTCCCGGTCACTCTTGTATAATAAATATATTTGTAATTAAAGGAGTGATGAATGCAGATAAATTACCTGGAAAGGTTAAAGTGTCTGCCTTCGGGATTGTGAGCACGTGAATTGTGAGTAAAGTCAGGCGTTTTTATTCCACATAAGACTATAATATTACATCTGCTTTCATTGTGCTGTCATTTCCTTCTTGTTGACCTTCATGCTCGTCTATTCTTTGCTTATGACCTGAGGCTGCCTGCCCTTTCCTCCATCATCAGTATGTTCATTTCTATCCCATGACTAAACCACTTTCTCATGAGCCTTGACCTGGGTAAAAGAATTAATTGAAAACAATTATAAACTTGCTTGACGTGATCAATTTAAGAGATTTCTTTTAAGGTTGGAAAAAAGCATAAAGGAACACGGAGCCAAGGTTATTGCATTTGAACAGGAGACTGAGAAATATAGTTGCGCTTTGTACAGGTTTGCCACTGGAAGGAACAACATGTCGCAAAAATGTGGCGGAAGAAAAAAAAAAGGTGGAAAAGTTTGAAAGGATCGAGGAGGGTACCCAGTGGGGAAGAAAATGTGAGGTTAGTTGTGGCTCGAGTATTTAGGTAGGTGATGCGTATTTAGGTTTTATTGAGGATTCACGAGGTGGCTTTAGCTCGCATATGTTTATTGGTCAAAATATCTGTTGACTTGTATTCATGGTTGCAGATGGTTGTCTTAAACATCTGACCCAATGAACAAGTGCCCCATCACCCCTCACCCCCTTCTTTGTTCCCACTGACGTGAACAGTGCGGAATTGGGATGGAACAAGCTATTGGGCAAAAGCTTCAGATCTCTTTCCTATGCATCATATTTCCCTGTATCGATACAGTATTATCACCTACATTGCATCAATAGCTAGTCTTCCTTGTCCATTTAGTAATAGTGCCTTAATGTGAAGTGATAATGTTATACCGGGAAGAGAAACAATTTTCTGACGATGTAAACAATCTCCAAAGTGTTAATCTGTCATTGTTGATAGTGATTGTATGACAGTTCACCAGAAGTCAAATAAAACTGATTATTTTGCTTACTGATAAAGTTCCTCTCAGAATAAAGTTCCCATTGAAAGCTTTTGAGCTTTTCGAAGTTATACCCTGGTTGTGTGCACCTTCGATGCTGCACCAGAGAGTCCTGGCAAATCCATCTTCAATTCGACACTGGTCTCTGTGACCGAATGGAAGACAGTGGAGGTCATTATATCGAGTTTAGGTCACGCACTCTCATTGCAACATCAATACGGTGCAAACAAGATGGCTCCGTGCGGAGTGGAGCGCATCGGGCCTGGAGCGGGCCGAAGCAGGGCCTGCGCCAAGATAGGTCGTGGGAAGATCGCTGAGGCACCTGGCAAGGTGCGGAGGGCGAAAGGTGTCCCCATCGATACGGCAGTAGCAGCGGCGACAGCCAGAGGTGTTGGCAAGAAGCTGGTGGTTGTCAAAGATTTTCCCAGGCCTTTGTGTAGGGCCAGCTTAGCCTATGGGAGTTATGTAGTTTGGTGTTATTTCTCTATATTTCTGTAGGAATAGATTAGTGGATTTTAAAAAGTGCATTGAAACTGCAGTATTAGCAAATGGTGCTTCATCTCAAATTCAAACAAACAATTCCATTCAATGCTTTTGTTTTAATGAACTGTGTTAACAACTTGCATGAACGTAAAACAATATGCTTGCAACTTATTATGGAATGTTTCACTGAAGTTAGTGCTGTTTTTCCTTGGAGGGTTGCAATTTTTTAAGCACTGACAAAATTAAATATTCATCATTTTATTTAAAAGGAGTGGTGTTTTCGACTCAGTGCATATATTCCCATCAACTTTATAAAAACTACCCAGACAGGCACCAGTAATGGGCCGGTACGAGCTCTTTGTCGGCATGGGTTTAGGCCAAGACTAAGCCGCATTTGGTGTGCTATTGGGGTCAAGACTTTATTATACTTATTGATATAGTGAGACTGCATCACTGTGGCTCTTTGACCCAATTTTTGACAACTACTCATCTGAGGCGGTGCTTTGTTCACTCACTTCTGTGGCCTCACTGGCTTCCTCACAACTTGCTCTTTTGCAGTGGACTATTACCTATCCAGTTTTCATTTCTGTCGGTTTTCAAGCCAAAATCCATTGCTATCGGGGAAATTCAAACTGCTAAGTTAGAACGCCGCATGCAACTCCTCATAGGGGGAAGTTGACGTCATCACTATATAAAAGTGAACAGCGCCATATTAGTATACGACGTTCAAAGCTTCAATAGAGGTAGATTGGTTGTTCGCCAGAACATAACAGTGTATGTTTGCCAATTGCTTGTTTTTTTTTGCTGACTTTTAGGGGGAAAATTGGTCGTCAAAAGGTTTTTTTTCTGATCGTGTGTAAAGTGATTAGCAAAAAAGTATGTTTTTCTGCCAAATGGGTCGAATTTGTGTTTGTGTGCACGCAGGTGAAAACTGCGCTCATATCCAATCAGATTACTTGATGGAGCTGAATCGCATGATCGTGGGAGATGTTCCACACGTATCCTGTGAATCAATTTTCAAGATAAGCATGTATTTAAGCCCACCCGGTTCCAAACTAAAACTGCTTTTTTTCATTTACATATTTACATGGACATTTAAACTTTATTCCCCCTTTTCATTCACTGGTTTCAGCTGATGTGTAAATTTTGTGGCGTTTAAAAAATTTAGTTTGGCGGATGTGTGTGGCACTGTCTTTTCACAATTAACATTTTAGGATCCATCCCAAATTTGTCTGTGGGGTATTATTAGGATCTGGCACTACGCGTGAAGCAAGGCAAGTGAGACAAGCAGATTTTCCTGTCTGATGGTCATTTGTGAGCCAGATGGGGTCTTTAATTGACAATTCCATAGCATGGCATCTTGTCGTTTATCTGAGATAAGCTCTATTTTCCAGAATAGTCGGGTCAATTTATGACAAACAACCACCAAACCACAACAAATTGCAACAAAAGGTTTCTCAGTGGTTTTCATTCCTACTGGATATACTGATCAATAGAAAAAAAGTCGACCAAAATCTGACATCCGTAAATGGGTTAAAACAGTCATTTTCAAGATGGCCACCACCGGGCTTTTAAATAACTAAAACAGCTATAACTTCTTCAATAATTGTGATAAAAACATAATTGTTGGTTCTGGTCCATGGTTTTAATGGATCAGCAATCCACTGGTGTCAATAAAATTAGATCTATCAGTATTTAACCTGAAATCCAAGATGGCGGCAAAAAACTTGCTGCACAATCCAAA
The DNA here is from genome assembly GCA_035128595.1 of Eptatretus atami. Taxonomy (NCBI): domain Eukaryota; kingdom Metazoa; phylum Chordata; class Myxini; order Myxiniformes; family Myxinidae; genus Eptatretus; species Eptatretus atami. The sequence goes on along the minus strand of CM068955.1, from coordinate 97,520,868 downwards.
ACGAGTAAGCTGTGGCTGGTTATCAGAAATGCTCCATACTGCTTGGCAATGATCAAGGCAGATGCACTGGCCTTGGAAGGATCACTTGCAAGCTGTTGCTGATGCCTTGCCAATATTTGCAGCAGCTGGACACTACAACTACCAGAAGTCCGCTTATCTCTACGTACAAGAAATGAGTGAACTGGAGAGCAAACACCCAGATGTGTATGAGAAGTTTCAAAATGGCTTCCATGTGATCTGGCGAACAAACCAGTTTTGGGCAGCCTCAGCTGTGATCTAGTCATCGAACAAACACTCATGAGATCACTAAGAGCACCGGTGGTTGACTCATGGCAGGAAGATGACAGAGGAACACCTAGCAGATTGTGGAAATGTCAGCCCCATAAATCTGAGTCAACGTCGCCATGCAGGACTTCAATGATCTCACATACGCAAAGCGAACAGCATAAAGAAGCAACTGTGCCAGAATTGAAAGACATTATTGCGACCTCTCGAAGATAGCACAAGCTGAATGCATTTTCACCTTTCTCCTCTGATCCTATTGAGAAATATCATAAATGGTATTGTGGCAAGCGAAGACATTCAACGTGCATGAATATGAAGCTGTTGGGAACAAATCATCGAGAGAATGATTGGACAACCTGTGTTTTCCTTCTCCATCAAGAGGACAGAGAAAGCAAAGTCCCTGGGAAATTCTAATGCTCTCCAGATTGCTTTCACAGAACCATCGACTCCAGTTTGCTATTCAGCGATTCCTGGTGTATCCAGATAGTGATTTGTCACGAGGACGTGATGAGTTTTGGCTCAGTCCATACCCTCCATCCCTCTTTGAGGACAACAAGATCTTGAGGAAGGCCGACAAACCTCAACTCGCTCAAGCTTCAATGACCACTGTACCAAGGCACTGGCATGTGAAGGAGTACCTGACACCACACCTTCAGCACACCTTAAGACTGAAAGGTATGTTCTTGATGGTGGATCCTTGCTGCACAAGCTCAAGTGGAAGAAGGGAGATCATATGGCAAATAGCCAAGCATATGCAGACTTCACAACAAAACACTATGGGATAGCAACTGTTGTCTTTGATGGCTATGGTGCAGGCCCTTCGATAAAGGATAACACTCAGTAGAGACGGCGACAAGCCAACAGCTATCCGACCGTGAACTTCACCGGAGAAAACTGAATTTGACGGAAAGAGAGATGAATTCCTATCTGTCGGCAGTAACAAGCAACAGCTGATCACTTAATAGGTGATCAGCTGTTGAAAGTGGGCTGCACAGTTATTCAGGCAGAAGGGGACGCTGATGTGGACATTGCCAAGACAGCCGTAAACAGCACAATTCTGCATTCCACCACACTAATCGGAGAGGACACAGATTTGTTGTGTTTTGCTCCATTACTGTATACCAGATGGAAAACCACTATATTTCAGATAGACAACCAGTCAAGAAGCAATCTGAAAGTATATGACATCAATCGGGATGAAGCATCTTCTTGGGAATAAGTTGTGCACTCAACTATTATTCCTGCACGCCTTCACAGGATGATTTCACACTCTGTGTGTATGGCATTGGGAAAAAAATCAGTCTTTCAGAACTCGTGGAAGAATGATCAAGGCCTCCAGTTGTGTGCAGATACATTCACTTTGAGAGGCGTCAGCCACGCTGAAATATAGAAACTTGGCAGCCAAGCAATGGCCGTTATATTTGGTGGGGAGAGCACAAGTTTCTGGCAGCCATGCGTTACAAGATATTCACAAAGAAGGTCGCTGCTGCTAAGTCTTTCGTTACACCTGAGCGTCTTCCCCAACGATCTGCCACCAAGTTTCATTGTCTCGAGTGTACTACCAGGTCATGGTTTGGATGGGGATGGAGGGTGACCTCGATCTCTGGACTGGGGCTGGGACTTGAAGACAATCGATTTGTACCTATCATGACTGCCATGAATGCTGCACAGACACTCTTCTGAAGATGATACATGCAACTGCACCACAGCTTGTGATACACCCCGTTGCAGCTGCAGAAAGAATGGGCTTCCGTGTACGTCTGCATGTGGATCATGCCAAGTGACGTTTTGTGACAATCCACTAAATCAAGCCTCTGAGGAACTGGAGGACAGTGATGAGGACTGAATTGTAACCTAAACTGCATTTTGTAATGTTACAAATAAATGTTTCAGTGGCACCAGGTGTTCAGTGATTTTGGTTCAGATGGAAAATTTATTGATTTTTGCATCTTGAATTTTGCCGCCATCTTGGATTTCATGTTAAATACTGATCAGATCTAAAATTTATTGACACCAGTGGATTGCTGATCCATTAAAACCATGGACCAGAACCAACAATTATGTTTTTTATCACAATTATTGAAGAAGTATAGCTGTTTTAGTTATTTCAAAGCCCGGTGGCGGCCATCTTGAAAATACTGTTTTAACCCATTTCCGATGTCAGAACAAATCGTTTTCTGTTGATCAGTATATCCAGTAGCCGAGTGAAAACCACTGAAAAACCTTTTGTTGCAATTTGTTGTGGGTCAGGTGGTATTTTGACCTGACTAGAAGGCCAAAAGCTGAATCTGTGATACCATTGCATTTTCATCTCGACTTGAACCCATAATCTTTGGGATATCAGGGCAGTCACCTCACCAGTCGACCAACAACATGCGGAAAACAATCGAGGATAATTAGACAATGAACAATGAAATAAAATTAAACAATGCAGAATCGAAGAGCAACGGCAGACAATAAATAGCTAACCTGTTTGCTCTGTATACACAGTGAGTTTCTTTTAAGAAAAGAAGGACATGTTCTTTTACCTGAATGGTCGCAGCAGTGATGAGTGGAGTAGGAAGGAAACTCGCCTGCAGTGAGCTCACCAATTCCTTGGGGAAAGCTAGAGCAGGCTGGGGGCACAACAGGTCATTGCATGTATTATGTAGCTTCAGGTACACTTTTGATTCAGTTGTGAGTAAAGTAACATGCACCTCTGTGACATTCATGTCGAGGCTTATGGTGGAGCGAAAGGAAACTTTAAACCAAGGAAGAGGGGATATTGAATCATGGAGCATGCAGTATATCATGGAAAGGTCGTTAAACCAGCTATCCTGTCTGGAATGTGGGTGTCAGATAGTCCATGGTATACATTTTACAAGAGTAGGCCTTGGCCAGATACCCACTGGGCAAACCCCGAAACACTGGTAGCGACTCTGAGCTGAGTACAAATTTACATTATTCTCACCGTTACACCAGGTGCATTACTTGAAAAGCACAGAGAAAAATGATTTTTGGGTTAATTAACGACAAACTTTATCCTTCACGACAATGAAGCACCGAAACTGTGCTGACAGGATATCTCTGAGGTACCTCTACCGGTCAAATTTTTAGAACACCCCATTTTTCAAGTTTTACTGAAATTTAAGCAGTTTAATGTTTCAATGTACTCTGAAATTAAAGCAAGAACAAATAAAAATTGCAAAAAAAACAACAAATGGAATCGTTTTTGTTGAACAAAGTGACAAAGTAGCCACCTTTTGCAGATATAACAGCCAGCACATACTCGTGGCATTCTTTCCACAATGGAAATCAAATATTGTTCGAAAAGTTCTTCCACACTGTTGCAGAAGTTCCTAAATGTGTTGCACTTGTAGTTGCTTTCTTTCACCTTCTGTCCAGTTCATCCCAAACCAGCTCATGGGGTTTAAATCTGGAGACTGTGCTGGCCATCCATGATTTGAAGCCTACCATCTTGTTCTTTTCGTCTAAGGTAGTCTTGACATAGCCTGGAGGTATGTTTTGGGTCGTTATCTTGCTGAAGGATGAACCCTGACCAACTAGGCATAGACCAGAGGGTATTACATGGAGCTGCCAAATGCCGTGGTATCCCTTTTGGTTCAGGGAGCTCGTCACTCTGTGCAAGTCCGCAACTCTGGATCCAGCAAAAGAGCCCCAATCATCACGCTTCCTCCTTCATGTTTGACAGTTGGTGTCACACACTGAGGAACCATCCTTTCGCCTACTCGACAGCGTACAAAAACCTGCGTGATGAACCGAAGATTTCAATTTTGATTCATCGGTCCATAAGACCTTCCTCCAGTTTTCAGTGGTCCACTGGCGGTGCTTCATGGCCCAGGCAAGCCTCTTTTTCTTATTTTGCCATCTTAGCAATGGCTTTCTTTTGCCACTCGACCTGTCAAACCTGCAGCTCGAAGTCTTCTCTTCACAGTTGAAATGGACTCCCTTACTTCGACCAGTGTTAAGCTGTGCTTGAAGTCTTCTCTTCACAGTTGAAACTGAGACTCCCTTACTTCGACGTGTTAAGCTGTGCTTGAAGTCTTCTCTTCACAGTTGAAACTAAACTTCCTTACTTGACCAGTGTTAAGCTGTGCTTGAAGCGCTGTCCTGTGAGCCGCCTATCACGAAGCTGTTGACTCTCAGAAACTTGTCTTCTGATTTTGTTGTGGCTTTGGGTCTGCCAGACCTCTTCCTGTCAGTTTCCATGTGCCTTTTGATGGTGTAGGAAACTGTACTCATTGACACCTTGGCTTCTTTTGCAATTTCTCTAAAGGAAAGACCCACACTTTTAAGGTTATAATGTCTGTCTGTTTCCTTTGTTAATTGTCTTTTTCTCGCCATTATTATAACAATATTGTTGTAGATTTTCGCCCGCCGGCGTGCGGACGACCGCTTCTAGCCAATGGCGCCGCTCTCGCCCACCGAACGGACAATCTAGTCGCAGCCTTCCGGGTCAAACGCCGGAATCCCGCTACGGTGTGTTTTGGATGCACACCACAGCCTAGTCAACACTCTACCCACGCGCTACAGGGTCAATCGCCGAATTGTCGATATACCTAATTAATCGCGCGGGCAGACTACCGAGAGACTGTACCTCAACGGGGCCCGCTTGAAACGAGCCGCTTAAGCAGCTCGCTTCGTTTTGGATAACCGAGCGGGGTATTATCGCGAGGCCCCGTTGGACCCGATTCTATTATCGGCTATTTAAAAAACCAACTATATTCCGAACGCAGTATGGCAGCTCAATTAAGGGAAGAGTACGCAACGAACGGGTCAACATTCAAACAAGCACATTTATTTACAAGGCACGTATGCAGCATGCACGTAATCAGGCGAGGCAAACAAAAGCAATGCAATGTACAAGCACGTAATGAATGGGGGTAGGGACAAGACGCGAGCAAGAAAAATAACTATACCGACTATACGAAATGCAATGCAAACATTTACAGCACACAAAGCACTTAACAATTCTCTACTTATTAGACGGACCCACGTACAGCACAACACACACCCAAGAAATGGTGGCTGAGGCCTTTAATAACGGGCTCCAGCTCGAGGACAGGTGAGCTGAATCCAGAACCTATCTCGAACCTCTCCACCTCGTGTGATCTTCAAGTTGTTCGGACCCGGGCTCCAGCGAGAGCGAGCTGGACCCAATCGCCGTGAGCCGCGATCCTTCCCGAGCTCCAGCGAATCCTCCCGCGCTTCTCAACGCGTGCTGGTGAGACGAGGCACCGATCCTTCCCGTCGATGCGCCGCTTCCCGTGGAACCACCTCCAAGATGAGGCCGATGAGTCGCACCAAGCCGGGAACCAAACGGAGAACAAAGAGCTTCACGAACTAAGAAGAAGAAGAACCACCACCAGCAGCTCGAGCCGAGCAACTGGCTCAACTCTCTTCCAAACAAAAACAGCCGACTCTCTTCGACGAACCAGGCCAGAGAAGCCGAAGCTCACTGAACCAACAAAGCAGAAAGCCTTCAAAAAGCCTCCTCCCGAGCCAGGCCGCAGCCGAAGCTCTCCCGAGCCAAACAGGACCCGATGGCCTGCTGAACAACTACTCCTCAGAGGCAAAAAGCTTCCGAAAACCTCAACCCTAGCCCAAGCCAAACAGGACCCGATGGCCTGCTGAACGACCACTCCCCGAGCAAAGAAAGGATCTCCTCTTTATCCTTCTCCCGCCCCTCCCCCGGCATGACTCATCCCCTCGTGCTCCATCCCCGCTCAACCACGGGTGGGAGGGAGGTGTTGACGTCATGAATCACGGGACGGGAGGGCTCTTCTTCCTCTTCGCAGAAGAGGGAGAGGGACGTCTCCATTGTTTCGTGATCGCTCCCTAACTATTGAATTAACACAGCGCACTAATCGATTTTGTAAACATTTAAACAATGGAAGGTGAGCTATCTAGGGAACAAGCACTTATCGACATAGCTGACTAAAGGAACCTGTATGTTGCGTGCAATCGAATTCCAAATTCGTAACAATATACTACTTCCTGCAGTGCAGTATTGTCCAAATAATGCTTCAGAGGGTGTAGCAACACAGTCTGTTCCAACACTGCTTTTATAGACAGAGGGTTTGTAACTAATCAACAAAAGTTGTGAAACCTGTAGGAATTGTTTGCATCAACTTTCAAGGCTTAATTTACTTCCATTGCTCCAGAACAGCTGCAGTTGCTAACCCATTACTTGTTCCCTGAAAGCGCCTTTTTTTAACAACTCTGAAATTTACATTATTTTTCAGTTTTTAGAAACCTAAATTGTTTTAACTCTGGCAGTTTACCGATTAGATTTGTACCATTCAGGTTATTCAGTGGATTTGAACTGCTTACATTTCAGTAAAAACTGAAAAATGGGGGTGTTCTTAAACTTTTGACTGGAAGAGTATATGTGATAAGCTTAGTCTAGGTTCGTTTCCTCACAGAATAGGATCTGACTAAGAACTGTCATTGATCATCAAAGAAGACCAGTACTTCCAAGGGGATAAGAAACCGACTGTCCTATGTTGTCAAATTTGCCTGTGTTACTGTGTATGTGACAGATTTTTGTGTGTCAGTACCCTCGCAGGCAGGGCAAGGCATTCATGTGTGTGCCATCCCTTGGATGGATGTTAAACAGCATCCCATCTGCCAGCATTAGTTGGTGGATATTAAAGATCTGACGGTGTCCTTTATGAAGAGTCGGTGAGCTATCGCTAGCACACTGAACAAATTACAATTTCCTACCCAACCTCCAGGGTTCACTGCATCTACAGCACAGCAATTTAGGCTACCCAAAGCCATGTGCTGAATATGAAAGAAGAAGACGAAAAATATATTAAAAGATAAAAATTAAAGGAAACTAGAATGGCACTTTTCAATATCACAACATTGACAGATATGCCTCGACCCACATTATGACATCATTATACATACTTGCACCAAGTTTCATTAAAATTCTTTCAGCTGTTCTCAAATATCACATTTTTACCTGACATGACCTCTGACCTCTGACCTTTTAACCCCAAAATCTCAACAGTTCATCTTTACATCATTACACAGACTTGTACGAAGTTTGACTTATATCCCTTCAGCTGTTCTTAAGTTATCGCGGTAACAAATATCCAACATGGACTCTGACCTTTGACTTTTAACATCTTTATGCTGCCATTTCATCAGTTCATCTTTGCATCATACTGTGTTTTGTTTTTTTTTTGTTACCAAGTTTTATCCAAATGCCATCACTTGTTCACAAGTTAGCGTGGTAACATAATTTTTTACCTAACATGACCTATGACCTTTGCCCTTTTGACCCCAAAATCGAATCACTTCATCTTTGCATCATTATACATTATACATACCAAGTTTGACTAGATCCCTTTAGCCATTCTTAAGTTATCGCAGTAACGAAAGAATATCACAGACGCCCGGACGGACGGACAGTTGGACGGACAATTTGAAAACATAATGCCTCCGGCGACCTAGTCAGCGGAGGCATAAAAAAGGGAGATTTAGGATGGACATATGTATGGATGTACGGTGACTTCATCAGTGGTGGCATAACAAAATCATAGCTGCCAAACCATGTGACCTATGACATCATAGGTGGAGAACTTTTTGTTCCTCATGGATCGGCGATCATACCTGTAAAATTTTGCCTCAATCTGTTCAGCTGTTTCAGAGAAGAAGATTTTTGGAGGTTTGAGGGTAAATACAATATGGCTGCCGAACCACGTGACCGATGACGTCATCAATTTTTCCCCCATACAATTTAGCCCTAGATGACCCTCAAAAATTTTCACACTGATTTGATAAAGTGATGATGTCATTGGTGGCTTTGTTATTGCATCAATAAATTTATGTTGTCATAACGAAGCCACCTATGACATCATCAAAAAAAAATCACATTTATTTGGCATGGGGAGTACTGGACTTGTGCCAAGTTTCAATTTTTTCCATGGAGCAGTTTCGAAGATACAGAGGTCCAAAATTTTTCCTTTTTTCCAACATGGCTACCACATCACATGACCTATGACATCATAATTATCATTAAAACATTCTGTATGAGTAGTCGCACCTATCTTGAAAATTTTGTGTCATTCGGATAAGCAGTTACAGAGAAAACAGAGAAAATTATCACGGAAGGACGGACGTACGTATTTATGGACGGACGGACAACCCAAAAACATCATGCCTCCAACGACTTCGTCAGTGGAAGCAAATCACTTTTACTTCAAAATGTGTAGATAAGCACATGACCTGAGGAGTTTGGATGAAATGAGTAAATACTTCCATATATATATATATATGTTGTTCTTCTTTCGGCTGCTCCCGTTAGGGGTCGCCACAGCGGATCATCCGTTATGATCCGCATACTGATTTGGCATAGGTTTTACGCCGGATGCCCTTCCTGACGGAACCCTGGTCGCCTCTTACGACACAGGGATAAGGATTGGGTTTCACCATGATTCCGGGCTGCCCTACACCCTCTCATAGCGTGGCCCAGCGCAGAGCTCCCGTCCTCAAGCGATCCTCCAACCCAAGCCTCCGAGTAGCCGGATTACAGGCACACGCCACTACGCCTGGTTACTTCCATATATATATATATATATATATATATATATATATGTTAAAGTACGTGTCTGGATTGGTTGTTGTATTGATATGTACGTACAGGGGGCGCTCTCGGACGTCCGGATGTCGAGTCTCCATCTTGAACGAGTGCTTTTCGTTGTCTGCATTAAACCTGATTGGATCTGAGCCTGATTGTGTCACATCTTCTTAACAAGTACTGACGTGGTGGCAGCAGTGAGTCAGCGCTTCATCTCACGCCCTTTTAATCACGGCTTCCGGATTAAACCTGGCAGCTGATTGTCGGAAAAAGGACCTTGGAGATTTCCTCGAGGCTGGCTCTGTTGCCAAAATCACAGCGATGACTTATTTTGTGACGCAGATTCACCTGAGGAACTATTGAAAGTTTGGTCCGCTGTGCTTCACATCTTGGATAAATGTGATCTTCGACTCTCAACCACGAAAACTGTCATCTGCCCAAAATCCACTGCTATCCTAAGATGGGTAATGTCTTCAGGTAATTTGGGTGCTTGTCCTCAACAAGTCACCACTCTAAGCTCTTGCCATCCACTGACCACGGTGAAAGACCCTCAGTCCTTTGGTGGCGCTTACAAGGTCCTTGCGCATGTTTTACAGAATGCTGCTACCTTGTTGTCCCCCTTTGATGATGCATGTACTGGCCGGCCCTCACAGGACTGTGTGTCGTCCACTGACACTAAAGCTTCGGCCACCCTTCAGTCACATCGCACAATACAACCTTACCTAAAGTGTCAGACCAGTTGTGGATTGATACTGACCAATCTACCATGTGTGTCGGCATTGGCGCCACAGTGTAGGTGGTATACAATGTAAAACCTCTGCTCGCTGGTTTGTTCAGTGCTAAAATGAAGAAACACCATACGTCCTGGCTATTACCTCCTGGATCTGAGCCTGACTGTGTGGCATTTTCTTAACAAGTACTGACAGTAGCCAAATTTCTCCATCCGTCCATCCGCCCCTCTGTCCGTCACGCTCTTTTCGCTGGTACGTCATTACGGTTAACACGTCCCGCCGCTTTGCTGGCGGCAGTTGAACACCATAACCCATCTATCTGACCATCTGACGATCTGATGTTCATAGGTGATGGGCTAAATGCCAGATGCTTGGTGACGGATTTAATAAGATGGCGCTGTTGTAAGATGGCATTATGTCTGGGATGTCATTACGTTATTACATCCAATGACAGGCTTGTCCTTCACAGCAATGTAATGTTCATGACCCAAATCCATATCCAGGCCATGCATGACGTCATTGCCGGGTGCCGAATGAAGGGAATACTCAGTTTTCACTCCGTTTGTTTGTTACTTCCAAAATCGAAGATTTTTCAAGTATATTGGTCAGTCAATTTTGTTATTCTGTCTGTCTGTCTGTCTGTCAATCGCCTACGCCCTACAGGTTACAATTCGAAACTGATTGTCATGAAACTTTACCAAGATGTAGAGGTACACTGAACTGAGAAGCTTATTAATTTTGAGGTCAAAGGTCAAAGGTCATCTTGAGGTCAAGTTTCAAAATCGTCATTTTTCATCCGATTGACTTGAAATTTGAGCAAATTTGCATATTGCGGCACAAAATCAGAAAACCCACTATTTTTGAGATCAAAAGGTCAAAGGTCATCTCAAGGTCAAACTTCTAAAATCATCAATTTCAATCTGAAAAATTGTCAATTTACATACTATTAACTTGAAAGTTGAACAGGATTTGCATATTGCGGCACAAAATCAGAAAACCAACTATTTTTGAGATCAAAAGGTCAAAGGTCATCTCAAGGTCAAACTTCTAAAATCATCAATTTCAATCTGAAAAATTGTCAATTTACATACTATTAACTTGAAATTGAACAGATTTGCATATTGCGGCACAAAATCAGAAACCAACTATTTTTGAGATCAAAAGGTCAAAGGTCATCTCAAGGTCAAACTTCTAAAATCATCAATTTCAATCTGAAAAATTGTCAATTTACATACTATTAACTTGAAATTTGAACAGATTTGCATATTGCGGCACAAAATCAGAAACCAACTCTTTTTGAGATCAAAAGTCAAAGGTCATCTCAAGGTCAAACTTCTAAAATCATTCAATTTCAATCTGAAAAATTGTCATTAATGCTATTAACTTGAAAGTTGAACAGGATTTGCATATTGCATCACTGAATTGGGAAAGAAACTATTTTTGAGGTCAAAAGCTCAAAGGTCAAACTTCAAAAATCTTCAATTTCAATCTGAAAAATAATCAATTTTTAATCCGATTGACCTGAGCTTTGATTAAGATTGTCAATTTTAATCTTAATGAAATGGACAATTTGATTATCCATGGCAACTTTTAGAGAGGGGGTGGATTTTGTAGGTATCGTGCTCTGCACGATGTCTTTTTCTTGGTTCCTGTTTTCTTTCTTGTTTTCTTGTTACTTGCAAAACTGAAGCTTTTTCAAATACATTGGCTAGTTGATTTTGTTATTCTGTCTGTCTGTTTGTCTGTCTGTTTATCGCCTATAGGTCACAATTTTGAACCGATCTTCACGAACCTTCACCACATGGTCGAGTTTGTCAAAAGGAAGAAGCCTGTTGTTTTTGAGGTCAAAAGATCAACATAGGCCAAAGGTCAACAACTTAGGTGAGATTTCTAAAATCCTCAATTTTCATCCGATTGACTTGAAATTTGAAGAGGATTTATATTCACATCACTGAATTCAAGCAGCCAATTATTTTTGAGGTAAGCATAGACAAAAAGGCAACATAGGCCCAAGGTCAACAATTTAGGTCGGTATTTCTAAAATCCTCAATTTTCATCCGATTGTCTTGAAATTTGGAGAGGATTTATATTTCAGGTCAGTGAATTCAACCAGCCAATTATTTTTGAGTTGTTTGTTTGTCTGGGCAATATCTCAGCCATCCTTTGAGCTAGCAAGCTGAAATTTGGGGACAAAAGTGAAGATGTACTTTGGCAAAAGTTATTTTTGATTTTTTGATTAATCAATTAATTGATTAATTACTTAACTATGATCGATTTATTAATTACTTATTTATTTTATTTCTCATCCTGGCAATATCTCAGGCATATTTTCAGCTCGGAAGTTGATATTTGGACATGACAGTGAACAAGTCATTTGGCTATAAAGGGTATTTTTTATTTATTAATTAATCAATTAATCGATTAATTATTCATTTTTCGATTAATTACTTAATTTTCAAAAAGTTACACATTCAGATGAAAGAGCGGTGGTTTCGGTATGCTATTAGGCAATTGATTGAGAAATTAATTATTTTACGATTATTATTTATTTATTTTAATTATGCAATTAATCAATTAATCAATCAATTATTGTACACCGCCCCCTCCCAACTCCGACTCCATGTGCTGCAAGGCGGCATCACTGGGTGCCGAAGGCGCCCCGGCAATGTCGCGCACTGGAGGATTTATTTATTTATTTGGCATGGGGGAGGTGTACTTTGGATGTACTGCTACTTGTTCAAGTTATGATAAAAAAACTGGGTTTTTTTTGGTAATTAGGTCACAATCCTAAAAAAGTAGGTCAAGCATGCTCATAAAATATAAGATGCACAAATTCAATGCAGGTCCTCTATTATGATGCAAGAACACCTTTGAAGGCTAAGTGGTCTTTGAGATTCCACAATGGCAAAATTGAGATGACAAATAACCAATTATTTTTTTCAGACTTCCATTTGACCTTGACCTTTAACGTGGAGGGGTATGATGAAGATTAAGCATAAATGCGGTTTGCTCTGGTTTATCTAGAGAGGGCAGTTTCGTTCTGATCAGACAAACCTTAGCCGAGTTGTGGTGAAACATGTTAAAATGCCTATAATTAGTTAATGAGCTCAAAAATTAAGTCAAGATCAAAATAATTATGTCAACCCTGCATTATTTTTATTCCAATGATTGCTGCAAAATTTAATTCCAAAAGTCTGAGCTGGATCCGAGATACAGCTTGGACGTTGGCAGAAAAAAGGGAGAAAAACCTAACGGATGGTTTATTTATTCTCAGGGTCTAAGACCTTGACCTTTAACTTGGAGTAGTATGATGTAAATTAAACGTAAATGTGCCTTGCTCTAAGCTATCTATAGAGAGCAATTTCATTTGACGAACCTTATTTGAATTTTGGTGAAAAATGTTAAAATGTATACAATTAGGTCATGACCTTAAAATTAGGTCAAGGTCAATATATTATGTCAACCCCACATACTTTCTATTCACATTAATGATGCAAAATTTCATTCCGAAAGTCCCAGCCGGCTCAGATATACAGTTGGCAAAAACAGGAAGAAGAAAAAAAACCCCCCAAAAACCTAACTGGTGGTTTAGTACTCCTCGGAGTCTAAGAAACTCTGAGATACCATTCAAAACTGAGGGCAGTAATTGTAGAAACAAACCCTATAACAGCTACTAGCCCCCCCCCCTATCTGATAGAGGGAGGCTTAATGAAATGTGTTGAAGTTACTTACAAACAGCGAAGAGCTTTTTCGCTGCAACTTGCTGTAAGGGCTGAACTTGGGCTTCGGTGGCTTTCCTGCCAATTTGTCCTTGTGCCTTCGGCTGGCAAGATGCTGGAACGTCAATGAGACATTAGTAATTGATCTTTCAATATGTCAAGCACGCACGTTGTGTGAAGTCATACTTATCATGTTCGAATTCATGTCTCTGATGAAACGCATCAATTTGGTAAAAAGCGAATGCATTGTTTTCCTCAAAATATATCCTTTTATTTTTAAAATGTTAATCGCATTAAGGTGATGCTAATATTGAACAGATTTTAGATTACAAAATCAAACAAATTAATTTAATGTCAGTAAGTGTTGAAAACGTGTATAAATTGAAAGCAACCACGCAATGCGGGGTGAGGGATCAAAAATTATTTCCCATAAATATGAAGGAATAAGAAAATGAATAAAAACTAGCGACGTAGAAAAGGACTTCAATCTCTGGCAAAAAAAGCCTTTCCCCTAGCTCTGAAGGAATGGACCCCCGTGCATCCGTTTTGCTTATTTAGGACGAAGTAGGGTCCAAAATGATTGACGGTCTGAAAATAAAAACAATTAAATATAAAACTTTGTGAAAAGCAATTAAATATACATTTCTAGAGAGACTGAGGCTCATTTAGGAATCGCACGCACGCACGCACGCACGCACGCACGACACACACACACACACACACACACACACACACACACACACACACACACACACTACAACAGCAAACTTGATTTCAGACCAATGCAATGACCGACCTTGTGAGAAGTGACATAACTGCCTTTGGGCACTCTCAGTACAGCAAAGACGCCATTCTGTGATGTCGTTTTTCTCCAAAGTTAATGGGAGAGTTCAGGAGAATTTTTATTTATTTGTTAAGAAAAGTTAATCGAAGAGCATTAAAGGCTCAAAAAGTAGATCAGAGGGGTCTTTTACGAAAACGTGATGTAGGGATTGTGAGTGGCAGAATAATAACAGACCTGCTGTAGCTGAGTGTCAGAGTTGACCTTGAGCTGGCAGAGCTCACAATGGAAGTCTTTCACTCGAGCCGCTGAACTCGCCTTTGCCGCTCCTGCCGTAGACTTGTGTCTTGACGGGCGACGCATGAAAGGCGGATCCTTCCCTTCCAACATGGCCTTGTGCCTGGCCCCTGTAAGACGGTCATGCCACGTGCTACTATGTGCCACTCACCATTTTGCACCGGTCAACACCCTTTTGCCTTAAACCCTATTGCAAATCAGTATGAGTGTCAAAGGACTTGTTCTATATTACAAACTCATGGGCACCTTAGGGGTTGACTGAGGAGAGGGTCCATCAAATTGCGTTGTTTTTGCGCACAAGACAACACGCACAGTAAGAACGTGTCGAGATGCCTCGGGCTGGTCGAGAGCTAAACTTAGGCTTTTACAACCCAACAGAAACTGTGCTGACAGAAGTTAAACATCGGCTCAAATCAAGGCGAGGAATTAAAGCGATGGTGTTGATTGCTCACATCAAATTCGACATTATCATATGGTTCGCTGGTGTTAAATAAAAAGGTCAGACGGAGGAAGAGGCTTTTGGGCCTACACCATACCAGTGTCACCAAACTCCGCCATCTTCCCTGTATCGATTAATCAGCCTATTAATTATCTCTCGAACGCAGCTATTCGGTTTATATTTGGTAAGTCCTGGGATGACAGATACTCCATAACATACGGTAACATTGGGAAGGCATTAAATACTGTACTCGACTTATGCTTGGGGTAAGGAGAGAGTCACGGTTCAATGTCCCCGAGTGCATTCTTGGTTCAATGAAGCTCAACTTACAGCAGCATCACAGTTTGTGATGCCTTACAACAGGTTTCAGCATGGCAGAATATTTTACATCATCCCATTGGATTAAAGCTGCCCGATTCAGATAAAGCAAAAATAAATCTCCCCCTTCGATTTCATTGTAACATCCAAGTGCTTTACAAACATCCTTCCTTGATTATTCTTTCGTTGTGTCCTTCTTCAACGACCGTTTTACTCGACCTTGGGGCAAGACAAAATAAGGATCGGATGATATGACTTGTGAGATCTACAAGGGGGGGTGTTAGTTCAGCTGCCAGGGCACTATTTTTTACTCTAACTCAGCAGGAGATGGGGAAAGGAGGGGAGAGGGTGAGCATGGTATAGTGGGGGGGTTATGTGACATCTGTTTTGCCTGTCAGTCTGCGTATCATCACTTTTGTCCATCATGATATATATATAACGTATATGTTTCAAAACTTCACCGGGTGGAAATATCAAGTGTTGTGTGTGCCCTAGAAGTTTTAAATAGTAACGGAGTCTTCTATTTCTGGGTCCAATCATGCAGCTGTTAGTGAAAATAGCTACAGGCATCAGTGAATATAATGTGTGTCCTCACGATTTTGCAAGCTGGGAGTACGGTTCAAAAAAGATGCTAACTCGGAACCAAAATCCCATTCAAATATTCATAAACAACTGTTTCCTGGTCAAAGCAGCAAAGCAAAGACGCTTACCCTTGTTGTGACCCTGTAGTTGGGACAGAGAGTTGACTGCAACTTTGCACAGGGAGCAGTACAACAGTCTTTTCATCTTCTGCTCCTCTGTTTCACCGACATTTTCTTCAACTACTACTGCTTTTACAGTCCAGTCGTCTCCAGTTCCTGTGTGCGTGGTGTTAGTGCTCGGAGAGGTAGACAAGACGGACGATTGTTTCGGAGGATCTGTGAACACCTGTGACAGCTGGACGGCAGGCCATGACCTCGTCGAGTCGTGTAACCCTTGGTTGAACGCGTCTGAGGTGAAGAAAAATACTGCAGTGACCTCGGTGCAAGGGTTGCAATTATATTATGGAAAAGGTCACAGGCAAGGTCAAATGAGCAGACATGGTAATAAGAGTGGCAATTGGCTGTTGCAGGTTGAAAACAAAGATAGGCTGCTGTATTTTACAGGCATGAGAATGATAGTGAATCTGTAACATGCACATCTTGATGGTAAAACTGGTGCAGAGATAGCTGCTTCGGTGAGTGCATTTTTGGTTCGTTAGTTTATCTCCAAATGTTCAAGTTGTAACATCGTAACATGGGATTATTGAATGATTTCCTCTGACAAGATGCCCAAATGACGTGAGATAAAAAGCTATGATGTTACAGGTGTGTGTGTGTGTGTGTCTTGACCTGCATGCTCAGAGTGGTCTGCAGGGGCAGTGGGTGCGTCTGTGCAGGCCGACTCGGTGGACGAGCAGGGATTAGCAGGTGCTGCAGCCAGGGAAAGGGAGTCAGGATGCCTGCAGGGTTTGGTGCCCTCCTTGGATTTGAGCTTCTTGACATGTTTATGCCCTTTGTAGTGCGAGTCAGCTTGGTTCTACAAAGCAGAACAAATGAACCGGTCAGGCTCATTTCGGTTGGGGGCAGGAGGCGTGGCATATCAGCATTGGCAATTCTTTGTGCAAGAGTTTGTAAAAGGTTTGTGGAAAACATGCGTGCTCCCAATTAAACCCCCAAAACAGCGGATGAAATGCCAAAGTTTCCAAATGTTTGAGTGTTTGCTATTTTAGAGCAAAAATGTATGGCTTCCAATGGCCTCCTTCCTTGCAAATTTGCTCCTAGAATTGCAAAAATGCTTACTGCAAATAAGCATGCTTGCCAAGTGGTTATTAACGGCCAGAAACCGCTTCTATGCCACGTGTGCAGACAGAAAGCATAGCAATGAAAGCAATTGTGAACAACAAACAAAATTGATTCACTGCAGCTCCAATATTATATGTGAACAGGAGTACAAGTGTACAATTTTGTTTGTATCCTTTCATGCAATGTCCTTTCTTCATTGGGAAAGGCATTTTGATTGACAGCTTGACAACAAGCCAGGTGTTTCCATGTTCATCACTCGATGCTCAACATTTGATGAAAAATGGTGTGATGACATCTGCCTTGGTGCACGGCCTGGAGAGCTTTGCGAGCTCAGCATTTTTCTTCGAAATGAAAATTTGGTGTCAACTTCTACTTTTACAGTCATTTAAGACTCAGATAGGAGTTTGTACATATATTGCATGCAGGAAAAGGGCATATCGTTGTACTGTTGCATGAATTACAGGGAGACACATCAACACAGTACATGCTATTGAACCTGGGGGTCCTGGCATCATCAGGTAGGTAAGTCCTCAAATGGGAATGCCAAACAACCCAATTTGGATTTGGAAAATCCTTCTATCAACTATATTCGTCATGTCATAATGTAGGCCTTTACAAGAGCTGAGACACTACAATATGTGTACTTTCACATCATATTCACAGTAAGGTTTATCAAGCTTTATACCCATTAATCTGCATTTTTCAATCGATGCACATTCTCAGGTCCATTTCTTACTCGACAGTCATGAAGGAAGGGTCATTACCTACTGCATCAAACTGTAAGGAATGGAACAAAAGGGCCTGTGCCATACTTTATGTGCACCTGATCATGCACGTGTGCAATTGACATTCCCACAAATCCACCCATTGGGACCATACTCTGTGCAGAGCGTTGGTGCTGCCAAAGCAGTCTCTTTGGCTATTGGGTACAATCCTGGACGAGTTGCCACTCCGACACAGGATACCAGCATGCTGGCACTCATTTTGTCGACCTCAGAAGGATGACAGGCAGAGTCAACCCCACCTGGTATTAATTCAACATCTGAGTGGGATTTGAACTCAGGATACTAGGATCCCAAGCCCACCACCCTAACCATTAAACCGACACCGGGCAATGTTCCTTCAAATGAATGATCAAAAACAACTCATAACTTGCACCAGAAGTCAAACATGAAGTTTATGTTCACGTACTCTCTTCAAATGAGCTTTTGTGTGGAACCACTTACCAGACAAAGGGAAGATTGTTCGGCCTACACAGCAGTTCCTGGCATGTAGAGTGCTATATATGCAACTCATCATGCCCATAATGAACTCATTAAGGGAAGTCATGCCCGGCTGAGTGCACACCCGCAAGAAAGCTTGTGCGTGCGCCTTTGCCAGGGGATCAGACATAATATGCTACACACCGCACTCGATTGGGGCGTCGGGGTTGCAGCCACAGGCAGAAGGTTGTGTAAAAAATAACTGGTGGAATTTGAGGCCCTGTTAGGAATAAAGAGCAGCTTACCTTCTGGAAAAAAAAAAACCTCCACTTTGTCCATGATTCCAAAAAGATATCATAGATGAGCATTTGAGAACGGTGGTTCAATTTTACCTTTGGCTTACTTTATAACCAAACATGTATAAACAGCCTTGTCAGGCAATCAGCATAACACAATGCGGCCAATCTTTTTGTTTGTTTTTGTAATATGTTTTTGTTAACTAGAAATTTAATCATTTGTCACAGTTCCACCTTCTCTGTTGTCTCACTTGCCGCCATCTTGATTTTCAGCAGGTGCTTTAAAGGGAGGAATGGGTGATTTTGGGTATTGGTTAGCAACACTATAAAAATAACTTCCTTGATAAAAAAAATTATCTAATTAAATTACTCTGCCTTTTATGAACAAAAATGCAGGTCAAATTTGAATCTTCATAATACTGATTGACAGGCTTACTTCTGTTACCTGTTTATTCATCTTTGGAGTGTGTTATTCTGAAGCAACTGAACTCAAAGTACAGTATGCCAAAAGCTAACATAGCCGTCAATGTTTTGACTTCATCTAATATATAAAAGGAGCTCGGTCTCGGCGTCCGTGCGTGCGCGCGTCCGTCCCTACACGATCGGCAGCGCAGTGTGCACGTATGCTCGCAGCATATCAATACTCACATACACACTTACGCTGCACATACGTGCATGAGGACAGTTTGTTTCCTGGCATGGCCCGTTCCAAATATGTACCCCTGATGGTTTTATCAAAAGAAGGAAGAGAAGAGGAGAGGGAGGGGTAGGGCAAGATTTTTTGTTTTGTTTTGATCTTCCTCTTAGTGTATTGTACATTATTTGGAATTCAGCATCAAAGAAGGCTGTGATGAATATCCCATTAACACTCTCTCCATCCTCACTCCCTGAGTGTATAGCTAAGCCAGTTTCTATACACTGCCTAATTTTTTTTTTTTCTTAGCAATTCTACAAAGATTGGTATTCCCATCAGCGAAGCGATGGTTATAAAATTGTAGTATTTTTTAAAATTGCTATCATGGTTTTGATTATCTTTTTATAACTGTGTTTTGATTTGAGCTTGTTATCTGCTGTAAATATGAATGCAGAATACAGGAATGCAAAAACTACCCCACTTGCTTTTTGGAGGGCATCGACAACCTTGGAGCCAATTTTATCAAAAGCCTTACGAACGAGCGTTTTCAGACGTGTGTGATGTTAAGCTGAGGCTTTTCCAGAAGCATATTGTTCATGGTAATATTGATATGAGAAATGCAGTCATCAATGCTGCGTGCAATATCTCCTGCAAGGCGTGCTTGCTGTGTTGGATCACAAATAGTGTCTGCCGAAGATGGCACAGAAGGATAACTCCAATTCTTGATGAACCAATGCCCAACTTCAAGCAACAAAAGGTGTGCCTACCTGTCGGTTTAATCAAAAGACAGAATGTTAGTATTTTACAAACATACCACGTGTCTATCCGTAAACTTCAATGAGGATGGAAGATGAAGTCAAACGTGTGAAAAATGGATCTTTTATAATACGTAGTTGTTGTTGCTGCTGACTTGATGGCTGAGGTTGTTGCTTGTGTTCTTCTTCCAGGTACTTTTATATATTTTTCTACTGCTTCGAGAAATATTACTATATATATATTATCTTGTGTGTTCTCCTTGTCCTAAAAGCTTGCCAGGGGATCAGACATTATGCTGTTATGCAATATACAGGGTGAAACAGAAAGGAGAAGATATTTCTGCCTCCGCTGACGAAGTCACCTGAGACGTTACGTCCGTCCGTGCTAATTCTCTCTGTTTTCTCTGCAACCGCTTATCTGATTGACACAAACTTTTCTCCATAGGTGTGATTACCCGTGTAGAATATTTTAATGATAATTATGATGTCATTGATCATGTGATTCGGCAGTCATATTTTTTGGCATAAAAACTTTCAGAAGTCTTCTCCCAAACGACTGAACAGATCGAGGGGAAACTTTACAGGTATGATCGCCTATCCATCTGGAGCAAAAAGTTTTCCGCATACGGCTTCATAGGTCACATGGTTTTGCAGCCAAATTGGATTCAACCTCAAACATTTAAAAATCATCTTCTCCAGAATGGCTTGACAGATCGAGTGGAAACTTAACACACATGTGTCCCCAAGCCTTGGGGATACCAATGCAATGTGTCCATGAATAATTAATAGGTCACATTGTCTGGCTGCCATATTGGATTGAATGAAAAATCTTTAAAAAAAAAAATCATTTCTCTTGAACCACTTTATCAATCGATGTGAAATGTCACATTTCTGATGTAGTAGTGACGGGGAATATATGTTTTAAATTTCAACCTGATTGGATGTATGGTCTGGCAGCGATAATTATTTAATATTTTTTTAATATCTGGGATCTGGGGTTTAAATCTGTGTACTATAGGGTTGTACTGTGTACAACCCAACTAAAGGGATGAGCAATTTGCCCGATTTGTGTTGTGATTAGAGTTGTAGTTGTTGTTTTTGGTGTTGATTTGAAGACGGCGTCTGTTGAAGTAATGCGTGTGTGTGACTGTGTGTCGTGGAAACTGTGTATTTTGTTGACAAATTATTCCCCTCACTGTTAATTCTCCCCAGGAAAAGTCTCATTTGTTGGACTGTATTATATATTAGCTCGAGTTTTCAAGGCTGAATAATGTGAAAATACAGAAGGGTCACCCATCATTTTGACGGGGCTTTACTGCTCGTAATATGATAAATGTTCGAACTGCTGCATCAATGGGGTTTTTAAAACAGGCATCGTTATATATGATTAAATGGACACTAATTTTTGTTCCAACAAAATCAATGGTTAGCTTTTCAACCAAGTCAATCGATTATTAGCTTTCCAACGGCGGCATTTTTATTATTGTAGACCGTGGGAACCGCAACATTAAATTGCGAGGGACTGCTTATTCTTTTTAAATTCTGGAACGACGGACTTTTAAAAGTCTCTTTAAGATGACGCACACGGACATGAATGTTTGTTCTTAGTAAATCGATCATTAGCTTTCCAACGGTGCAATTTTTATTATCCTACTAGATGACCCGTGAACCCTTTGGGTTCCCTTTGTGACAGCGGTTGATGAAAAAAAACAAAAAACAAAAAAAAATTGTATTATTAGTTAGTGGTCAAACTTTAACTTGAAGAAAATTTGAGCATTTTTCTCAGGAGTCATCGTTCGGCCAACCGGTTTCTCGAGGTATATCAACACATGCTCCATGGTTTGTCCTTGCGCTTTATAGATCGTCAGACCAAAATTTGACTGAATCAGGAATTGATTTTTTAATAATTTTTTCGTTGCCAGATTTGAACGAAACTTGATACTGCACACCGCAGGCGAATGGTGAGTAAGGGGGCCCTAAAAATTTTGCGATATCGTGTACCGTTTTGGCTGTATTTCGGGAACATACATACATACATATATATATATATATATATATATATATACATATATATACAAGATGAGAGTTTTAGTAATATATAGATGACAATGGTAACATTTATACCTTCACGACGTTACGCGATTGCAACCATCAAGTTTTATAAATGAGGTGGAGGATGTGGGAATATAAGTTGGGGGTACAATGATGTAAAGGAAATATATATATATATATATATATATATATAATGCAATAAACTCATAAGCTGGGGTGAACGGTTACTCAAATATAAATGACAGAAGTGAAAATGTGTTGAAACGAGATGTAGCAGCAAAACATGAATGCTTGCATTGTAACTTTGCAGACACCGATCTATATAATAATATGCCTGTTCGTGTGTGCGTGTTTCTGGAACAATCCTTCCCACCGATTGGTTGGTCAGCTAGCCTGACTCCACCCAGCCACGATTTCATCCTGATAAAAAAAAATAATCGTACAGCCGCCATTTTGATTCTCGCTACTCTACGAAGCCAAAGATTCCTCGGAACTGTCATATTCACAATCGCGATGCACACTCTATATGTTTTCCCTTCATTGTAAAACTACCAAAGTGACAGTTGAAAGGATTTTGAGTCGATAGGTGTCATGGGCCTCGTGAAGATCGGCCTCAGCGATCAAGACCCGTCTGTTAACTAGTGCCCCGTCCAAATAACTAGGTGGCAATCTCTCAAGCAGAGATGAAACAACTCATTTTATTAGAAATTTGTTTGAGGTCATTATTTACTTTTTTAAGATTTTCAATTCAAAATATTCAACTTTTGCAAAATGCTATCATAAGAAAAACATTGAAACAGTGTATGCAAATTACTTCCAGTTGAGTAACAGGCGGTTTTCACTCCACCACCCCCCCTTGCACATGTGCAGTATCCCTCAGCAACACACCATGGGTGATGGGTCTCTTGATGGAGGAAGATCAGTGTAGGAACGAGAGCGGCCATTGTGTAATGTGGTACGTCTGCAATTTGCATTGCATATTTCTTTATAAACCGAGCTGAGAGGATTAGACGTTAAACCCCACGTCGTGCGTTATGAGTGCGAAGAGACCCGCGAATACTTCGTCAAGCACACCTCGTATCATGAAGCAGCGATGGAGTGTAACTTCAGTGGTGCAGTTAGACATTATTAAGACATCAGCGTGGTAAAAGGACAATGCAAATTGGAAGTATACAGTACGTGGAATCGCTGCATCAACTGTGCATTCGATTGTTAAAAGTTCTTCGAAAATGAAGCTCCTACTGAACCACTCAGAAAACCCATGAACGCAAAAGGGCTACCTCAAGCCACGGCTTCTTGTCATTTTGAGGTCAAATCCTAAGGCTTGGATGAATATCTATATCAAGACTGTGCTTGGATATACAGGTCAAGACTGGGTCGGTGTGCCAAGACTCAGTAATTAATTTCTGCATGGAGGGTGGTCTAAGGGATGGCAAACGTATTGGATTATTACACCAGTCTTGCATTTCTGCAGGATGGGTAGGAGCATTGTCTACAAGGAGCAAAGCTTTGTTGATGACATTGTTCTCCTTGGTGTCATTTTCAACGGAGCTAGAGAAGGCTTGAAGTGGGGAGGGGATTGGCATTCTCTTAATTAAACCCATGTCATCATAGAAGTTTTTTTTTAAACAATATATATATACATATACTTGACACTTCCCACACTCCTCTAACCGAAGAAGCTACATAAAGCAACCGTAGAAGGCCTACGCAAGGTAAGCGTTTTTGCTGTTTCGAACCCTTCCCAGAGTTCCTGCACAACTATAAAGACGTTCACATAATACACACATGAGAATCCCAATGCTACACACCCCCTCAGCTGCCGGACCAGTTTAATCACTTATTGACGAATCATCAGTGATTGCGCAGGCAGCAATGCATACCAAGGAGGCTCCCAAGCATGTATTACGTGCAAACGTCAAAAGCAGTCAATATATAAACCACCGCACATACCTCTGCTTGATCCTGATCCACGAGAACATATCGGGCCCAATACATTTTTGAAATATCATGCTATACGGTACGATATCGTTTTTGGCCCTATCTCGCAATGGTGAACAATCATCTAAAAAATTTATAGTAGTCGGATCCGGATCTGGATCTTCGCCAAAATCAATTCATTCTTTCTTGTCATACACCCAACCTGTCCACCAAGTTTCATTCGAATCCGTCCACAACTTTTTGAGCTATTGTGCTATCTATCATTTTAGCCCTATCACTCAATGGTGAAGAATCACTTAAAAAATTATCAATCCGGAACCAGACCCAGATCTTCACCAGAGTTGAATCAATTCTTCCTTGTCAAACACCCAATGCAGGGGTTGGAGGGGGTGAGGACTTTGAGTTGGGAGGCGGAGGATGAAGACTTGAGGTTTGTGAGGGAGTGGGGAGTTGGGGAGAGCTGAGAACTTGAAATCATATTTTACATGACGTGGAAAATGGAACAAGCTGTGCAACAATTGGTCTTCCACAGCCCCAAGAACAAGACTTAGTCACTGCAGAAATACCTCAAGAAGAGCCTGCTGAGTTTGATCAACTGTATAATGGACAAAGACAGTTGGTGGATTCCATACTTGAAGCCGTACACAGTATTGTCAGAGAAGACCCACCACAAGCTCGATGCTTTTATGTCATTGCACCAGGAGGTGCAGGGAAGACATTTGTTTTCAACATGCTGATGAGAAAGCTCTGTCACAATGGCCTTCAGGTTGCATGTGCAGCCTGGACTAGAATTGCAGCTACACTCTTGACTGGGGGGAAAAACAGCACACAGTTTGTTCAAGCTTCCTGTGCCGGTAGTAGAAACCAGTTCCTCCAACATTTCTCCCACTTCACATCAGGCTGACATCCTGTGTAACCAGAATGTTGTTCATCATTGATGAAGCATCCATGATACCCACTCATGCACTACATACCATAGACTGATGTCTGCAAAACGTCACTGCAATCAGGCAGACTTTTGGAGGCAAAGCCATTCTGTTTGGTGGGGATTTCAGACAAGTCCTACCAATTATACCATGATCACCACCAGCCATCGTTGTCGACACATGCCTCAAACGTTCATTTTCCTCAATTGGTGCTCAGTCAAAACATGCATACTTGCCCAGACCAGGAAAACTTCTCAAGATGGTTTCTTCGTCTTGGCAGTGGAATCCTTGGGGCTGATCTCCGGCCACCTGGAGATCAGCCACTAGGTTTTAAGATGCAAGAAATGTCATCGAAGTACCTGACGCATGCCTTGTAAGAGGTTCTCTGATTGAGGACGTTTTAGCGAATACAACCAGCGAGGACAGACGCACCCGTGTCATCTTGTCTCTTAAAAACGACAACTTTCTGGCCATGAATGAAGAAGTGATGCAGACGTTACCAGGTGAAACGGGCATTTAACTCAGCGTAGGATCAGTTAAGTGTGACAACGTTGAGAAGGCAGAGAACTATCCAATGGAATTCATCAATTCCCTCACACCATCCACGATGCCACCTCGCAACCTTAATCTCAAGGTTGGTTGCATCATCATGTTTCTTCGCAACCTTGCCCTGCAGGAGGGACTATGCAGTGGTATCAGATTAGAGGTCATCAATCTGCACCAAAACTGTGTTGAAGCGAAACTGACTTCTGGGCCGAATTCTGGAAATCGAGTTCTCATACCTCGAGTAAACCTCGCCTGAGTGACACCAACTTGCCATTCACTTTACAGCGAATCCAGTTTCCCCTACACTTAGCTTACTCGATGACAATCAGCAATGCACAACGCCAGACATTTAACAAGGTTGGCATTTGCTTACCTTACCCGGTGTTCACCCACGGCCAACTGTACGTGGCATTTTCTCGAGGAAGGGCTCTTATGGATGTTCAAGTCAAAATTATTGACACCAAGACCCAAAGCAAACGCCAAGGCAAAATGGTCACATACAACATCTGATAACTTCTGTCTTACTAATTACGACGTTTTGTTTTTTTCGGGTGATTGAAGAAAAGTGAACGACAAGACAGACCATGAAAGTTGGTGATGATTCTTTCCTTTTTAAAGATTTCATGGACAATTAAGAAAATGACTTATTCCATGGAGATTTTTCATCAAACGGACTCTGATGAGGACACTCAAATCGAGTTTAAACGGAATTTGGAACTTACACTGCACCGTGCAAGTCATGGATATTTGCACGGGTCAAAAAGTTCAGAGAAAAAGGCACGATCGCAAATCTCAACAGTAAAGGTGCTGGAGGACCAACATGTTCAGGACGTCCTCAAGATGTAAGGTCTCCTGAGAACATTGACCTTGGTCGGGATTCAGTGGGTAGAAGTCTGAAGAAATTCATCAGGCATCGGAATCAAGAGCTTGCAAATTCACGTGAATCAGTGAGAACAATTCTCATCCACGTTGTGCAACTGGATAAACACATAATTCAGATTAAACTCAAACTGACTGCAGCCCGTATGTAGAAAAGAGTGACAATATGCCGGTGGTTTGCAGAGAAGATTGAAGAAAAGCCTAACTTCCGTGACAATGTCTGGTTTTCTGAGGAGGCCCATTTCCTTATTTATGGGCATGTTAACTCCAAGAAATACATATACTGGGGAATGACAAGCCCCCCATCCTCCTCCTCCGATCTAATACTTCAGTGACCTCTCCACTTAGAAAAATGCACTGCTTGGGTCGCAATTGGTAGACATGGAATATTCAGCCCTTTCTAGTTTGAGGACGAAAAAACAGGCGAGGCATTGACTTATCATTGGTATCTCTCGCGATGAGGCTGAGTCTTTGGGCCTCTCACTCTCTTACCGCAGGCAGGTTTGTGGTCTTTCTGTCTTCCATCGTCTCCTCTCCGGTCTCTCCCCCCCCCCCCCACCCGCTCTCTCTGTGACATGTCCCCACCATATTCTGCAGAGCACTCAAGGTCCGCCAACAACCCCCATCTGGTAAAACTACAAAATCACAAATCACTGCTCACCTTCACCCTTTCATTCTCTTTTCCCCGCCTTTGGAATAAACGCCACACTCTCTTCAATCCCATTCTTCCATCCAGGCCTTCAAAACAGCAGTTCACCACCTCTTATCCAAATCATCCTCGATCCAAATCCTTGATCTTTCCTACCCCGTTAATCCACCCCAAACCCACCTCCTTCAAATTCCCTGCTTTCCTTCCTGAAAGTCCCTGTAATGTCCATCTTGTAATGTCCCCAGTTCCCCGCCCCATCCCTCTCCTCCCACAGATCTCCGAATGTCTCTGTTCCCACTGTTTTGTCCTTCCTAACCCGCCCTCTTGACTCATGCCCCCCCCCCCCCCGCCCCCTTGCTGTGCATTGTGTGTTCGCTCTCATATGAGCCTCGTCAATGTATTAAAAAAAAACCCCGAAACATTACATCCAAGATATTAGGAAGTTTTTGAGGCCCTAGGCAGTCACATGGGGTTACAAGAAAGGAACGATGGCTTAAAAGGATGGAAGCCACTCCTCTCACTTCAAATGATTCACTGAACTGGCTTAACACGCACTTTGGTGACAGAGTCGTCACCGGTCGAAGACTTGCTGTTGAATGAGCCCCACACTCACCAGACGTGTCACTGCCAGATTTCTATCGCTGGGGCTATCTGAGGAATAATGTCTGTAGAGGAATGCCACAATCCACTCAAAGCAACAATTATCGAAAAAATGAGCTTAATTCCTATCGTGGAATGCATCTGAGTGATCAACCATTTTGCCTGTTGAATCCAAGTGCGCTTGCAGGACGGTGGCAAACACTTGGAGCACGTCATTTAAACACAGTTGATCTTAGCCTATTCAAGGTAATCTGTGCCAAAATTGTGCCAGTCAAATAATAAATGAGGATTTTATATGAAATAGTATGGGTTCTGTTTTTTGTGAGTCACCCTGGTAATTGTATATGTACAAAATTGCACTCTGAAACACAAAGCAAGCCAATTTACATCGAGAGGGGTTCACCACTAGCTTGGCTGAAAAGGGACAGGAGAAGACCACGTGCCTCAACCTTCTTCTGCAGAGTTTCAACAGAGATGTCCTCCACCCCTACAAAAACACTTCTCATGAGATTTGATGAATCCTCAGATTTCGTTCAGATAACACGAGTCATAGGAGATTTTTTTTGTGAAGGTAATCCAATCCACCTCCATGAGTACAAGATGGGACACAGAAGCTCTGGCTGTGCAAGAGGAGAGGGGCACCTACAAAAGGCTTAGACGTTGTGAAGAGAAGAAAGGTGCCGCATGTTGTGGTGGAGAACACAAAGTTTGCAGAAATGTAATCTTACATGATAGGTAATATCTCATGGTAAAGTCAAGAAGCTTGAGAGACTGGCAAGTCTCGAGAACGTGGGGAAGTAAGAAGGCAAAAGTGCAGAATATTTAACAAGGAACGATTTCTCCGGAGTAAAGTGAGTAATTATAGGAGACTTACCAGGTTTGAATATCGCATTCGTGATGTGAAAGCCAATTGTGAAGTTCTCGATATCAGATAAGTTGAGATGGATGCAGATGCTGCGTGCTCAGCACTCGAGATGTAAAGATTGTTCCAGTAAAGCATGGTTGGAATCATTGGCAAAGTGGAACGGGGGTTTATCCAGGGAGGCAAAGATGTCATTTATACAAAGAAAGAAAAATAATTGTTCCAAAAACACAACAGTAGGTATCACCAGGTTCGATGGAAAGAGCAGAAGAAAAGATGCCCATCAAAGGAGACATGCTGCTTCCATGTGCGAATAAAACCTGCCAGCCAGGCACACAGAGGTCTCTATATGCCGTTGGTGAACCTAACAAGGAAAGCTGGATGCCGTATTGTGGGAGAAACGTGGGATGCTTCTGCAGGGACAGCCCTGACCTCATTCTTGAGATAAATGAACTCTATCCATTATTATGAAAAGTAAAGCAGATCAGGGTGAAGGCTCACATTGAAACGTAAACTGATGAGTTATTTGAGGAATACATCAACGCAGGATAATATTTGTGAATTATGGCATATCGGATGCCGTACGTCTGACATGCTGTCTGCCGTTGACTTTTGCTTGTTGTTTAAATATTTAACATTTGCGCTGAATGATATAGAACCTCATGAACTTCAACTCCTCTCTGAAAGAATCCGTTGTGATCGTGCTTTTACCATACTATAGCTTATTTCACCCTGAAGGTGACTGCAACACATGAGCATCTTTCCATAGGTGCATCTTTTCATGGGTATCAAAGTTTTGGAATGATGAAACATTATGGTACTCACATCGCACTGGGTCTCTACAATGAAAGCAACAAATCCTTATTCAGCCTGTCATCCTCCTTTGGACAACTACTGTCAACCTGAAAGTGAACTAACATCACTTAAATTCAGAGGAAGGGTACAAAAACAGATCCTTCCAGCTACAGGTGGGTAAGCTTACTTCCAATTATGAGTTCAGTCATGGAATCCATAATCCCCTGCTGACATCAATGCTATCGTCTTTTCAAACAAGACTGATCTCTCACAATCAGTTTCGATTCCATCCTGGTCACTCAACTCTAGGCATGGTGATGCATCCCTCTCAGCAATAGGCGTAGGTCAAAAATGTTAAACAGAATCTGGCATCCTGCTGTTCTTATCAAGCTTATTGCCTGTGGCAAACAAGGCCATCTTTGTATCTGGATTTCTGACTTTCTCAATTTGTTCAGTCAATGCCACTGAAAAAGGAACAGTCTTTTGAACTTCTATGCCTCAGCATGAACCATGACCTCTCGTGAGCTGCCCATAAAACAAAGCTGGCCTCCAAAGCCAATATTGCAGAACGACTCACCCGGGCATCTTCCATCGTTCCAAGTAATTCCTTGAAAAATCGGAATTATTCAAAGCATTCGAGACCTTTGTCACGAGTAAAATGGAGTATTGCTCTCCCCTATAGCCTGATGCCCCTTGTTCACATCTTTCTTTACTGGATTCGGTGGAATCTAAAGCTCTCAACTTTATTGCCATTTCCCACGATGAGGCAGAAGCAGAAGGCTTATTGCTCTCAAACCGTAGACACGTTGGTGGTCCCTCGTGTTTCTTCTTTTTACCACCTCTTTTCCGGTCTATTTTTCTTTGCTCTCTCAACACTTCACCCCTTTCGGGCCCCTCAAGGAAATCCATGTGCCTCCAGTAACCGTCTGGTTCAACTCGCAAAACTCCAGGCTCACTGCACACCGCGACTCATGCTCTGTAACAGAGTATAGTATATCAGAATCAGAAATGTTTGAAATATTCCTGTAATATGCAGATTAAATTCCATTACAAACAAACATGCAGTATGTCTGGGTCAAGGGCGTTTGTGGTGGATCGGTTGCAATCCGCTGAGCTTTGCACGGCCCTCATCAAGCCATTTGTCTTTGTTCCAGCCTTTGCTTTCCCATCCATCTACTTTAAACGAAAGCCGTGAAATCAATACCTTGATTTAGTGTTAAACCGAAGTTTCTGCTTCCATGCCTGCTCACAGGACTGCTGGATGCAACAAAGTTTGGTCACATGGTTTATTTCGGTTATCATACCAGTGACTTTGAAATATTCATCTACAACGAGACATTTCGGTATCAAACAATCAATCACTTAAACATTATAAACAGGAGCTAGCTAGCGAGCTATCGTATGCATCACAAAGCTGCTGCTTACTGCTGGGTAGCATCAAATTTCTGGGGGCGCAGCTACGCTGCCGATGCTCTGCCTCTATTACCAGTGCACTGGTACTCATTTCGCCGACCTCGGAAGATGACAGGCTGAGTCAACTCGACCTGGTGTCAATTCAACAGCCGACAAGGGGCTTGAACTCAAGATCCCAAGACCTTAAGCCAGCCACCTTAACCATAAAGCAACACCAGGCTATATAAACAGGAGAAACACCAAACACTTCATAGGTACCAGTCAAGCAGAGAATCAAATCTCATTCATTGCATTTTCTTCCAAATATACTTGGATATAGGGATTAAAGCCAATGCTCCAACGACATTGTACAGAGGCAGCACACTTACCTTTGAGCTGTTGAGCCGTCTTGTCTGTACTCAATTCCCAAACCAACTATGAACTGACAGATTGGTGCTTCGCAGACAGGGTATTGCATCACTCAGATGGACATTTAACTGGGTCCCTTCGGCTGCATTAGTTGGTGGATGTTAAATATCCTGCGGTGTCTTTCATGAAGCATAGGCGAGCCATCGCCGGCACGCTGAATATATTACCAATTCCTGCCCGAATGTGCTTCAGCCAAACGTCAGCCAGCCAACCTGTTCGAGAAAGATTTGGGCCTAACTTTATAATTTGGGACATTAATGCAGCAGTGCAGGAGTAGTTGTGATAAAAAAGGGCAAGTAGAATTTCCACATTTAGTCAGCAAATCCGAATCTTATCGAGTCCGAAAAGTATCCGAAAGGTATCGGAAAGGTACCGAAAGGTATATCCGAAATATTGGCTTTGGAGGCCATTTTGTCCTGGTTGTCATTAATTTTGTTCGGCACACACACTATAACCTCTTTCTTGAAAATACCTCTTCTTTTACTGCGTCATCTTATTAACCGCCGCCATCGAAGATCGCCATTTCTGTTTGTTTGTTTGTTTGTTTGTTTGTTTGTGAACAGTATTACGGAAAAACTCCTCGACGGATTTCGACGAACTTGGTGGGGGGGTTAGGTATGGTCCAAGGATCATGCCATTAGATTTTGGACTTGGTCCCCCCGCTCCCCCAAAAAAAATTGTTAGAGAAAAAAAAAATTTTTTTTTTGCATTTCTACATGTTTTAAGTGATTTCCAACCCCCCCCCCAAAAAAAAATTGTTACCCCCCCCCCAAAAAAAAATTGAGGAATTTTTTTTTTTGCATTTCTACATGTTTTAAGTGATTTCCAACCCCCCCAAAAAAGTGTTACCCCCCCCCCAAAAAAAATTAGAGAAAATTTTTTTTTTTTTGCATTTCTACATGTTTTAAGTGATTTCCAACCCCCCCCCCCCCCCCCCAAAAAAAAATGTAGAGAAAAAAAAATTTTTTTTTTGCATTTCTACATGTTTTAAGTGATTTCCACACCCCCCCCCCAAAAAAAAATTGTTAAGAGAAAAAAAAATTTTTTGCAACTTTTTTTTCAACAAAATTTCATTTTTTTTTTGCATTTCTACATGTTTTAAGTGATTTCCAACCCCCCCCCCCCCCAAAAAAAAATGTTGGAGAAAAGAACTATAACTGTCAGCACTGTTGACATCATATTTAATGAATAAGATATAAGGTTCACTTGAGTGACCCAGCAGTATTGGCGGCGGAGGTTTTGCACTCTCCCGAGTGCTCCCCCTCTATTATTATTCTCTTCCTATTCCTCATGTCATTAAGTTTAAAATAAGATTTGTCGAATGTGGAGTATCTGTGCATTACACTCTAGTGAGCTTGCAGTCGATAAGAGACAAATTCCTCAAATATTCATGAAAATGTCCGTCATTCATTTTGTCTTTTTCATGCACAAAATGTAGCTCATGGAAGGGTTAGGTAAAAGTCGGAAAAATAGGCAACATACTGACAGTGAGGCAATAGGTGGAGGCAACAACCAAGTGAATGAGGAGAGAGGCGGGAAGGACACCTGCCAGGAAGAGTGTTGCGTGAGGTAGGGGGTAAAAAAAAAAAAGAGAATGGGTAGTGATTATAGAGAACCTGAGATGTCGGTGCTCTTGCTTGAACCCGTGGAGGAAGTGTGGCACTTCACAGCCTTTTAAAAGTTATTCCACAAATGGAATAAAGGAACAAACGAG
>CM068955.1:97409838-97451107 GCA_035128595.1 Eptatretus atami | reverse complement strand
AACCTGTCTCCCTCCTACAAATCCTGGTGGCATCCAGTCAAGTCTGTTTCTGATGTATGCTTCCCCACCATCCCCTCCCTTACCTCAATTGGCCACACAGCTGACTGCACGTTTAAAGGCTGAATGCTTAAACTCTGTGTTTGCTTCTAAATATTGTGTCCCAAACCCATTGCTTTCTGTACCCACCTTACCCAGTTGTACCCAGCTGTTCCTGTGACTACAGTGGGGAGAACAAGTATTTGATACACTGCCGATTTTGCAGGTTTCCCCACTTAGAAAGCACGTAGAGGTCTGTAATTTTTATCATAGGTACACTTCAACTGTGAAAGACGGAATCTAAAACAAAAATCTCTGAAAATCACATTGTATGATTTTTAAATAATTAATTTGCATTTTATTGCATGAAATAAGTATTTGATACATCAGAAAAACAGAACTTAATATTTTGGTACAGGAAACCTTTGTTTGCAATTACAGAGATCAGACATTTCCTATAGTTCTTAACAGGTTTGCACAGACTGCAGCAGGGATTTTGGCCCACTCTCCATACAGATCTTCCTCCAGATCTTCAGGTTCCGGGGCTGTCGCTGGGCAACACAGACTTTCAGCTCCCTCCAAAGATTTTCTATGGGTCAGGTCTGGAGACTGGCTAGGCCACTCCAGGACCTTGAGATGCTTCTTACGGAGCACTCCTTAGTTGCCCTGGCTGTGTGTTCGGGTCATTGTCATGTTGGAAGACCCAGCCACGCCCCATCTTCAATGCTCTTGTTGAGGAAGGAGGTTGTTGGCCACAGATCTCGCGATACATGCCCCATCCATCCTCCCCTCAATACGGTGCAGTCGTCCTGTCCCCTTTGCAGAAAAGCATCCCAAAGAATGATGTTTCCACCTCCATGCTTCACGGTTGGATGGTGTTCTTGGGGTTGTACTCATCCTTCTTCTTCCTCCAAACACGGCGAGTGGAGTTTAAACCAAAAAGCTCTATTTTGGTCTCATCAGACCACATGACCTTCTCCCATTCCTCCTCTGGATCATCCAGATGGTCATTGGCAAACTTCAGACGGGCCTGGACATGCGCTGGCTTGAGCAGAGGACCTTGCGTGTGCTGCAGATTTAATCCATGACGGCATAGTGTGTTACTTCTGGTTTTCTTTGATACTGTTGGTCCCAGCTCTCTTCAGGTCATGACCAGGTCCTGCCATGTAGTTCTGGGCTGATCCCTCACCTTTCTCATGATCATTGAGGCTCCACAAGGTGAGATCTTGCATGGAGCCCCAGACCGAGGGAGATTGACTGTTATCTTGAACTTCTTCCATTTCTAATATATTGCGCCAACAGTGTTGCCTTCTCACCAAGCTGCTTGCCTATTGTCCCGTAGCCCATCCCAGCCTTGTGCAAGTCTACAATTTTGTCCCTGATGTCCTAGACAGCTCTCTGGTCTTGCCCATTGTGGAGAGGTGTGGGTCTGATTGATGAGTGTGGACAGCTGTCTTTTATGCAGATACAGACGATCAAACAGGTGCAGTTAATACAGGTAATGAGTGGAGAATGGGAGGGCTTCTTAAAGACAAAACTAACAGGTCTGTGAGAGCCGGAATTCTTACTGGTTGGTAGGTGATCAAATACTTATTTCATGCAATAAAATGCAAATTAATTATTTAAAAATCATACAATGTGATTTTTCAGGATTTTGTTTTAGATTCCGTCTTTCACAGTTGAAGTGTACCTATGATAAAATTACAGACCTCTACGTGCTTTGTAAGTGGGGAAACCTGCCAAATCGGCAGTGTATCAAATACTTGTTCTCCCCACTGTATGTGTCCTTTTCTCCTGACAAGGTGGAGAGCTTACTGTCAACCTCAACTCAGATCTGCAATTGGTCCAGACGGCCTCGCCCACGTGTCCTAAAATCCTGCTCCTCTGCTCTTGATCACCCTCTCTCTTTCTATTCACCTTCTCATTTGCTCAAGGTCATCTACCATCTGCTTGGAATCAGCAAACATTACTGCCCTGCATCAAAGGTGCAAACACAGATGCCCCGTGCAATACAGACCAATCAGCTTTCTCCCAATCATCAGCAAGGTTATGGAATCCATCATTGCTTCAGACAATAAATCCTTCTTCTTCTCCAATGGCTTGATTTCTGATCATCAACTTGGATTCAGACAAGGTCACTCTACCATGGATAAGCTGCTTCTGATCTCTCAACAATGGATGGAGATTCTCAATGCCACACATGAAATCAAAGCCATCTCCCGAGACATATCGCGTGCCCTCAATGCGGTCTGGCACCCTGCCCTGCTCACAAAACTCTCTTCCTGTGGTATCCAAGGAAATCTCCACTCATGGCTCGCAGATTTCCTTTCCTGTTGCAGCCAACGTGTGGCCCTTAATGGAGCTTTCTCATCCTCTCTTCCTGTCCAGGCTGGAGTTCCTCAAGGTAGTGTTCTGGGCCCTGTTCTTTTTCTGGTTTTCATCAATGATCTCTCTGACTCTCTGGAAAATCCTCTTCATCTCTTTGCTGATGACCATTTGCCATACCATCTGTCATCCCTCAGATCAGCAAGCAGCAGCTTCTTCACTCTCTGCAGAGTGTATATTAAAATGTACGTGTACATAAAAACTCCCCCCCCCCAAAAAAAGTAAACCAGATGGGCACTCTTCAACGCCATGACATTGCCAGAAATGCATCTGCCCACATTATTAAATCATTACACGTACATGCACTAAGTTTGATTTAAATCCCTGAACCCAGATTCAAAATATTAAACAATTCTGGCTGCCAGACCATGTGTCCGATCAGGTTCAAATTTAAAACATATATTGCACATGTCTACGAGATCATACCTGTGATGTTTCATATCGATTGATGAAGCAGTTCAAGAGAAAGATTAAAAAAAAGATTTTCAGTCAAACAAATATGGATGCCAGACCATGTGACCTATTAATTATTCCTGAACACCCTGGTGTCCGCAAGGCTTGTGGAACACGTAAGTGAAGTTTCCCCTCGATCTGTCAAGCCATTTAAGAGAATAAGATATTTGAAGATTTCATGTTAAAAACAATATGGCTGCCGAATCACATGACTAATGACATCATCAATTTTTTTTTGACAATTACAAGTTAGCCCTAGATGACCGTCAAAAATTTTCATGTTGATTGGATAAAGCGTTTGACCTATGCGATTATGATGTCATAATGAAGCCACGTGTGACATCATCAAAAAAAAAATCCCACTTGCTTCCCATGGGGAGTACTTCACATGTGCCAAGTTTCAATTATTTCCATGAAGCGGTTTTGGAGAAACAGAGGTCCAAAATTTCCCCTTTTTTCCAACATGTCTGCCACACAACATGATCTATGATGTCATAGTTATCACAAAAACATTCCACATGAGTAGTCACATCTATCATGAAAAAAAACATACCGCCCCGCTTCGATACAACCCCACTTCGATCGGACACCTGACTCACAACGTCCTCTTTTTCAAATCAAATTCAGAATGGGTGGCTGATCACATCTTTCATGTTTCACATTGATCGGATGAGGGGTTTTTTTTGTCCAACATGGCTGCAAGACCAAGTGACCGATTACGTTGAAATGTTCAACCAATATTCCCCATGCCGAGTTGACCATACTAAAAAATATATTTTTTTTCTGAAACTGCTTCGCCTTTCGATGGAATACTTTGCAGTGTTGATCCACTACACTTGCAGCATACATATGACTTAACAATGACATCATCAGTCATATGATGTGGCAGCCACATTGGTTTCAAGGAAAATATTAAGAAATTATATTTTGGAAAAATGATGTAGCAGTCAATGCAAAACTTTGTAGTTGTAATCTACTGCTCTTGCTCCATGTAAAGCAACATGTTTCACATTGATCCATCAAGCGGTTTTGGAGAAAAAAGTTTTTGAATTTTTGATTTTCAAACTAACATGGCTGCCAAACCATGAGATTGAAAATATGGAGTCTGCCCATGATATGGTAGAGGAGCATGTGTGTGAAGTTTCGTTTTGATCAGATAAGGTTTGTTTTTCTATCCAATATGGCTGCCACACCACATGACCTATGACATAATCATTTCCACACTGCTTGCAGCAATAGTGTTGGATGACACTTGGTAAATTTCGCTTTGATCGAATTAGCGGTTCCAGAGAAAATATTATTTAATATTTTTCTTTAATCCAATATGGCCACCAAACCATGTGACATCAATTATTCCTCATCAACCTAGTACCCCCAAGCCAATGGGAATAGGTTTGTGACATTTCCCATCAATCTGTCCAGCCACTCTGGAGCTTTTTGAAGGTTTTATGGTAATTCCAAAATGGCTGCCAGACCATGTGACCTATGGCATCATAGTTATCAAATGTTATTCGACATGGCTAGGCGATCATTTTTCTGCAGTTTCACTTCGATCTCTAGAGAAGAAGATTTTTTTCCTTAAAAACAAAACAAAACAATAAGGCTGCCAAACCACATGACTGATGATGTCATAAAAAATGTTTTCTGTCAACCAATCTCTCCCAAGATGAACCTCACAAGTTTTCATACTGATCGGATGCAGTATTGTTCGTGTCGAATTTTAACCGGGATACCACTTCACCGATGACGTCAAAGTTAAATCAGTCATATTCCCCATGCAGAGCAGTTGCCAGGTGCCAAGTTTCATTTTTTTTTCCTTGGTGCGGTTTCAGAGATACAGAGGTCCAAATTTTTCCCTTTTTCCAACATGGATGCCACACCACATGACCTATGACGTCATAATTATCATAAACACATTCTACATGAGTCCCCGCACCTATGGTGAAAATTTTGTGTCAATCGGATAAATGGTTGCAGAGAAAACAGAGAAAATTAGCATGGACAGACGTACGGACAGACGGACAACCTAAAAACATAATTCCTCCAGCGACCGTCATCAGCGAAGGCATAAAAAGCAAAATAAAATACGTGAAGGCTTACGACAGCACCAACATGCTGGACGTATGGTTTTCCTAATTAAAATTGTGGGTG
Organism: Eptatretus atami; assembly: GCA_035128595.1. NCBI lineage: Eukaryota > Metazoa > Chordata > Myxini > Myxiniformes > Myxinidae > Eptatretus > Eptatretus atami. The sequence goes on along the minus strand of CM068955.1, from coordinate 97,446,082 downwards.
GAGTCAGGCCAGCTGTCCAGCCCATAGGTTTTGACCAGAAGGCTTCAGATGCATGCAGAGAGCTTCATTACATTTTTAATATATAGGATTCTGACAAATATGGCGGTGCATAGCCCTGTGTATTTACCATCACACCTGTTATGCAAGGTTCTCAAACAAACGAATGCACATCGTGCTTGGAAACACAAAGCAAGAGTTTAAAAGACTCTTCCCATGTCCTTTCTTCAGACTGCTTGGGGTGAGGTGTTCTATGAATTATTTATAGCTTGCCTAAGGATGGACACAAACTTGTTGCATGTGTGTCCATCCTTAGGCAAGATATTAATTGAAGATAATGATGAGTTTCACAATTGTGAAGTATACAGGTTATAACTTTTCATTCAAACTTCCCCATGTTCCAATATGTTTACAATTCAGCATGCATTGAATCCCCACTTTCAAGGATGTACAACGTTTTATCTACCCACATCAATTGTTGCTTTCTATCTATCCCGCAGCAAAACACTCCAATAGTTTCTCTTGAAATAACTGAAGTCCTCTGCTTGTGGGACTGCATCACAGAGATGGTTCAATTGCATTCTTCCCTTGAGGGTTTAAAACAAGAGGTGCACTACCATCTCATTTCATCCCACATCCCTACCCACAAACTTTTCTGCCCATACTGATGCTGCCAAACCGAACTCAACATTTCTAGTTGCAGGTAACTGTTGTCCTACTCCTACTCTCACTCTCACTCTCTCATCTCCCCCCCCCCTTCTCACTTTCTCTCCTCCCTTCCTCTCACTCGCTCTCCTGTCTCTCTTTCTTTGTCTTTCTCTTCCCCCTCCCTCTCTCTCCTCCCCTACCTCTCTCTCCTCCTCCCCCTCTCTTCGTTCTTTCCCTATCTTGTATTGTCCAAACATGGCCACACTGGCCCTTTGACCAAATGTCACCTCACTCTTCCATAAGCCTAAATATTGCATAAACAATATGTCTTTGGGGTTGGGGGAGGGTGGCAGATATTTATTGAATGAGGATGAAATCTTCACAGTGCTTTGATTTGCTGACAGTACATTGTTAAATGTACTCATGCATAGTGCACCTGGGTTTTCTCACTTGATCAGCATCGCCAGGCATACAGATAGGAGATGAGCTGTGCTTAATGATGTGTGTGGTGTAGAAGTGCAGAAAAACATGTGAAGTGAAATACAAATTAACAGTTCAGAATAAAAAAGCCAAAAAAACTACAAGAAAGCTCGATAATGTTTGCCTACACCTGTATGTCCTGATTTTACAATAGAAATATGCACGTTACATTAAAAAGAAAAAAGAAAACAAAAGTGATCATTAGTAACAGGTGCATAAACAAGCAGTTATGACCAATCACAAAGCTAATGAAAGCTTACCAATAAAACTATCCAGGTTCATATTGCAATGCTGACTAGTTTCAGATTTGCAGAACCATACACAATAGGTGTATGTAGAAGTTCAGGCATGGGATGGAAAGGCTGCATGACAAATGCTTCCTGTCAACGAACAAGACGTGGTCACAGGAGGGAGCTTTGTGTGCCATCTGGATGGCGGAATAACCCTCGAGCTCACATTATGACCCAGATTTTAAAGTTGTGCAGTCAACCAAATACATCAGCTTGCGGCATAAACTGGAACCTTCAAACCAACATACTGTTAAAGCTACCTTTTCGACCAGGTTGGTCGAAACAAAATCCATGCAAATGGCTGAGTACATCAAAGCTTCTTAGATTTTCCAAGTTTGTGATAAGGTTGAAAGCATATCATATGCTCAAACCCTAAAGTATAGCCTCATCATAAAATGGACCAAATAAACCATTTGGGTTCTGAAAAGACAAACTTTATGATGTTAACATGCACATAAAATAGGTGTGTGTGTGTGTGTGTGTGTGTGTGTGTGTTGTGTGTGTGTTTGTGTGCATGTGTATACAAATAAAACAGAGTTTTCCAGTATGGTTTATGGGTTCATGGACCCAATCATGCTGGAGCTGAACTTTGTTGTGTGCAATGTAGGTGTGTTTGTATGTGCATGAGTGAGTGTGAGTGCGCGAGCATGCGTGCGCCAACAGAGCATGCGTGCGCGAACAGAGCGTGTATGTAGGTTTAAAAAAAAAAAAAAAAGAAGCTAAATCAAAGCTGCCCAGAAACGCATTGTGCCCAGTATGGTAAAAGAACAACCTTGAAACAGAAACAGCAACCGGACCCATGAAACATAAAGGAAATTAATCAATTACATGACTCACTCAGAGAAAGATGACTTGCTTGCAGCAAAATAATTATTGGTGGAGTTAAAGTCCCTCACACAATCGAAAGGTTGTTACTCGCACTTTAAAGTGGCAGAAACCGCCTTGCAATTGTGAAATAGTCACGATTAGTTTAGCCTGGCAAAGCAACTTATTTGATGCGTGAATTAAACGAGACAACATGGAATCTATACGTTGGACCTCCTCAGTAAAAAAAGAAGAGAGAAAAATTATTATGGTCACTGTCGATTCTCACACATCGTCGATTCAAAAAGGCATTGGAAGTGTGATTATTTCTCATAAAAAAAACGTGGTAATTAGACACAAATCCCAGTTGAAAAAAAAAAAGAAAAGACTTTCCATACGTGGAATGACAGTGGGATTTGAAGAGCAGATTGCAATGTTCGTGACCTAGATTAAAAAGAATTGCAGTCTAAATGCTGAGTTGTGTGGGCCAAATGAAGCCTCAACAGCGTGTCGATGTGCGCACCGTTTGTGCATATTAAACTAGCGAAGATGCTCCTTCAAGGGCATGGGAGGCAATGCGTACAGAGGCAGATTAATACGGAAGACAGCGTGTCATCCAACTACAATGGATAAATAAAACAATGAGAAGCATAAACTCATGGTGTTATGGCGTGTGCTGTATACACCAAGGCGAAACAAAGTACCAAAACCAAATGACTGATTTTTCGCAAGGTGGTGAACCAACATCATCTGCTGCGTGTCGAATTGCCATGAATTATGGCTGCACCATTTGTGATCATGCATAAAAGCTTATTTTAGGTTATATAGTTTCCTGCATGCTGTGACATCGACTGAGGTCAGCTTTGTTAAACATGTCAGTGAAAGATGGATCTTGCCCAGTCCTCCATAAATGGTGGCTTTCTGCTCTGGTAATTTGTTAGGTAAAGCGGACAGCAATTTGAAGTCCACACAGACAGTGAAACCAGTGAAATCAGAACCACTGTCCGCCAGGTTAATGGTGCCGTCAACACCGAATCCATCCATCACGATGAAAACTAAAAAGTTTTGCCATTTCTAGATCGAACATACTCATTCTCGCTGTGAAAGAATCCAAATCAGAACAGACGAAGGAGCAATTATGGAACATGTCCTAAAGTTTGGGATTGATGCTAAGATCGTATGGAAAAGGTGACCTCTGCAACGAATGCCTTAAAAATGTGAACATCATGACCGTTAATGACAGAGTGGGGCATGTGCATATAGTATGCACAATTGTATGGACGTGTTTGTGTGTCTGTGTATGCAAGTATGTATGTGCAATCAATGATTGATGTGCCCTTCGAATGTACCTTGAGCTGGTGACTTGTCTGCCAGCAACAGTTGACCGATGGTAAATATTCCATGTTGTTGTTCATTAAAGAGTGTGGGAGTTATATATATATATATATCATTAAAATCTTGAACAAATTACAAACCAGAAGGGCGCTCAGTAGAGCACATACATCGGGCACGCAATGCCTGATCCAGTAGAACATATAGGTCCCAATAAATTTTTGAATGAGAAGGGCACTTGGTATGGCGCATACCTCTGCCACGCAATGCCTGATTGAGTAGAACATATCGGGGCCAATAATTTTTTGAAATATCATGCTATATATTGGTTTGGCCCTATCTCTCAATGGTGAAAAATCACTTTTAAAATTCTAGTAACCGGATCCGGATCCGGATATTCATCAAAATCTATTCAGTTTGTTCTCGTCACACACCCAAACTGCCAAAACAATTTCATCCAAATCCATCCAAAACTTTTTGAGACATTCTGTACACAATCAAAGAAGAAAAAGATGTCATGCAGAGCACGATACAATGCAAAATCCACCCCCTCTCCAAAGGTTGCCATGGATACATCAAATTGTCCATTCCATTAAGATTTATGGATGGCGGTGTTTTTTGACCTTGTGTTTGACCTCAAGTGTTTGACCTTGAAAGTCCCTTATGAGAGCATGATACTAGCAAAATCCATAAAACAAATTTTACCTAAAAAATAACTGGTGGTTAAATTCAATGACCAAATATGCAACTCCACTTCAAATTTAAAGTCAAACTCCCGCGATGAGGCTGAGTCATTGGGCGTCTCACTCAATCACCGCAGGTTGGTCGGTGGTCTTTCTGTCTTCTACCGTCTCCTCTCCAGCCTCGCCCGCCCTGCTCTCTCTGCGATTTGTCCCCACCACATTTCCACAGGGCGCTCAAGGTCCGCCAACAACCCCCTTCTGGTAAAACTACCAAAATCACGAATCACTGCTCACCTTCACTCTTTCATTCCTCTTTTTTCCCGCCTTTGGAATAAACTCCCTCACTCTATTCATTCCCATTCTTCCCTCCAGGCCTTCAAAACAGCTGTTCACCACCACCTCTTATCATCCCACATCCAAATCCTCGATCTTTTCTACCCCTGATAATTATCCACCCAAGCCCACCTCCTTCAAATTGCCTGCTTTCCTTCCTGAAAGTCCCTGTAATGTCCATCTTCTATTCCCCATGTTCCCCGTCCCATCCCTCTCCCTTCCACAGATCTCCTAATGTCTCTGTTCCCCACTGTTTTGTCCTTCTCACTCCCTCCCCTCTTGTCTCATGCCCCCCTTGCTGTGCGTTGTGTGTTAGCTCTCACACGAGCCTCGACAAGGTATACCAAAAAAAAGATTAAAATCGACAATCTTCATCAAAGCTCAGGTCAATCAGATGAAAATGTAATATTTTTCAGATTGGAATTGATGATTTTAGAAATTTGACCTTGAGTTGACCTTTGACCTTTTGATCTCAAAAATAGTTGCTTTCCGAATTCAGTGATGCACTATGCGATGGCTGCTTATTTCTCAGGTTAATCCGATGAAAATTGACGAATTTTCAGATGAAATTTGATGATTTTAGAAGTTTGACTTTGAGTTGACCTATGACATTTGACCTCAAAAATAGTTGCTTTCCCAATTCAGTGATGGACTATGCTAATCTTGTTCAAATTTCAAGTCAATCGGATGAAAAATGACGATTTTAGAAATTTGACCTCAAGTGGACTTTTGACCTTTGAGCTCAAAATCAATAGGCTTCTCAGATGACACTACCTCTACAACTTGGTAAAGTTTCATGATGATCGGTTTAGAATTGTGACCTGTAGGCAATTGACAAACAAACAAACAAATAAACCAATGTCACCCTTAGGGTGACCCGTATCTTGCCAAAAGGTGACCACGTGTGACTTCTTTAGGTCACATGAGGTGAACAGAGCTGCTATCCACAGGAGCGACTCCTTGAGGAATATCTGCCTACGAGAGATTCCGATGAGAATCGTTCTACAGAGTAACCATGAAAAATATGTGTTTGCCTCATAACGTCACCAAATGCCGTCATAATGTCTCAAGCTTGACATATCTAGAAAGCACTCATCGAGGTGTTCAATTTGAGGTACTACACGATATGGTTCCTAAAACTTGAAATTTGACTTGGGGTGAAATATGTTTGACCTCAGGCGCTAACCATGAAGGTCAAGGCCAATCGCCACCAAAAACTAATCAGCTGAGCGCCAGACCATATACTATATTCCATAAAGTTTGGAGACGATTCGATTAAAATTACTCAAAAATAAGGGTTTCGTCGACTCCCCTGATTTGCGACAAAGTGACCTTGACCTTTGACCTTGACCTTCAAAATTTTATGCGCTGAAAGGGACCTCTATAGGCCTCTGATATGCGAAGTTACAAAAATTTCCAATGATAACTGTGCTCTGCAGAGTGATTTATACGTGATTACAGACAAAAAACAAACAAAAAAAAAAAATATGAAGGTCAAGGCCAACGCAACCAAAAATTAATCAGCTGAGCGCCAGACATGAACTATATCCCATGAAGTTTGAAGACGATCCGATCAAAATTACTCAAAAATAAGGGTTTCGTCGACTCCCTGATTTGCGACAAAGTGACTTGACCTTTGACCTTGACCTTCAAATTTTTGTGTGCTGAAAGGGACCTCTATAGCCTCTGATATGCGAGTTACAAAAATTTCCAAATGATAACTGTGCTCTGCAGAATTTTTTATACGTGATTACAGACAAACAAAAAAATTAAAAAATAAAAAAATAAAAAAAACATACAAGCTGACTAACATATCTTGCAAAAACTTCGTTTTGGCAAGATAACGAGAATACCTTGTGAGAGCACGATACTTGCAAAACCCATAAAACAAATTTGACCTCAAAAATAACTGGTGGTTAAATTCAATGACCAAATATGCAACTCCACTTCAAATTTCAAGTCAATCGGATGAAAGTTGAAAATTGTAGAAATTCGGCCTATGTTGACCTCAAAAATAATTGGCTGGTTTAATTCAGTGACCTGAAATATAAATCTTCTTGAAATTTCAAGTCAATCGGATGAAAATTGAGGATTTTAGAAATACCGCCTTAGTTGTTGACCTTGGGCCTATGTTGACATTTTGGTCGATGTTGAGCTCAAAAATAATTGGTTAGTTGAATTCAGTGACCTGAAATATAAGTCCTCTTGAAATTTCAAGTCAATCGGATGAAAATTGAGAATTTTAGAAATACCACCTTAGTTGTTGGCCTTGGGCCGATGTTGACCTCAAAAATAATTGGCTGGTTCAATTCATTGAAATGAAATATAAATCTTCTTCAAATGTCAAGTCAATCGGAGGAAAATTGAGGAATCTAGAAATGTCACCTAAGTTGTTGACCTTTTGCATATGTTGACCTTTTGCATATGTTGACCTCAAAAATAATTGACTGGTTGAATTCATTGACCTGAAGAATTAATCCTTTTCAAATTTCAAGTCAATCAGATGAAATTTGAGGATTTTAGAAATCTCACCGTAGTTGTTGACCTTTTGACCTCAAAAACAACAGGCTTCTTGCTTGTGACAAATTCTACCATGTGGTAAAGTTTCGTGAAGATCGGTTTAAAATTGTGACCTGTAGGTGACAGACAGATAGACAGACAGACGGAGAGAATAACAAAATCGACCAACTAATATACTTGAAAAATCTTTGATTTTGCAAGGAACAAGAAGATGCCGTGCATAAAACAAATTTTACCTCAAAAATAATTGGTGGTTAAATTCAATACAACTCCTCTTCAAATGTCAAATGAATCGGATGAAAATTGTCAATTTTAGAAATTCGGTCTATGTTGACCTTTTGGCCGATGTGGACCTCCAAAGTAATTGGTGGTTGAATTCAGTGACCCAAAATATATATCCTCTTCAAATTTAAAGTAAATCGGATGAAAATTGAGGATTTTTGTAATACCAACTTCGGTGTTGACCTTGGGACAATGTTGACCTTCCGGGTGATGTTGTGCTCAAAAATAATTGGTGGTTGAATTCAGTGACCTGACATATAAATCCTCTTCAAATGTCAAGTCAATCGAATGAAAATTGAGGAATTTAGAAATCTCACCTAAGTTGTTGACCTTTGGCCTATGTTGACCTTTTGGTCTATGTTGACCTCAAAAATAATTGGCTAGTTGAATTTGGTGACCTGGAGTATAAATCCTCTTCAAATTTCAAGTCAATCAGATGAAAATTGAGGATTTTAGAAATCTCACCAAAGTTGCTAACCTTTTGACCTTTTGACCTCAAAAAACAATAGGCTTCTTCCTTTTGACAAACTCTACCATGTTGTGAAGTTTCACCAAGATCAGTTTAAAATTGTGACCTGTCGGCGACAAACAGACAGCCAAACAGAAAGAAAGACAGAATAACAAAATCGACGAACCAATATACTTGAAAAATCTTCGATTTTGCAAGTAACAAGAAAGATGTCGTGCAGACCACGATACTTGCGAAATCTATAAAATAAATTTGACCTTAAAAATAATTGGTGGTTGAATTCAATGACCAAATATGTAAATCCTCTTCAAATTTCAAGTCAATCGAATGAAAATTAACAATTTTAATAATCTGGCCTATGTCAAAACTCAACATACTTGTTCGTTGATTCAGTGACCTGATAGGTAAATCCGCTTCAAATTTCTAGTCAATTGAGGATTTTGAAATTTGATAAAGTTGTTGACCTTTGGCCTATATGAAATTTTGACCTTAAAATAAATAGGATTCTGTTGAACCACCAACTCACCATGTAGTGAGGTTTCTGAAGATCGGTTTAAAATTATGACCTGTAGGCGATTAAAGGTGAGTGGACAGACAACAAACGGACAGAGGATAAACATAACCTCCTTAGACCTTCGTTGGCAGAGGTAATTATTCTAAAATTGCATGTAGCAAGTGGTCTGTTGTTCTTGCATATTCTTTTACACCAGGTTACATCGATTGCTATCTTAGAGTGTGGTTCCATCCACCCATCCATGGGGACCATACTCTGTGTAGACCGTTGGTGCTACCTAGCAGTCTCCTTGGCTATTGGGCACAATCCTGGACGGGTGCCACTCCGACACAGTATACCAGCAAGCTGGCACTCATTTTGCGAGCTCGGAAGAATGACAGGCAGAGTCAACCCACCTGGTATTAATTCAACAGGTAGTGGGATTTGAACTCAGAGATCCTAGGATCACAAGCCCACCACGCTAATCATTAAGCCAACACCAGGCATAGAGTGTGGTTGCTGGGTGGGAATACGTTCTCTACCCCAAAACAAAATCACACTCCCATGGATTTGCACGTCAGATATTTCAGATATCTTATCCATTTTGGGTAAAAAGGCAACCAATGTGGTGTGTGTGTGTGTGTGTGTGTGTGTGTGTGTGTGTGTGTGCATGTGTGCTGAGTGCATTTCTCGACAAATATTATATCTGCAATGAGGTTCAGTTTTTATCTTCATTCAGAATTAGCATGTAATACATTTTAATGTTCGGATATAACGTTGAAAGTAATTTTCAACAAATAAATATATTAATCTGAGAATCATATTTCGCTTTTGGATGATGTATTATTTCATTTTAATTTAGAGACAATGTTTGCATCAGTAAAAGTTAAACTTCTATTTCAGCATCAGTAAAAGTTAAACTACCTGGTATCAGTGTCAGTGCAGACATTCAAAGCACAGCATCCAAAAGCAATGTCATGTACCACACTATCAAAGACCGTAGCTTTACAGCCGCATCCTCAGCACGGTAATAGTGAGTAATACAGCCATTGGTTTTCATTACAGCCACCCGTGTTCACATCTCCATGACTTAGTGGCTACAACCATCATAATCAAAACAAAATCAAAATCATGGTCTTCTGAAAGTTCATGCGAATATTTTTCATCAACTCACCGCACTACGCATGTTTAAAATACCACTTGTAAGAGGATTTTACGACGCAATGAAGGCGCAAGTGGTTTAAAATGTCGCACAGCTCATGGCTGATGGAACAATATAATATAATGGATAAAATGATTTTTCTCAACACTTTGTGCAGCAGACTGAGGACATCAGGTTGGCAGGAGAGCAATTTGTGCCACTTTTCAGCACCATCAAGTCCAAAAAATCTCAAACTCTTTAATTGCAATGCAGACAATGTCGAACCTTAATGCATTATTGAGCACATGTCGGATTATCACCAACATGCTGAATTCTTCCTCTGGGAATAAATTTGCAAACTTATTCACTTTTTCACTTGCTTAAGATTAATGGATAATTCAATCTTTCATCTCATCCAAATTGAAGCACTATAACCTCGGTAAGAGGGTCCACCTTTCTGTATTTTCCTGTTGTGGGGAAAAAATTAGTGAAGTGTTGAATAATTATAAATACAGTTTTCATTGTGTTCAAATTGCACCGATATTGATCTAAGGCTCATGGACAAGCTTGTACATGTATCACATGTAGGACAGAGACACAAGTAGACATCAATGTACTTTTTACATGAATTACAAGGGTATTACTAACAAGGGCAAGGGCTGGTCGGGAAACTAACTAGACTGGAAACTGGCTTCGTGATAGGAAACAAATAGTGGCTATGAGTGGGAGGATGTCTGGCTGGGAGGATGTAAGTCGTGGCTCCTCAAGGATCAGTACTCGGACCATTGTTATTCAAAATTTACATCAACGATCTGGATCGTGGGGTTAAACTTTCTAGATTTGGAGATACACAAAGCTTGGAGGAAAGGTAGATAGCAGAGAGGGAGGTGATCAGATTCAGGAAGGTCGAGATACTTTAATAGATGAGGCAAAAGATTGGCAGATGCAGTTTTAAAACAAAAGGAAATGTAAGATGCTGGGGATGAGTAAGAGTAATAATCAAAATAGGGACTACATAATGCAAGGGGTAGCCTTGGAACTTGTCACACAGGAACTTTATACATTGGGAAAGGAGGCAATTACGAGGGGATATGTCAGAGATGTTTAAGATTATGAAGGGTATCGACAAAATAAGTGGAGCAGAGTTCTTCAGCAGAAGAGACATTGACAGCACCAGGGGCCATAGCCTGAAGGTAAAGAAGATGAGAGTTAGGATAGCATTAAGACAGGGGTCTTTCAGTCAGAAAGTAGGTGATGCATGGAATGGTCTCCCGACAAAGGTCGTGGCAGCAGAAAGAGTAGACAGGTTGAAATTGGAATTAAATAGGTACCCAGATGAAACGGAGATGGAGGAGTACAGGAATATTTGTAGGATTTGGAGGTAGATGTTGGTAGATGTGGATGAGTGCTGTTAACTGGAGTTGGTGTCGTGCAGGAATGATTAGCCGAATGGTCTTCTCCTGTGCTGCCAAAGTTCCTTGTTTTATTTCTTGTTGTTGTATTAGGAGACAATGGACAAACATAGTATAGCGGATGGGATTTGAACACGGATTCCCTCCAAAATGAGCCAGGTGATCAGATGAGCTCTGCCTTTTCCGAGTATTTAATCGGACATGTGCAAAATAAATCCCAAGTTGCTCTGAGGGTCAGAACAGTGAACCTCAGAGTGTGGGCTGGTGGCACCTTGAGAGCAGCCCAGGCGTGCATTACACTCTACCTGAGTATTTAGTGAAGCAAAGAGGTTTTTTTGTTTCTAAACTAAACCCAATTTAACAACATTTCTATTATTGGTATATTATATTTCCCAACTATATACATATATATCTGCATTCAGCTAGTTTTGAACCCATATACCTTGAGGATGCAAGTGCAATGTATTTATGACTAGGCCACCGCTGTACACAGCGTAATCTATCTTGTTAGAAGACTACTTGAATATGCAGCATTAAATAATACACTACGGTCTTTAAAAGAAAGGTGGATGAAAAGGTTAATAATTATTGTCCACAAAAGAGCTTTCATGATTAAAGAAAACACAGCTCACTTTATAATGTACAATCAAAAGACGTAAAATAACGATGCAGGTCATGCCTCTCATCCATGGGTGGAAGACAACCATTACTAAAGTTGTGAAGGCAAATCACCAAGTTAAGGGAAGGAATGTATCTGTAACCATCCCAGCAAAGGTTTATTCACAAGTATTGGCTCCTGTAAGCCCAATTCGTTTGATCAAGTTGAATCAGACTGATCAGCACGGCGGCTTCTGAGGCACACATCACTAATAACACGGATAGCCAGGATCCATGCCCATTCAAAGCCTGTTCTGCTTGGAGTACACACAGAGAATACTGATGAAGGTACCTCTCGAAGTTGAGTTCAATGGGGGAATCAACATTTACTGAGGCTAAAGGCAAAGCATAGATATTGTCATGCTAAATTGGCTTTGAGGAGGAAAGGCTTCTGGATTGTGAAACAGCCCAATAATAGTAATGCCCTGCCTGGCACGGTTATAATTTGGTGTGACCACTTGGGACCAGGCAGGGTCACATTATGCTGTTTAAAACCAATCTGATTGCTCATGGGTGGGGCAATGAGTCAGAAAGTAATTGCTAGTACCCTGCTCAGGTGTCTCGTGAAAGTGGGCAAGAATCCTCTTCTGGGCAGCTTGACTGCAAATTCATTATACAACATGATAGGGCCTGGAGGCAGCACTGCAGACATAGGTTCAGCTCAATGAGGATTTATAATTGTGTCAGTGACAAACAAAGTGCATTTTGATTTACTAGTGCGGGCCCGTACGTGCGTGGCCGTACGTGCGTGCCCGTACGTGCGTGCCCGTACGTGCGGGCCCATACGTGCATGCCCCTATGTGTGTGCCCATACGTGCATAGCCGTACGTGCGTGAAAAAAACAAGAAGAAAAAAAAGAAGAGAATTGTGACGTCATTTGTGACGTCATAGCACCGTGTCCTGTTATTGGTTTGGTAAATAAATGGCCATAACTTGGGAACCACTTGTCCGATTAATATCAAACCATGAAAAAGCACATCCACAGGGCCCCAGCAATATACCTGGCAAGTTTCAATTAGATCGGACCAGTGGTTGTCGAGAAACAGCGGTCGCAGACACACAGACAAGCCGGTAGGCGACATGGGTGGTCGCTATATAAATGCATACTAGTCATACAGTTTTTGACGGATCGGGCTGAAAATTTTTGACAAAGAGGTTGATTATAGTGCGCATAAAAGCACGGAAGCCGATTTTTGATTTTTGAAAAAATATATATATATAAATATTTTTCGGATTTTTTCAAACATTTCAAAGTCCCGTTGTTAGGCAACGGTGGCGTCCATAGCAACGGTGCTCAAAAGCATACAACTAGATCCTGGTATGAACCTACCAGTCAAGTTTCATCAAAATCGGTTGACTCCTCTGGCCTCCAGAGCTGTCCATTACATACATACAGACAGACGGAAAACCTGAGAATAACGGTAGTCTCGAGACCACCCAACAGACAGACAGACACACAGAGATTGCTGGAATTATAGATGGATGCTCTATATTTGCCTTGAAACACAGTGTGAACTAAAACATAACTCGGTAAGTGCATACCTCTGGCAGGTTGAACAGTTAACGTTTTGAAGCCCACTGATAGGCTGGCTATGCATCCGGACCTAAAGCAAAATCGAATCAACTTGTTCGTCACATGCCAAACTCATTAAACCAAGTACCCGTCCACTACTTTTGAAAGATCATGCCATATATGGTTATTGGCCCCATCTCTCACCGGTGATGAATCACTTAAATAATTCTGGTAACCGGATCCAGGTCCGGATCCTCACCAAAATCTAATCAATTTGGCCCAGTCACATACCCAAATCCATCTCCATCTGAATCCAGTTAAAACTTTTTGAGATATCCTGTTCACAAACAGACAGACTAACAGGGGTGAATACATAACCTCCGTGCACCTTTGGGTGTGGAGGTAACAAAGTTTCACAGCTTCCTTTGAAGGTGATACAGAGCAATGATGTCACATCCCCTACCTCACCAAGGCGACCAAAGATGCTGATAGTAGTTGCAGAGTCCATGGGAAATGGCATAGAGCGGTTGGCATCTGTTGGAAACTGCCTGAAAACAGCCAGGTCAGTCGGACTGCTCAGCATACTTGGTCGTCCAAAATATGGATCTGATTCTTCACCTACAATGCACACATATGGCATCAAAGTGAAAGATTGCACACATATGGCATGAAACAATTCTTCAGCAAGATTTCTCACTAAGATGAACGTGCATGTTTCTTTGTATACAAGGTAAAGGCTCATGGAAGAGCTAGTACACTGAATGGATCAGGACGTAACAGAACAAAAGCAACAATAGAGAGATAGATAGAGAGATAGAGAGATAGAGAGATAGAGAGATAGAGAGATAAGAAGATAGAGGAGATATAGAGCTAGAGAGATAGAGAGATAGAGGTATAGAGAGATAGAGAGATGAGAGATAGAGAGATATAGAGCTAGAGAGATAAGAGATAGAAGAGATTAGAGAGATAGAAGATAGAGAGATAGAGAGATATAACTAGAGAGATGAGAGATAGAGAGATGAGAGATAGAGAGATAGAGAGATAGAGAGATATAGAGTAGAGAGAAGACTGACTTTTATTGTCCTTTTATTACAAAAGTATAAAAACAATTTGCAAAGGAGAACCATTTTCCATAAGGACACAAAAGTTACATGTTAAGCCCAGTCACACTATGACGTTTTAGCAGCAATGGCAACGTATCAACATGTATGTAAACGCTGGCTTACGCTGAACTTTTGATGTTTTTTTTAAAGATTCGACGTATTCATAACGAGTTGGTCGTATGATAACATATTCGTAACGGACACAGAACGTTTCGTTGTCTTATAGATAACTTATACCAACGAATGCTTAGCCTGTTGTCGCGTTCACAACCTATGCCCAACGATAGTCTAACTTATGCATAGCGCGCTGCCACGATGCCGACGATCACGTGGCTATGCCTATTAAAAGGCTGCCGCACAATGATTCAAATCATAACGCTGGAGAAATGGAGTGTCAACATCGCAGTCACACCTTGGCATCTGCCAGCGTATGCCGACCTCTGAAAAATGCGTCTAAAACGCTGGCGACGATCGAATACGGTATGGTAAGTTTGTATACGTGAATAAACGCTAAAGTACGCTATCATACGTCGTAGTAAGGTGGAAGTACGTCTTGAAATTTTAAACGTGTTAAAATTTTACGATGTACTTGCCCGTATTGCCTCACACGTTCCGCATGCGATGGAATAAGTTGTACGCACGATATGCGATCGTTGGCACACGTCGACAAAAGTTACTTGTAAGTTACGCATAAGTCGAAACACGTCGAGGTAATGGTTAGCGTCAGTGTTCCAGACTCCCTGGTTTTTTTTTTCTTTTTTTTTTCTTCGGTATGAACGGTGATGTTGACGCTTCGATTCTAGTGCGGTTATAATATAATGTAATTAATAGGCTGCCGCTCACGATTAAATCATAACCGCACTAGAAATCGTAGCGTCAACATCACCGTCATACCAAAGAAAAAAAAAAAAACAGGAGTCTGGAACACTGACGATAACCATTACCTTGACATGTTTGACTTATGAGTAACTTACAAGTAACGTGTGTGGACGTGTGTCAACGATCGCGTAACGTGCCTACACACGTTACTCATAGGTTAGAAATAAGTTTGGGTACGCTAAACATTACCTCGACGTGTTTCGACTTATGATTAACTTACAAGTAACGTGTGTCGACGTGTGTCAACGATCGCATAACGTGCTATCAACTTATGGCCAGCGTAGCGGAATTTGTGAGTCATACCTGGCATAGTCGTAAATTTCAAGCATGCTAAAATTTGAGGACAACCGCAAAGTACAACGATGAAAGCCAGCGTACTACGACGTATGGCAGTGTTTTTCAGCATGCTCTCAATGTTTCCAAAACTTACCCATAACGTATTCGACGTGTGCCAGCGTTTTAGACAAATTTTTCAAAATCGCATAAGCTGGCTAAAACGTCAAGGTGTGACTGGGCCTTAAGAATACAGGTTACATTCATGATAGCAAAAGTGATCAGTTCGTAATAATAGACCATTTTGAACAGTACAAAGTGCATCATTTAGAGCCCACACACTTTAAAATGCACATTTTGTTTATGAAGGTGTAAAAAGAAAATTCCATTTTAATACGGGCAAAAGATTCCTTTAAAACAAGCCAGAAGGTTATCAGCACACCCTGAAATTTTCAATTTTTGCTTTCCTTGAGCGATAAATTGACTTCTTTGCAGTGGCATTGAGAAATTGGCCAAAACACTTCCAGTGGATGGGTTTTGGATTCAAAGCCAAAATAAAAACTTTTAAAGTGAACTTCAAAGAAAGCTGGAGCACAATTCGCAAAGCAAACCAAACAAAGGATCAAGCGTGCACATTCAACATAAGCATGTGACAAGGTCTCGAGAGTTCCACAGAAGGACATTGGTCAGGTATTTCAGAGGAGAAAACATGCAGGAGTTTATTGGTCGGTAATACCATGTGCCAGCCTCCAAGACAGTATAGCAGTTTTCTTTGGAATAAGAACATGGAAAAGGCTTTCCAGTTAGGTTGGAAGGGTATTCTGAGGCAAGTAGTTGTGCCACTTCCTTGACTGCCAAGTCCTAAAGAAGGTCAATTGGTTTAACACAGGCCTGGTAAATGTGACGTTTCCTCAGACCTACTTGTGGTGTGATTCCAAAATGTATTCTTGGTAAATGTTTACAATTGAACCGGAAATCATGACAGTGGGAGTGAGTACGAAATTGGGAGAGAGGATTTGATTCGGCACAGTTGAGCCATCGCCAGTGCGAGGAGTTTCTCCCAGTGTACCTTAACTCTCGGTACACCTAAGTACTTCACATAATAGAAAAGATACTTGGCGGTAGGACCGTATGCCAACCTTGATTGCTAGTGCTACAGCACTAAAACCATCTCGTGTTGTCAATCATTACATCAGAAACGCAATGGACACCGTTCGATAAAATGATCGATAAAGAACGCTCCGTTCTTATTCTTTTAAAAAGAGAGTTGTGAAACAGAGGTTCTTCAAAAACATATCTTTGGTGTAGGAAAGATAATCACGGTCACTATAAAAAACCCAAGCATTTAAAATGCTATTATAAAAGGTGGAAGCAAGGACAAATCAATACATTTCAATTCATTATAAATCCTGATGAAAAGTCAAGCATACCAGCTTGACGAAGGATGAGAATGGCAGCGGACCTCCAGACTAAGTCCGAAGGACCGTAGAGAAGCCGCCAGATTGAGGCGACGCCGAAGGCCATTGCCCTGCATCAATGTCCACAAGACCCTGTCCACCTTCTCCAATGGAAATTCAGGATCTGTGGCGAAGCCAGTGTTTTCCACTCCAGAAAAAATTTAAGGTTTTCTGTAGTCAACAAAAATGTTCAGGAGTGGTATGGCTTGATCCTGTGCCACAATAGAGATGCTGCTAAGTTGTTGATGACCAGGACTCAGCCTCGATAAGAGAGCAAAGTCAGTAAGCCTTTCCATTTCAGCAGCTTTTGTTCGAGAGCTTCAGCGAGACCTCCCAATTCTTTGCTTGTGTTGCTGCATCACCGATGAAAACGCCAAGGTACTTCATTCCGTTGTAAGACCAGGTGAGGGTTCGGAAGAACAGCATGGGCAGCTGGCATGGCCGATCCACAGTGCCTGCACTTGTTCCAGTTTATGCAGCTGAAGAAGCTAAACCATAATAGTTCAAAAGTCCACCAGTTTCTTGATCTCCTTGCTTGTGCGTACAATGCACAAATATCATCAGCATAGCAGAAACTTTCACAGGTTTGACTTGCAGATTTGTGTAACCAGTTAAGAAACTGCGCACTTTGATTGGAGAGGCTCGATAGTTAGAGAGTACAAAATGCCAGACAAAGGAATCCTTGACGATACCCCTTCCAACCTTTACAAGTGAAGTCAGTTCAGAGTTTACTCTGAGTACTGAGGAAATGCCATGATAAAAGAGTTTAAGGGAGGTAAACCTGGACCAAGTCCAAAACACTCGAGAACCTTGCAAAGATATGCATGACTAACACGGTCAAAAGCTTTCTCTTGGTCGAGCACAATCAAACCAAGATTATCATTTTTAGCTTTGCACACGTCCCAAAGATCTCTTATCAGGAATATGTTGTCATGTATCTGTCTGTTAGGAAATAATGGACTGATCACTTTGAATCAAAGATTCTAGAAGGGGGAGATGCGTCGAGCTAGAGCTTTGGAAATATTTTATAGTCAGAGTTAAAAGAGAGATTGGGCGCCAGTTGCCAACGACTGAGGGTCCCCTTTTTCGGTAATAAAGTAATTACTGCTCTTCGACAGCTCATTGGCAATTCCCCACTTGTAAAGAACTAGTAAAGCTCCAAAAGCTCTGGACCTAGTAAGACCAAAAAGGATTTGTAAAACTCGACTGGAGGCCGTCTAGTCCAGGAGATTTCCAGTCGGCAGAGAAGCAGCGAGAGTGTAAGTTCTTCCAAGGAAGTAAGAATCAAGCTGATCCCTTTGAGTAGCACTTAACGTGGGTAGATCAGACGTGAAGTATTGCATTGCATCATTGTCAACATCGTTTGCCTTAAACACGTCTGAGAAGAAGTTATAGAATTCCCTCTTTAGCTATTTGTGATGTCACGATGTCCCCAGTTGAGAGCATTAGGGTTTCAATTTGCCTTTGATGGGTGGTCTTTTTTACAAAATGAAAGAAAAATTTTTTGGAGAGTCCAATTATAAATCTGATCCATCCGTAATCGGATATCATAGCACCTTTCACTTGATAGTCAAAAGATCATTTAAAAGGGCCTTTTTCCAGTAGCAGATGTTATTTGTTGCACTGGGGTTGTTTGCAACATCAGATTGTAATTTCAGTATTTCTTTTTCGAGTACAATCCTTTCCTTTTTTGCACTAAAAGATGAGAAGTGATTAAACTGTTGCAAAAGACGGCAATTTGTTCCTTTGCGTAGTCCCACCATAATCTAGGGCTACTAAATATCTTTTCGTTCGATGAGGCTATTCTAAAACACCCTAAAGGCTTCACAAAAAGTAACATTCTCAAGTAACATGACGTTAAATTCCAATACGGAGTGCCATGTTGCGGCAGAGCAAGCTTAAAGAGAATGTTGTCACCAGATGATCAGAGAAAAGAGAAGGCACGATATCAGATTTTAATATCTTATCAAGCATTGTAGCGTTGACATAAATTCTGTCTAACGGGCTAGAGTGTGTCTCTGGACACACATCTTAACCAGGTGAACTGACGTGTCTGGTGTTTGGATCCACAAACATCCATGAGTCCCACAGTTTTTATAATTTTTTCCAAAGTTTTGGCAGATTTGGATGTGGCTCCACACTGTTTCTGTCTAAAGCAGGGTCAAGGGTACAGTTGAAGTCACCTCAGTATGAAACACACAGTTCAAGTTCAATTGTGCTTAGAAAGGCCTTTAGTTTAAGGAAGAAGTTATACTTTTCAAATTCTCATTGGGGCATAAATGTTTACAAAAAATAAAGATTTGATTGTTGCAATGAACTGAAGACAAGCCAGACGTCCAGGAATTATTTCATTAAAATGAACTTGCGAGAGGTTAATGAAGGAGAGACAAAGAAGGCAATCCCGACAGTGAAGGAATTGATATCATTGAAGAACCACTGACCCTTCATGAGCCTTCTCCATTGGGCTTGGGCAGTCAGATCTCCATGCGTCTCTTGCAATAACAAGACGTCCAGGTGCAAATGCCGAGTGAGGTCTTTTACCTGAACTTTGCGTTCTAAACTAGAACACCATTAATGTTTAGACTTCCAAATTGACATTCATGTGCTTAGAAAGGTAAGAAGAAAAATAAAAATAAGAGAACACACCATAAGGACCTCACTTCAGAAGCTCCTGTCGAGCTTTCTGGATCATTTTTAACCTCCGCCATCGAAGATCGGAGGTTACTGTTTTCACCCCTTTCTGTTTGTTTGTTTGTGAACAATTGCGGAAAACTCCTCGAGGATTTTGACAAACTTGTGGGGGGGTTAGGTATGGTCCAAGGATCATGCCATTAGATTTTGGACTTGGTCCAAGTCCAATATGGCCGCTTAGCGGCCATTTTTGAAAAATATATTTGAATTTTTTTTTTTTGCATTTCTACATGTTTAAGTGATTTACAAAACCCCCCCCTCAAAAAAAAAAATTTTGCAACTTTTTTTCAACAAAATTTCGATTTTTTTTTTTTGCATTTCTACATGTTATAAGTGATTTCCAACAAAAAAAAACATGCCAAAATTATAATTGCGGCTGATTTTGGAACTTCAGGTGGATATACACGTAAAATCAATTTTTGTCTCAAGGAATCTAGTTATGACGAATGAATTGAGTATGTAAAAGTTAAAAGTAAAAGGAAAGTTGCAAACTATAACTCTGTGAGCATGTTGACGTCAAATTGAATGAATAGGATATCAGGTTCACTTGAGTGACCTAGCAATTGGCGCGGAGGTTTTGCACTCTACCGAGTGCTCCCCCTCTCTAGTTTTAACCTGTGCTTCTGAGCCTCAGTGAAGTTTGGGGTGACAGGGTTACGCACAATTTTTCAATTTTGTAATTTAACACCGGAAGATCAGGGAAATGATCTTTCAGTTCAATATCTCTCTTACGATAGAGTCCTCAAGAAGTCCGAAGCTTGTCATCCGAAGTCTCCTTTCAGCCTTTAGAATCTGAGAGAGCGTCTTGACTTTCACTATCAGATTCCTCACATGGGGAATCGATTGGTGTTTCAGTTTCATTGTGACATCACATGATTGCTCGGTTTCAATGAAACAAACTTCTTCGGCGGCCTTATGTATCAGAGTTACGCCTGGAGATTCTCGGAGTGTAAGAGAGGAGACTCCAAGCCTGTCCGTGACATGGCCACGGTGCTCGGGTCATGAGTGTCACTCTCCATTGGGGATTTAAACTATCCTCATTGTCCTCATGGTTCTTAGTTGTTTCATTATTGTTTGTTAGAGAGAGACTGTAAAAGTTTCTCTTCCTCCTGTGACTGTTGGATATGGGAGCAGTCTACTGTTACGGCTGTGGAATCGGCATAACATCATTCAGGTCCCGTAGATGAGGTATTTCTGAGTACATGTTAGTTAGCCCAACCCATTGTTTAGAGGGAATTAAATGTGATTCATTCGGGCTGCGATACTTTGGTTAGGCGTTTTTCTGTTCTGCTTTATTTTCGAACCAACCACACTTCAACGCCAGCAACGCCAACCACACTTCAACGCCAACGACGCCAACAACAACAACGCCAACCAAGCCACCACTCCAACAACGCCAGCACCGCCACCCTCACAACCACGCCACATCTCAACCACGCTACCTACACCAACGAACGCCATCCTCAGCGGTCTACGTACGACGGTTTCCGCGTGGGAACCGTCGAGCGCGATGGGGAAGGGAGAACCCCACAGCGAGGACGCGCGTTTTCCCGCTATTTTTTCCTTCCTTGGCCCGGCGCAGAACGGCTTCGCCTCGTCCCCACAAGCCGGAGTGGGAGGAAACGAGAGGAACGCCCCCTTCCTCGAAGCGCCTCGAAGGAAGTGGAGCCGAGAACGGGCGTGGCGTCGGCGTATAAGAGGCGAGGCGCTGAGGCTTCTCTCTTCTCGTCGTCGTTGTCAGCTCTTCTCTTGTCTTCTCGTCGTCGTTGATTCAGCTTCGCTTCTCTTCTCGTCGTCGTTGATTCAGCTCTTCTCTTGTCTTCATGTGTTCGTGTTTCAGCTCTTCTCTTCTCCCGTTCATCGCTCTTCTCTTGTTCTCGTCGTCGTTGATTCAGCTCTTCTCTTGTCTTCTCTTCGTCGTCGGACTCTTTCGTTCTTCTCTTCGTCGGTCGATTCTCTCGCTCGCTTCCATCGGCACGAGATCGCGGACCACGGCGAGTGACGTTCGCCAGACTCAACACAAGAGTCGACTTCCATTTTTTTTTGGGTTTGTGTGTGAACGTGTGTGTGTGCGCCGTGTCTCGCAAAGTAGAATTGTGTAAGTGTCCGTGTGTCGCGATATTCGTTGTAGCTCTGCGTATTGTTTCTTTTGTTGCCTTTCTTTTCTATTTGATATATGTGCATTTATTTAATTATTATTGTCTGTTAATTTCATACTGTTTGCTATATGTGTCTCTATGTTGGTGTCGTTGTAAATAAATGTGCTTCTGTTGAATTCTTTCCCCCGTTTCCCTGCGTCCTTCCTTCGTTGGGTCTCCATCTTGTTTCATGTAAAGGGTTCGTCGTGGGATATCACAATTATCGAACGTCAAGGCGACGATAACACGCTCGGTATCCCGTTAGCATGGAACGGGTCACTTAAGCGGCCCGGTAATCGGCCTTGTGCGAGGTACAACCCCTCGGTAGTACCCGTGCGGGTACTTAGGTATTCGACTTTCGGCGATTCACCCTATTTTCGCGCGGTAGAATGCGGATGGGTTGTGGTGAGGCGAAAGGTCCACCCGTGACCCGCGTTAGCCGGAGGGTCACGACTGAATGTCCGTCCGGTGGGCGAGGCGTCGCGATTCGAGTCACGTGGCCGATCGCACGCCGACGGGCGCGAATTCGCAACACTCGGTGTCAAGAGACGGGAAAACGGACTCTTGTCTCCAAGCAAATTCATAGGGAATCGGTCCAGGGTGAGAAGCGACCCCGATTCCCTCCAAATTACGAGCGATAAAATTACCCCTTACGTGGAATTAAGAGGCGTCTCAAGCGAGCGGGAGCGGGGGTAATAGAAATGGATGTAGAGTGTTTAGAATCCATGCCCAGGACGAGATCCCGAGCAGACATTGGTTGCAGGAACAGTTCCCCCACGAACAAACTCAGAGCCCGAAATGGGCGCGGCCGCGGTGTATGACACCCCCCCACCCTCCCCGTCAAAACCTTCCCCGGCCCCAGCGAAACCGCGACCGATAATAGCGGACTCGTCCTGCCAGGGCAGGTGACAATGCGGCAGATTATTGAACTCGCGCAAAGCATGATCAACAAAATGGATGGAAACGCACGCAAAATGATGGAGTGAACAAGCAGATGGAAACAAACACAAACGAAATGAAATCGAATATGCAACAATGATGGACAAAATGGATGCGCACACACAGCATTCGTAAGCGATATGCGAACTGCGGGGTGAGACGCAGCAAATGGCCGGAGCCTGCAGGCGGGCATGAAGCTACAACAGCGAAGTGCGTAATGGCGACCGCCACGTTTGGAGCGAACGAGCTGGGAGGGGGTGCAACGGTTGTCAGGCCCGCGGTGAAGGCGGGTGAGGAAAAATAATTCGGGAGACGTGTTGCGAAAGTGTGGAGGTGACGGAAAAAAGTGACGGTAACCGAGAGGGAAAAATTAATTGGGCGAGGAGACGTGCACGAAGGAAAATAAAATGGTGGAGTGTGAGAAAAGACTGCAAGACATGACGAAGAGAGGTGATAAGCTGGGACTGGAGGAAAAACAGGAGACAGAGGAACTGGGAAGACGGATAGACAACACAAGGGCAAGCCGGAGGTCAGTTAGAAGCCAAAGCAAGGTCGGAGGGTGCAGAGATGAGAAAGGAATTAGAGAAGAAAACTGAGTTACAGAAACACCAAAACAAAGAGACGGAATTACAAAACGAACTGAGAGTGTTAAAAAGAGGAACAAGAAAGAGTACTGGAAGAAACAGCAATGAGACAGGAGAAAGAAATCAGTCAGTTGAAAGAAATAACGAGATTACAGAATGAGGAGAAAGACAGTGGAATAAAAAAACTGAAAGAGTATGAATTTAAAATTGAACGACAAAACGAAAAAATTGTTGGAATGCGAGAAGTTGAAGGAGCAAAGATGAAGCAGAAGAGAAATGAGGAGATTGAAGGACACAACGAGATTGGAGAGGAAGAGCGAGAGGAACAATGGGATAGAAAAACAAGGAACATGAAGCCGAGGCTTGACAATTGAAAGAAAGGTGAGGCTGAGTACGAGGAAGATAGACAAAGAACAGCGATGAAACACAAAATGGAAATAACCACACATGAAGAAAACATGAAATTGGAGAGGGAAAGACAGGAGAAGGAACAAGGAAGAGTAAGAGACAGGCAGCAACTGAAACACAAAAAAGGAGATTAACCAAATGAAGCAAACCATGAAAATGGAGAGGAAGGACAGGAGGAGGAACAAGGAAGGTAATGAGAGAACAGCGAATGAAACACAGGAAGGAAATGAGCCAATTGAAAGAAACGATGAGATTGGAAAGCGAAGAGCAGGAGAACTGTGGGAAAGGAAACAAAAACTATAGTTTGAAGTTATGAACTGAAGGAGAGAATAAAATTGAAGTCCAGAGAGATGGAAAAACTCCAGAAAGAACAGAAACTAATAAATGTATAGAGACGCGGGAGACAGAAAAGTAGAGGAGAGACTGCATGATAATGACGGGGTTAAAGGAACAGAACACACACACACACAGAGGTAGTGGAGGATAAGGGGTGAGCTCGCGGACTGGGTAGAGACCCGGTGCGAGCAGCGGGATGGCTGCTCCGGAACGAGGGAGGAGTATGCCCCCTTGAAGCGATCACGACCAGGTGGTTCGGTCGTGCCAAGCGGAGTTGAAGGACGAGTGCTGTGGATAGGTGCACGTGCGCTTGGGGGTATAGAGCCCGGAACCCTTGTGGGACACGAATCCCCAGTGTGTTGTGCGGGGTGTGTGTTTGCGATGTGCGGACATGCGTGCTTTGCGGCACGCAAGGTGTGAGTGTGTCCCGTGTGGGGAAGCGACCCGTGTGTGAGTGGTGTGGTGGCATGTGCCGGAGTGCGTGCTTCCCAGCGTGCCGTGTGTGAAAGGCACCGCAGGTGTGAGGCACCGTGTTTGGAGGGAGCCACGGTGCGGGTGAAAGACCACGGGTGGTGACGGCGGTGTGCGCCAGAAACGGCACGCGTGTGCGAAGCACGGTGTGTGAGAATGCGGTATGTGAGGAGACAGTGTGTGTTAGGTCGCGGTGTGTGAGGGAGATGTCGGTGGGCATGCGGACATGCAGCCGCGTCTCCCGGTGTGAATGTGAGTGTGTTGGAGTGAAGTATGTGCGTCGGACCGCAGGTGTGCGTGGGTTGAATGGCGACGACGGCGACAGAGAGACACAAGCCGTAGCGCCGTAGTTTGTTTTGGGGACCGTGCCGGGTTCACCAGCGGCGAGCGCGAGGTCCGTGCTGTGCAGCGCACGAGACCCCACGTGCTCGCTTGCGGGAGTGAAGCCCGGTCGGAAACGCCAGCGGTGGATTTGCCATCCCGCGGACGGACAAGTCTAGGCAGGTAGACGAATTTGCCGGATGGGTTCTCCACGCGAGCTTGTGTTAAGCTCCAACGGGCAGAGCACATGTGTTCGCGTGGGGAGCCCCACGGAGTGCGAGGTTTGCTTTGGGGGTGCGTAGGTGACGTCATGGTGCACGTGTGTTCGGGATCCGGCAGGAGGGTGAATCCTGCTGGATGGTACCGTCCAAGAGGATGAGGTACGCGTTGCAGCTGCATGACGTCACGGGCAAGGTGCAAAGTGCGCGAGCGTGAGTTGCCGCGCTGGTGCTGCGCATAATTGGAAAAACAAAATTAATATAGCAAGCCTCGCTTTCGGGTGAACAGGATTCCCTGGCAAGGGTGGAAGACCCCCTTGGCAGGGCACAGGATGGGAATAGTTAGGGGAAGGGTTAGTGTTAGTTAGACCGGACTTCATGGGCAGGGGTAATCCTCATGGGGCCGTGGAATGGATTAGTTAGAGGGATCGTAGTGAGCTTTAGGAGGGAATAATGAATTTGAGGAAGTGACAGACAGTGAGTGTGTAGCGGGACGTAGCTTAGCTACGTAGTGTTAAATGGAACGGCTATAGTGTAAGGGACGACGTGGGAGCACGAGTTAGTTAGGGGATTTAGTGAGCAGGATGGCAGAGATCAGCGATGGAGTTGTGTTGAAGTTGGGAGAGTGTGATGGAAACATGTTGAGTGGGTGAGGCCAGCGGGTCTGTGTGAGTGGAGCGAATGTGGAATGCATGGTGCGATGAGTGATTGGGGGGAGAGTGACTCCCGCCAAGGACCGGGGTCAGTGTAAAGTGAGTTAGCCGGGTTAGTTAAATTGAAAATGGAGGTCGTTTTGCTGTTGGTGGGAATGTAGGCTCGAAACCCGTTGGAGGGGTGCGGAGCCCTGTTGACGGGCTGGGAGCGTGGCTGCGAACGGTGAGTATCGCTGAGTGGGTACCCGGGCACCGGCTAGTCGGCCGTGGTAGGCAAGGCCCATGGGGGGCGGTTAGCGTAGTGGGCCGGGTGCGCGCTTGGTGCGGGGGCCTGGAGCGCCGTGCCGCGTGGGCAGTGTCGTGGGCACGGATGACCTCGAAAGGGGCCGGGCGCCAGCTGCCACGTGTGCGTTTCAGGGGAGTTGCATGGGGGCACTCCGGTGTTTAGGGAGCTGGTAGGCTCGGAGGCAGTGTAGTGCCCGGGGTGCCATCGTAGGGGATTCGGCAGAGGGTCGTGCCTGCCAGGGGAGCCACGCGTCCCAGCCACGAAACCGTGCAAGGGCACGAGGGAAATTCGAGGGCGAGCCCGAATTGTAAGGACACAAACACGGCGACGGGAATCTGGGTTGTTAGAACCATAGATTAGCGAGAGGCGCTTGTTGAAAGCCCCGGGTAGTTTAATAGTTAAATGGATAGGTAGATTAGGAAGTGTACCCCTCCGCACCATCCATCCTTCGCTCTCGTTGTGGGCCGCTGGACCACGTTGGGTTGAAGATCGCTGAAGTCTGGGAGGCATCTGAGCTCGAGTTGGCTCGGCACAGGAGCTAGCCTCTCCTTATTCCCTCCCGGGAAGGGAACGTAGGGTTGGGAGTAGGTGGGGACGATAGGTTAGCGAACAGAGACAGTAAAGGGGTTAGGGACGATTATAGTGAGGAAGTAGGGAAGTAAACATAAAAACAACAAAACAAAAAAAGTGTGGGCTAAATTGGTTTTTGACAAATTAAGGGAGTGGGTATGGACAGTGACAGGCAAAGGCGAATGGTGGAGGGAGACCGTAGGTAGGTCGAGCCCGCCTTCTGCGAGTGGCCAGCACCACCGCACTCCCTCCACCAACCTCCACGGCACGGGAGAGGCCGGCCACTTAATCGGCAGCTGTTGTTTTGCTGCAGGCCTGTGCGGTCGGATCGTCCGACGGCTGTTTTTCTGCAAGGCCTGTGGCCACTTCGTTTGCCGGCTGTGTTTGCCTGCAAACGGCCTTTCTGCAGGCTGTTGTTGCCTGCTCACCTTTGCTTTTGCCCATGCCATGCCACTCTGCGTTGCCCCGTTCAATTTGCTTTACCGCCCTGTTCATTTCCATGTGCGCCAGGATCAACAAGCAACAGTTTGCAAGCTGCAGGAACTGTCTGTTGCAGCTGCAACCAGGGCCTGCAGTGGGCGCGTGCACCGTTGTTTCGTTTGACTTCTTTTTTCCTGCAGAGTTCATTGATCCTGGCCATGGTTTAGTGTAAATTTTAATTAAGAGGTTAAGTTTATTGTAATATGAGTGTGCCCCCGGATGTATGTCTTGCGCCGGCAATTTAGTTATCGTCTTGATGAGTGAGTTGTTAGTTAGTTACTCAGCCCTCAGGTTATTTATTTTGGGACACGAATACATGAATGTCGCATCAGGATCCGTAGGTAAACGTACTAGGGAGACTACACATGATGGACACAGATAATTTGACGACTCGGACGAGTCTGTAAAAAGGGAGGGGGTAGTGTTACGGCTGTGGAAATTCGCAATAACATCATTCAGGTCCCGTAGATGAGGTATTTCTGAAGTACATGTGTAGTTAGCCCAACCCACTTGTTAAGGGAATTAAGTATTCATTTCGGTGCGATACTTTGAGTTAGGCGTTTTTTCTGTTCTGCTTTATTTTCGAACCAAACACACTTCAACGCCAGCAACGCAACCACACTTCAAACGCCAACGACGCCAACAACAACAACCCAACCAGCCCACCACTCAAAAACGCAGCACCGCACCTCACAACACGCACCATCTCAACCACGCTACCTACACCAACGAACGCCATCCTCAGCGGTCTACGTACGACGGTTTCCGCGTGGGGAACCGTCGAGCGCGAGTGGGGAGGGAGAAGTCCCACAGCGGGACGCGCGTTTTCCCGCTATTTTTTCCTTCCTTGCCGGCGCCAGAACGGCTTCGCCTCGTCCCCCACAAGCGGAGGTGGGAGGAACGAGAGGGAACGCCCCTTCTCGAAGCGCCTCGAAGGAAGGTGGAGCCGAGAACGGGGCGTGGCGCCGGGCTATAAGAGCGGAGGCGGCTGAGGCTTCCTCTTCTCGTCGTCGTTGATTCACTCTCTTTGTCTTCTCGCGTCGTTGATTCAGCTTTCGCTTCTCTCTCGTCGTCGTTGATTCAGCTCTTCTTCGTCTTCTCGTCGGTTGATTCAGCTTTCTCTTGTCTTCGTCGTCGTTGATTCAGCTCTTCTCTTGTTTCTCGGTCGTTGATTCAGCTCTTCTCTTGTCTTCTCTTCGTCGTCGACTCTTTCGGTCTTCTCTTCGTCGTCGTTTCCTGTCGCTTCCGGGTTTCGGCACGGAGAGAGCTCGCGGACCACGGCGAGTGAGTTCGCCGAGGACTCAACCTTAAGGGAAGTCGACTTCATTTTCTTTTTGGTTTTGTGTGAACGTGGTGTGTGTGGCGCGTGTCTCGCAAGTAGATTGTGTAAGTGGTCCGTGTGTCGCGTATTCGGTGGTAGCTCTGGCGTCATTGTTTCTTTTGTTGCTTTCTTTTCTATTTGATAATGTGCATTTATTTATTATTATTGTTTCTGTTAATTTCATACTGTTTGCTATATGTGTGCTCTATGTGTGGTGTCGTTGTAAATAAATGTGCTTCTGTTGAATTCTTTCCCCCGTTTCGTGCGTCTTCTTCGTTGGGTCTCATCTTGTTTCATGTAAAGGGTTGTCGTGGGCTAATCAGCCGATAATTTCTGAACCGTCAAGGCCGACGATAACACCGCTCGTTATCCGTTAGCATGGAAGGGTCGCTTAAGCGGCCGTGTCCGAAGTCGCCTGTGGCGGGTACAACCCTCGGTAGGTTACCGTGCGGGTACTTAGGTATATCGACTTTCGGGCATCCACCTATTGCGCGGGTAGAAATGCGGACTGGGTTGTGGTGAGCTGAAAGTCCACCGTGACTGGATCCGCGTTAGCCGGGAGGTCACGAACTGAATTGTCCGTCCGGTGGGCGAGGCGGTGGATTCGAGTCACGTGGTCGATTGCAGCCGACGGCGCAAATTCGCAACACTACATTAGGAACGTCTTGTGCGAGCGGACGCTCTGTGTGGGTGGAGACGCTGATTGCAAGATCAATACGATTGCTTATTTGATGATTTGAACAAGCGACGTTTCTGGATTACTTTCTTCTTCCAGAAAGGCAAATCTGTTATTACATGGAAATTCCAGTAATATTTTCCGCTGATTTGCCTTTTAGCCAGAGGTGACACACTGGTGCAAGGGATTTACGTTCTTAACTTTTGAGACGGTAATGAACCATACTTACACTGTCATGGCTCATTGGGAGGGAGCGTGTCCACTTGTTGGTTAATTTATCCTGCATCATTGGGTGGGGCGTGTCCACTTGTTGAACGAGTTTGTCCTGTCCGTCATTGGGAGGGGGGTGTCCACTAGGGATACAACTTTTTTGCAACTCCATAGCCGTATATATTCTGATGACTTTTGCTAGAAAACAATGACAATCAAGTGTTTTTTTTGTATTTGTTCAAAAAAGTTCACATGACTAACTTTGAAATTTTTATACTCGTTGCATTTGGGTGGATTTCCAAAAACTAGAACCTGTTTAATTATTATTTAACTTTAAAAAAGCCTTACTACCCTACAAGACTGCTTTGAAATCCTTGATAAATCACTGGAAACAAGAGCCATCAAACTAAACATAGCAGAAGCAATCAATGCTGTAAGCGAGCATTAAGGTCATGCAAGTCATGCAAATTTCAAAGTTAGTCATGGGTGAACTTTTTTGAACAATACAAAAAAACATTGATTTCATTGTTTTCTAGCAAAAGCTATCAGAATATGATACAGAACTATGGAGTTGCAAAAAAGTTGTATCCTAGTGTCCACTTGTTGAACGAGTTTGTCCCCGTACGTCATTGGGAGGGGCGTGTCCACTTGTTGAACGAGTTTGTCCCGTACGTCATTGGGAGGGGCGTGTCCACTTGTTGAACGAGTTTGTCCGTACGTCATTGGGAGGGGCGTGTCCACTTGTTGAACGAGTTTGTCCGTACGTCATTGGGAGGGCGGTGTCCACTCGTTCAGCCGGTTTATCCTGTCCGTTCGTTGAAAGGGAAACGTTAACATTAATCTGTGAGTCGTTGTTACTGGAAGTCTGCGTTTTCCAAAGAGGCAAAACTGTTTAATGTGTCCCACTGCACCACAACCAAAGCACTTCAGGGTGTCAGTGTTAACATATACTTGGTAATCGTGACTATTTCAGTGATTAAAATAACGTTCAGAGAAGGATAATCTTGTTGAGTACACTAAATACTTGTCTACGGAAACATCAGTACTGGGACTTCGTCTTTGCTCCCAAAGGGGGCATTATTAGAGGGACACGCAGTGTCCATAGCGCCTGCAGCGCTTAAAGATTATCCCGTCAGAATGGCGGTATATTTGAGATCACCACTTTCTGAGCAGGAGTCTAAAGGATAAGTCATCACAAAGCGTCCAGAGTCGAGGGACAGGCCTTGTTGGACGATGAGACGACGTGCTCTTCGTCGGACACAAACACGATAACCCGTTTATTCAGCGCGACGCGGCTCGTACCTCACGAACCGGATCATGTTCCGATCGCGAGACCAATCGCCTCCACCGAAACGCCTCGGGTGTAGAGCAGGCGACGCCATTTTTCACGATAACCGTTCGAACGCGGATATCGCTGCGAACGAGCGGCCGCCATGTTTCACCACACGGAGACCGACGTCTTCCTCACTCAGGAAGAGGAAGTCACCAAAACCCGACCTTTCCCGAACTTGGGAAAGGGAGCGCTAACCAACAAAATAAGGAAAGATAAGGCGAAAAATTAAAAAAGCAAAAGAAAGGTTTAAAGCGAAAAGTTTTTGAAGCGACTTACAGGGACGCGCCGAGAAAACCGACGATACCAAACTAGCGGCGCGACGAGCTCTTCTCTTCTCTACACAGAGGGGAAACGAGAAAACCTCACGAACAAACAACACGAACACAGGGAGTGAAATGGGCAATGTGGGAACAAACCAGCACAACGGAGGACAGGAACTCACGACACGAAGCAAGCAGCCGCATGACAGTACACACAAGAACCAACGGCCAGCAGGGGGCGAGAGAGAGAAAGAGAGAAAGAGAGAAAGAGAAAAGAGAAGAGAGAGAGAGGAGAGAGAGAGAGAGAGAGGAGAGAGAGAGAGAGAGAGAGAGAGAGAGAGAGAGAAGAGAGAGAGAGAGAGAAGAGAGAGAGAGAGAGAGAAACCAAGGGCAGAGTTGAAGAAAAATAGAGGGAGACTTGGACAAATAATGGTGTGGGGATGCACGAGGGGTCGAGGGGATGCAGCGAGGGGTTGAAGGGGATGCACGAGGGGTCGAGGGGGATGCACGAGTGGTTGAGGGGGTGCATGAGGGGTCGAGGGGATGCACGAGGGGTTAGGGGGTGCACGAGGGTCGAGGGGGATGCATGAGGGGGAGGGGGATGCAAGGGGTGGACAAGATGATACAGATATAAACTCCCAGGAAGAGAAAACTGGAACTTTGTAAGGAGGCGTGCTTGGGGTGAGGGAGGGGTTTCACGGGGTATAAAATCATGGTTTTGGATGGGGGTGGTGGTGAACGGGGATGGGGGTGAACAACTGTCTTGAAGATGGAGGGGAAGAATGGGATTTAATAGAATGTGAAGTTGGTTCAAGGTGGGGGGGGGGAGAAGAGGAACAAATGATGGAAGTAGTGATCTGCATTTTGGGAGTTTCATTCAAAAGGGCTTGATGGTGGACCATATGTGCTCAACAGAAACCTGGGGTGGGGGCTGGTAGGGTACTCTAATCAAGCTAAAGATGAAGGTCTTGTCAGTGGATAGGAGTTCAGGTGTGCCAAGGAAGGAATTTGTACGATGGAGGATGCCCAGTCGGCTGCTGGCTTTGGAGGCCAACTTTGAAATGTGGTCTGCCCAAGAAAGATCATGGCTGATCGTGAGACACAGTTTGAATGACTGAACTTCCTCACGAGAATTGTGAAGAAAGTAGAAAGAAGGGTTGTTTGCTCGACGGTTCTTTCGGAGAGAGATAGTAAGAGTGTGAGATTTGTCTGGATTGAAAGACATTTTTGAAGTATTTGACAAGCTTGTGATTTTGTCAAGGTCTGAAGAGCCTGCCTTTCTGAATGACGAGGGGTGTCATGACAGAGGGTGGAATCATCAGCACATGGATATAAAGGGGATTTCCCAGAGTCAGTGAGATTGCTGATGAAGATTACGAATAGAACTGGGCCCAGAACACTGCCTTGGGGTACTCCAACCTTGACAGGGAGAGGTGATGAAAGGATTACATTGAGAGCCATATGTTGGCCATGAGAGTAGAGGAAGTCACTAACCCCATACTGGAGTTGGATTTGGATGCCATAGGCAGAGAGTTTGGAAAGCAATGCAGGATGCCAGGCTGCATTGAAAGCTCGAGATATGTTTAGAGAGACGACCCTGGTCTCATGTCTGATGTTGAGGTTTCCATCCATTATTGGGAGAGTAGGAGCAGCATGTCCAGGGTGGAGTAACCTGGACTGAATCTGAATCGGTGATTTGAGATGAGGCTAACGGAGAAATGGAAGGATTTCACGACCTTGCTGATGACTGGAAGTAAGCTCATAGGTCTGTAGTTAAGGGGATCAGTTTTTGCATGCAATGCAGTGATATTGGAATGATTTCCAGCAGATGGAAGATAACCCAGGGTAAATGATAGGGTGAAAAGAGCAGAAAGAGGATGTGCAAGAGCAGCAGAGCAGGTTTTTAGGACACGTGAGCTGATGCCATCAGGTCCAGTTGCAGAATCAGAGTCTAGCATTTCCAGGAGCTTCTCCACATTCTCAGGTGCAAAAGACCCAGAGTCTGGGTAGAATGGGAACAGAGAGTAAGGGGATGGGGGCACAAGATTTGGAAGCAATTAACACAGAATTGAGGCTTTCAGCTTTCTCACGAGAGGAGTCGGCTGTGGGACCATTTGAAGAGAGGGATGGGGTGGAGGGAGAGCATACCCCAAAGACAGGCTTAACAAGGCACCAACAGATTTTAGAGGAGGGAGACAAGTTTGAAAGTTCATTCTTGAGGTATTACAGATGTTGTTTTCTGAGAGTGGACGCACACTTGTTGTGAGCTTTGTTTAATGAGCTAAAATTGCCTTCGGTCGAGTTTGCTTTCCAGGAAGAGGAGGCAAGTTCTTTCAGAGCAACTGTCTCATCACAGGATTCAGTGTAATATGGGCAGGAAGAAGAGCAGGATAACTGAGGTCGAGATGGGATGGGTCTGTACATAAGAGAGAGCAAGTGTCTGTAGAAAAATTCCCAGGGTGAGTTAATATCAGGGGCAGTAGATATAGGAAACCAGTCCTGAAGCGAGATGGCTACTTGCAGTCCCTGCCATTCTGCGTGAGTGAACTGCCAGACTCGCTAGCACTGAGGCAGCTCTCTGAGAATAACCAGAGATGTTGACTTTCACAAGCATAAGATCAGATGAACCAATTGAAGCAGAGGAAGAGCAGGAGACATTTCCAGGAAGGTTTGTTATCACAAGGAGGGAGGATTTGTCATTGAGAGAAATCCAGGTCAGAAAGTTCACAGATTGAGTCAGGACCATGGAGTCGCAGAAGTCCTTTGCTGAAATGCCATGGCTGGTGAGAGAGGTACCAACACCAGGTTTCATGGTGACAATTGAAATCACCACATATTAGGAAAAGAGAGTTGGGATGAGTGGTTAAAAGTTGGTCCATGTTGTCTGAGAGAGAGAGAGAAATGTCAATGGAATCATCACTGTTTGGAAGACGGTACAACAAATAGACAAATAAGATGTGGGAGCGGAAGGGAAGTCGCAGCCAGAGGTACTCCTGGGGATTTGGAAGTGTAAGATCAGTAAAAGGGCAGTGAGAAATTGAGTTATTGATGTAAAGTGCAACTCCACCACAGGGGTGGTGTTCAGGCCTATCAAATGGGAGGAAACAATAGCTGGGGAGAGACAATAGGGCATCAAGGACATCCTTTAGAAGGAAGGATTCTGTTAAACAGATGATGTCCAGTTTATCAGTGGCAGATTGAGAGATCTGTCATGTTGGAACAGAGACCTTGGATGCTTGAGGTCCACACAGGTGTTGACAGAGGAAGAGGCATTTGCAGGGTGCAGGACTGGGGGAGGGGAGGCCTTTTACGGGCAGGGCGAAAGGGAGGCTTTAAGGGGACATGGTGAGGGGGATAGTTTGAGTGGATGTGGTGCAGGGGAATGTTTGAGTGGGTGTAGTGAGGAGCAAGCATTGATGGGATGGGGTGAAGGGGAAGCATTGAGAAGGTGGGATGAGGAGGGATGCAGAAAGGGGGGACATGAAACTTTGAGGGGGTGGGATGGGGAGCAGGGAGCTGAAAGAGGGGACATGAAGTGGCGTGATACTGATTCTCTATTCCCAAATTGGAAAAATGTAGATAAAGATGCTGTACTTGCAGGAGGAGCGTTGGTGGACCAGTGCTTAGCTGACACTCAATCTTAGAAAATAATACTTGTGAAGAAAAGAAGAAGAAGAAGAAGAAGAAGGAGAAGGAGAGAAATACATAGTGGTGAAGAAGAACATGTGGAGTACTCCTGACGGAGATGTTTGTTTGCATTATTATTTTACAAATGTGTGCGTGTTTGTTTGTTTGTGTGTATTAACGAATATCATTGATAAATATATTAAGTTCAAGGATTATACCTGCACCGATTCACGTCCGTCTTTAAAACGTTAGCATCACTCGCACCACTCGAACACACACTTCCACATTGGAGACTCATATCATGAAACCATACAGCTAATCTCAAGTAAATTACAGCTGATTTGACATGTTTATTTTTAAGGGAAACATCAATGTTTAATGATGCTGCCACTTTCCAGCCATCTTGCAAATACCCAGAATGCTTTTGTGCAGCTGTGATGTCATTTTTCAAAGCAGTTTCCAGATGAATTGCCTGTACTACTCCAGAAACTTTGAGCCATCTGACATTCTTGGAGTATTATCATGAACAAAAAGTGCAGGCAAACCTCGAACCAACCCCAAACACTTAAACCGTGGACGTCCAAGTTATTCCACTGTCCTCTTTCTCCTGTACAGTTTCCTTCCTACAAATCAAACTCTACAATCTTACACTCACAGTTGACTGTTCTTTAATTCGCTTGCAATATAATCATTGGGGAGAACAGCTAATTTATACATTGCACCTTGAGTTGTGACTGAACTATTAATAAGAAAATTGTTCAGTGTACAGACAAGAAGCACAGGCATCACTTGGAAAACCAAGCCAAACAAGAAAGGCAACAAGGGAAATTTAACAACCTCTTCGCATTGATCTCCTTTAAAGAAATGATCCGAATATGGTGGAGGATGTGGAGGTAGTAGAGCATTTTTGGAGCAAGTGACCATAACATAGTGTGTGCAATGATTATGTTAAAAGTTTGGGATAGTAGAGTTAGGCTATTAATATTTCAGGAAGGTAAATGTTGAGTGGATGAGGAGAGAGTGCTACCGATGCATTGGGAGAACCTGTTGGCATTTTGAAGAAATCAAATTTTGTTTTTTTTCTTGTGAGGGCCAAAAAACTTCCCTACACCCACTAAGGAATGAATCGGAGATTAACTAATTATTTAATATTACCTTTCACATAGCTACAAGGCTTATGCACGATAGAGCGATTAAAAAGAAAATGCAACTTTTTTTTTTTCAAAATTTTCAAACTTTGTTTTCACCTAAAACACTCCTCAGCACTCACTGATGAATCTCTGAAATCCATTTGGCCATCTCTGATAAAAAAAAAAAAAATGGCGACACGCAGACAGACAGATAGACAGCCGACAGAAAAAATATCTCTCTTGCAATATAGAGAAAATAACAGGACTGGAGTTAGATTTATATCACTATCGGAGTAAACAGAGGCAAGTGAAGAAAGTAACTTGCAACTCGGCAAGCCAAAAGGAGCATGAGAAGGACATGGCTGAGAATATTAAACATAATAGCAAAGCTTTCTTTCAATATAACAGGGGAAAAAGAACAGGTTAGGAAAGTGTGGGCCCATTGGGGAAGAGCACCGGGAGAGTGGTGAGTGATTAGAGTGAGACGGCAGGCTTATTAAACAGGTATTTTGCTTCAACTTTTACACAAGAACAGTCAGGAGAATTGCCAATAGCTGAGAGTATCTATCGAGGAGGTGAGGAAGGCTTTTAGAGAAGATCCAGGTTGGAGTGGAGGAAGTAAAGGAACAGCTCGGAAATCTATGAGACGATAAGGCTCTGGGTTCAGATGATATGCAACCGAGAGTATCGAGGGAAGTGGCCGAGCAGGTAAGCGAGATATTAACGGATACTTTCAATAGCTCACTGGAGTCGGGACAGGTACCGGAGGATTGGAGAGTTGCAAATGTAACACCATTATTACCTCCGCCACCGAAGGTGAAGGAGG
>CM068955.1:97377404-97406929 GCA_035128595.1 Eptatretus atami | reverse complement strand
ATTAACTTCAAAAGGGGTGTTTTAATTAACCCAAGCACCCAATTTGCACTCATGCACTCCCTTGGAGTTCCCTAAATATGCATGCAAAGTATCCGGCTGCTCGGTTTCATGGTCTTGAAGTTATGGAGGAGACTCTGACTCTGACTCTGACTCACACACATACACACACACACACACACACACAGTCTGATATTTATAGTTAGGTTCTCAACCTAAAACTGCTCTCCCACCACCACCCCCGCCGTCTCCGCCCCCTCCAAGAAAAATAAACAAAGAAAATAAAATTTATAATAAAAGAATACATTTTCCCCCCCCCCCCAATTTTATATTTTAAATACCCAGGTGATATCCTTGAGCTTGTCACATTTTTCTCATCCACATTCCTCCCTCCATACCCCCTATGATATCGAGTCGTTTGTTTGACGGATTTATGACACCACGTACAAGAAGCAAAAAGCGGGGTTAAGCAATAGCTTCACATCTCTGTCTGTCTATCTATGTATATGTCCACAAATGTCAGTTTATGATCCAGGAACAGCTTAATTTCAATTGAGTGTTATATTTTGAACACGAATCGTAGCAGTCATTGGAAAACGAACCTATAGTTTAGCAGAACTTTGACTGAATTTGTGAGATAATTTATTTCATCTTTCTGCCTGCCTGGCAGTCAATTGAAAATTATTCCAAACAGGAAACTTAATTTTTAAGGACGTCATAATTGACACAAACAACAAGTAGGGAGAACTAATGTAATGTGTTCAATAAGGTGGTGTGAATTACGCTGCATCAACGGCGGTAAACTTCCAAATGTTTTTTTCCAACAACCTTTAAAAGCTTTATGTTATTTTGATTTCAATACATATGTGTGTGTGTGTGTGTATGTGTGTATGTATGTATGTATATATATATATATATATTATATATATATATATATATATATATATTGTTGCGAATTCGCGCCCGCCGGCCGTGCGATCGGCCACGTGACTCGAATCGCGACCGCCTCGCCCACCGGACGGACAATTCTGTCGTGACCTCTCGGACTAACGCGGGATCCAGTCAGGGGGGCCTTTTGGCCTCACCACGATCGTGCAATCGGCCACCCGCGTGGGATAGGGTTGTTCGCCAAACTCGACCTACCTAAGTACCCACGCGGATGGTAAACCGGGCGACCGCTCGCCGCAGGTCGACTTCGGACACGGGCGCTTAAGCGATCCGTTCCGTGCTATCGGGATAACCGAGCGGTGTTATCGTCGGCCTCGACGGTTCCTGATTAATTATCGGGCGTCCCGCGCCCACTACGTACCCTTTACGTAAAACAAGATGGAGACCCAAGCGAAGGAAGGACGCAGCGAAAACGGGGGAGAATTCAACAAGGACGCATTTATTTACACAGACGGACACAAAGCACACGTATAGCAAACAGTCAGAAATGCACATATATCAAATAGAAAATAAACAACGACGACGCAGAGCTACAACCGACCAACGCGAACACTCGGCAACACTTACACAATTTACTTACTAAGATCGGCACCACACACACACGTTCACACAGAACCAAAAGAAATGGAAGTCGCGACTTCCCTGCTCGTTAGAGTCCTTGGCGACGTCCTCCTCTCGCGGTCTGCGAGCGCTCTCCGCTCCACTCGACGCGAGATCCTCCGGCGTGCCTCGTGCCTGCTCGTGCTGGCCCCTCGACGCCACGGACCGAGCACCGACGAACAGAGAGAGAGCACAACCGCCCGAACCCAGAGAGAAACGAACAAGAGCCAAGAGAGCAAGAACAAGGAGAACCAGCGAACGCCGAACCAAAAGAGGAGCACGAACAAGAAGCGAGCACGAACAAGAGAACCAGAGAACCTCATGCGCCTCCGCCCTCTTATAAGCCGGCGCGCGCCCCGTCTGGCTCCACCCTCCTTCGAGGCGCTTCGAGAAGGGGGGCGTTCCCTCTCGCTCCCCCCTCCCTCGCGCCATCCGGGGGGCGAGGAGAATCCGTCTTGGCGCCGGGCCAAGGAAGAAAACGAGCGGAAAAACCGCGGCCCGTCGCCCTGCAGGGGAGTTCTTCTTTCCGTCCTCGCGTTCGACGTTTCCAGACGCGGAACCGTCGTACGTGGACCGCGGAGGATGGCGTTCGTCGGTGTGGGTAGTGGCGAAGATGGTGGTGGTTGTTGTGAGGATGGCGGTGCTGGCGTTTGTTGGAGTGGTGGCGTGGTTGGGGTTGAAAGTGTGGTTGGCGTTGTTGTAGTTGGTTCGAAAATAAAGCAAGAACAGAAAACGCCTAACTCAAAGTATCGCAGCCCCGAATTAATCACATTAATTCCCTCTAAACAATGGGTTTGGGGCTAACTACACATGTACTTCAGAAATATATCTCACCTACGGGACCTGAATGGTGGTTTGCGAATTCCACAGCCTCTAACGAATATATATATATATATATATATATATATATATATATATATATATATATATATACTTGAACACTGTTGAACACGAATTGCCTTTTGGCACTTTCATAACCCTTCCGTTTAGCAGTACCTGGACAAAATATCATGCCATTCTATGTCAGCATTGGATAAGATGCTCTATGAACTCTCTCGTTTAATCTGGTGTTGGTGTAGCGCAGGTATGATGGGCTAAATGGCCTCCTACTCCTGCGTCAAATTCCTAGTTATTCCTTGTAATGCCAGAGAACAACTTATTTGATAAGTCGGCTTACTTGTTGTGTTGCCATTATGTCAATATAGTCTTCAAAGCCACTTGAGACGGAGTCTGCAGTGACCGTGAAAGTGTTTGGCATTCACACCATATCCCGGCTGCCAATAAATAATACGTCACACGTATTTTTTTCATGTGATGTCACACTATTTAACTGATGCTGTGCAGACTCATGCGAACAGCATGAAGCCAATATGTGCCACTTGTGTGGTTTGCTAGGATCGAGACAAACTTATTGCCTGCACAGACTCAGGGATGTCTGCTATTGTTTTCTCCTTATTCTTTTAAATGAAGTAGCGTGATGACATCACTGTGACTATCTGGAATGGCTGCTTCTGTGCAACCCAAATCAGTCATAACAGCTCTGGTATTCAAATGGATGATTTGGCACACAACGTCCTGCCCATGCCCGATCAGATTGGTTGTCAACAATTCACACAGTACACAGTGCTACCTGGTCCACATGTGTGTGTATCTATATGTGTATATATGTTGATGCAATGTTAAACCACCACCCCCCCCCTTTCCCTCCATTCAAATTTCCAGGTTTTCCTTCATGAGAGTTTACATTTGTATCCATCTTTCCCACCCCATGCATTCTTCCCCACCCCTCATCCCTTGTTTGTCCGTCAACATGCATTTTGTCCCACGGCCCTGTTGTTGGCATTTCCTTCCTCTCTTTTTACTCTTCTTGTTGTGCTGCTGCATCCTGATGTGTCTGTGTTCTCGTTCTCACATGAGCGTTGACTTTGTATCCCCCCACCAAAGAAAAATAGACGAAATGGTCGACAATTAAAATATGTCATACATGCCGTTTACACATTTACTGTTCCACCT
This sequence comes from Eptatretus atami, assembly GCA_035128595.1. Classification (NCBI taxonomy): domain Eukaryota; kingdom Metazoa; phylum Chordata; class Myxini; order Myxiniformes; family Myxinidae; genus Eptatretus; species Eptatretus atami. The sequence goes on along the minus strand of CM068955.1, from coordinate 97,403,371 downwards.
GAGGCAGCTGCTGATGCACCACATCGCTGTCTGAAAAATCAGAAAACAATTAATACTGAAAATTGTGGAAAGCCAGCTGCATGTCTCCAGTGCTCACAGCAGGTGGACGTTTTTCCACAAAAGGGAAAACAAAACGTATTGAGTGGAGATGAGCCATTGAGATGCAGGCAGGAGGTGCTGCACAGAAACGAGGGAAGAAAGAAGCATCAGGAACCATGGCAGGAACATCACGAGCACTGATGAAAGCTCACTCCTAATGCCCTAACCAATGAAACCTTGCAGTGCATGTTGGTTTCAGGCACTTATTTTGACCTTAAGTGCAACCAATTCATCATCATCCTGTACTGCAGAGACCAAATGAGAATTGTGCACTCAATTAAGACATCACTGTAGACCTCCTGAGCCAAATGATCACCATAGTTTTTGCAAAGAGTAGATTTGCCGTCGGATTTTATTTACTGTTTGTTCACGTTGCCTGTGGGCGCGATTGTATTACCTTACCTGGTAAATTTGTAATGGAGTCTTATTATAGAGTAAAACTGTCAATGGAGAGCATTCATGCACACAAATGTTCGAAATGAAAATGCATTTTGACAAGTGTGCTAATTTAAAAATAATGTCCTGTTTGTTTCTTTGTGTGGCACAGAGATTACAATGTCGCCTTATTAGTTAAAAATAACGCCATAGAATGTTGATAGCATGTTTTAATTTGAATCAGAGTCTGACATCAATAAAATGTTTTTTTTTTACTATTAAACTCAGTCGAAAAGTAAAACAAGAGAAAGTGTTATGAATATTTAAAGCAGGGTGTCTGAGAATAAATAAAAGGAGGCTATTACTTCACCCTTTCACCCTTTACCTCAAATTTCTCAATTATATATTTACATTGTAATAGGGTCAAGATCCTCAATTCCGTGACCATTGGCTGGCTAGTAAGGTTTGACGATTGATTTGACTTCTATTGACCTTTTATAAAAAAAAATTAGCCCCCATGTCCCTCCAAAAAATTCCGGCATTTTTTGCCAGAGGCCCAAATCCAAGATGGCTGGCGGCGCCATCTTGAAAATTAAGTTTTGAACCAGAGCACCGAGAATCATGTACAAATACACTTTTTCGGGTAAGTCGACCATGAGGATTCCGAATCTGACATTAATTTGACCCAGAAATCCAAGATGACCACCATCCTGAAGAGCATAAATGTTTTGTTTGTGTGTGTGTAATTTCATAATTTGGCCCCAGACCGCCACCGTGACAACTCCTGAAAATAATTTAAAAAATAACCCGGGGTACATACATGAAGCAAAACATGCGTACTGCTTATGTGCATACATAATAAATGGTGGTTATATACCTGGGATAATTCCAATTGCACTGGACAATGGGCTGACACCGAGGCCTGCAGTCTTCTGCTACTTCCCAAAATGGCGGCTACATGATTATTAGGTCCTCGTGGAGGATCTCCAAGTCTTACTCACGTTGTTGTTCTTCATCTTCTTCTTGTGGACTTTTTTGTTTCACAGGCCTACAGTTTCATCGAACTTTCCTAAATTGGCCATGATATATGTAAAAATACTTGCGCAGACAGTATAACCATTCTCCGATTTTTGAAAATTCCTACCTAGAGTAAAAAGTTGATGACGTCAAAATATCTCACTAATGAAATCCGCATAAAAATTATTCTCCGAAACAGGCCAAGCTTTTTGATTCTGTTGCGGGAATCGCAACAGGGCATTAGCAGAGATGATTACCGCAATATGATTACATCACTATGATGTCATAGTCAATTTTTTTATGACGTCATTCCTATTTATTTGACATTCTGTTGTTTCACAACCCAGAGTTTTCATCGGATCTCTTGTGAAACTTGCCATGTATATGCAGAAAGCCCACATGCGCAGGCAGAGTAACCATCTCCGTTCTTTTGGATATTCATCCTAGGAAAAGAAGTTGACGTCAATATATTGTATCGCCGATAATGGAAATCGCCCTATACATTATTCCGAAATAGGGCAAGCTGTTTGAATTTGTTTGCGGTCAGCGGCATTAGCACAGTTAATTTATCTGAGCTGATGACCATCCATGAACGTTAATTCCCGGTTTTTATGACGTCACCATTAAGAGGATGAGGGTCTTAACTCATTTGAGCTTGTTTTTTTTGTGGATGGCAAATTGTGGGTGGAGTCGGACCAGCTCTCCAACCAATGGGGTGAAGGCAGTCCGTCCACACTCCACACATACATGGTCAAATATTCGAAAAACGAACTGACATATACGATACCAACAGAGCCTACCCCTCGTATCTGCCAAAACATTTGGGTGGGAAGGAGAAGGAAGGAAAGACAAATTTACCCATACATAGAGTGCTTTAACCCCTCACCCCAACCCGCCCCTCCCGCACTCCACGTCCGCATCCTTCACAACCCCCCCCCCCCCTTTTGCCCCTGTTCGTCCTGATGTCCTTTCCCATGAGAAATGCTCTCACACACAAATGACAGGCTCTCCGTATTTTTCGGGCGGAGAGGGGGAGATGGAGAGGGGAGAAAGGAGGGGAACAAACTTACCCATGCAAAGAGTGCTTTAACCTCAGTTTTGCCCAGGACAAACAAAAGAAAATTGGTAATACCTCTCTGCCACCACCATAGGTGGCACTACGATGGTTTAACCATTACTTCGAGAATTAAGCCGGCTATCGACCTAGACTAACCGCCACCCTACCTGCCCCCACACTCCATGTGAGGCCAACGGCCACATAGTCTATGTTACCCCCCCCCCACCCCAAAACACACACACACACACACACACACACACACACACACACACACACACACCACACACACAAATACACAACATACACACACACCCACACAAAGTTGTATTTGTACCCTGAGTTTGCAGTTTGTAATTTAAAAGATGTGGCCGTGCAAAAGGAACAAAGACTGATCGATAGATAGATCCATCAATAGATACATAGACAGCCACGGAGAAAAAAAGAGAGAAAATAGAATGCTGTTTATATATATATATATATATAAATATTAGATATAACAAGACCCAATCACGTCTCTCACCTGTAATTGGAGGGAATAACCAATCAACTCTCACCTAATCAATTATCACAGGTGGCTCGGACTATCAAATAAATTAACCCCTTCCATGCTCTTCTAGCTGAAGAAAGTTGCATAAAGCAACCAAAAAACGCTACACAAGGAAGCCCTTTGCTGTTTCAAACTCTACCTGAGTTATTCTACAGCTGCAGACATTCATAAGTAGTACACACATGAAATCCAAATGCTACACATCCCCTCAGTTGCCGGACCGGTTTCATCGCTGAATGGTGAGTCATCAGTAACAGTGCACCGTATTTTGCAGTGTATAAACTGCACTTTTTTTATCAGCAAAAAAAGGTAAAAGTTGGGGGTGCGGTTAATACACGGGTATAGAAAAAGAATCAGTCATAAAAAAGATCAAAGCTGAATTTCAATTACATTACAAATAAACACTTTTGGAGCGATCAGAACTGCTGTTAAGCTCAATTCCACCATTGAAATTTTGAAAATCCGTTCAGGTTAAGAGTCTGGACAGCATTTTATTAATCGTGTGCGGAAAATAAATGTCATACTCAGAAACATCCGGAGACGCCCGGAGACTCCCAGAGTTGAAGAACAACACCTGGTCTCACATCAAAAGAAGAATTATTCACAACAGCTAAAGTCCATAACGGAGCACCCACCTCAAATAAGCTTGCGTGGAAAGCTTCCCTCGTATGTCGTGTTCAAGAGGAAGACACTGCCCAAATACAAGTTTCCAGCTGGCGTCATTGTTCATACACAGCAGAAGGGGTGGATAGACGAGGGACTTGTAGTGGTGACTATCTTTTTACATGTATCATTTTCGACATGAACATCTGGTGCAGGCAGAATTAACCCACCAAGCTTGTTCTTTACATGCTGAGGCTATGCTAGCAAATTCTGGATAGCGTGGCATGGTTTAAAACGAGGCACAACCAATCAACCCCAAGTACGTTTCTATACGAAGGCAGGAAATGGATTTAAAAGGAAGAATAATAATCTCAAACGAGCGAGGAGCCACGTGGGATGGTGAAGCTTGAGGCAGTACCAGTGCTGCTTGGTTATTTTGGCTTTTTTTGGTACTCTTGGTTCTTCATGGTTCTCTTTGTTTTCCCTTGTTTCTTTCAGCAGTTCCTAACTTGCTTCCCACGGATCACACGCATCGACCAGACGAACTTTCTTTCTTCGTAGGCCTTTATTTTCGACCCAGGTTTCGAGGAACATTAGCTGCATCTCGGTGGAACCACCACAGAAAAACTTTCCTATTTCCCAGACTTGGTATTTTCATCAGTTGAAAATCAACATTTCGTGACGTGTTTCCCGCCAGGATTTTCGACCCCGATTCCGAGGAGCATTGGCCACATGCATCTTGTTTGAACTTTCACGATTACTCCCGTCACTACGTTGTCTGAGCATTATGTTGACTGGGACACTGCTGGCATTCATCGGGAGGATGAGAAAGGTCAACCTTCTGATCTGTGGCTGGATTGTCAAGGTGTGGGAGGAGATGTCGTCGGACATCATCAAGCGAGCATTTCTGAAATGCTGCATCTCCAACAAAATGGACGGCAGAGAGGGCGTCCTCATTTGGGAGGAGGAGGCTGCAAATGATGGTGACAGCGACATGGACTAGCTCTACCCTGATTCGGACAAGGAGTTACGTGCCGTCTTCGATAAGAAAAGCATTGACGAGGATTTCCACGGCTTTAGCTGAAAAGCTTCATCAAACTCAAACGGCCCTTTTCAGGACCGCAAATCCACAATAAATATGTGTGATACCAGTATGAATTCCTTTTCTTCCTTTTTCTAGGAAAAAAAAAATCCTCTTTATAATATTAAAAAATAAGAAAGAAAAATAAAAACTTCTTGGTATCCTCTCCTCTCTCTTCAACTTCTTGAAAATGAGAATAAGACTGTTAGATGAAATGAAACAGACATGGGAGTAAGCATGTTGATTCCTCCGTCACTTTGTTCCGTACAAAGTTAATGTACAAACGTATTGAGATCTAGATCAGAAAATCAAATGATCAATATATTCATTTATTTTGAGGGTAAAAGCATGGGTGCGGTTAATACACCAGAATATATATATATATATTTTTTGAGGATGAAAATCAAGAGTGCGGTTAATACATGGCCGTGGTTGATACATCGGAAAATATGGAAGATAGAAACAGAAACCACCGAGGCCGAGGTATGTACTACATGTAATGTCAATAGCAGTCTGTGGCTGAGGGAGAAATGTAGCATTGCATTTGGTCTGATGGCTGAGGTCCCGAAACCATGCCAGCTTAAGGCCTAAGTCACATTTGCTCTACGGCGAGGATACGGCGGCCGTACACCCTCTGAATTGACAGAAACGTTCTGCGGCCGCAGTGTTTCTAAGGTGGCCTCAGGGTGGCCCTACACCGTATGGCTATATTTTACAGGCCGTAGGGTCGCCGTGGAATTATAACGCGGAGTTATAACTTTTTTCATTTCTACGTTCGCCGTAGCAATTCGACAAGCCGAAACAAAAGAACTGGTAAAAAAGAAAAAGAAAAAAAAAGAACCCATTCGTTACCGTCCGTCTGGCCGCACGTTCGCCTTAGGGTCCTCCTGCGGTCGCCTTGCGGGCACCTTGCGTCTGCCTTGAAAATTCTATGGCCGCCGCAAGAACGCCCTAAGGTCACCGTGCGATATCAAGTCAAAGACCGTACGGCACCCCCACGTTTTCGGTCTCCACAATTTATAAATACGCCGTGCGGCTCCCCGAAAAATAAAAACATATGTGACTGCTACATTGTGTGACCGTGAAAATACTGCGGCCGCTGTATAATTGCTAGTGGCCGTAGATTTTGGAGACCCCATGGCCGTCGAGGCAAATGTGACTTAGGCCTAACAGATACACATTGCAAATTTCATTCAGTGGAAACACGTGACAGCAGTGGAGTGACAAGACAAAATAAAAGCTGTGCTGTGTGAGTGGAGTTCGCACACATGATCCAGCTCCCCACAATCGCCCTCAGTTTGTGCCTCAGCCTAGTAGGTCATTGTGATCCTGTCTGTCCATGCTGCGGTTCTGTGTGGTGCCTCTCCTTGCAGCACCCTGTCTGCCTTCCCTCTGGGAGTTCTTGTGCCAACCAGCAGCAGCCCACAACAGCAGCACAAATCCACCATTACAAACTCACCAGCACGAACCGACAACGCAAACCAACAGGTGGTGCAAGACTGAACTCAGTGCGCTCGCTGTCCGTGCTTTTATGAACCCCACAAGACCCGATCCAGCACTCTTGGGGCGCATTCATTGGACAGCACCATCGTGGTCTTTGGAGGAGCGGCAAATGTGGTCTTTCGCTCATGTGCTCATCTTGGCCTTGCGTTGACCCCACAATGAGTAGTGGGTCATGCTCATTGCCTATTACGCTGAAGAAACTTCACGCAGAGACAGATAAATGATGGTGAAGGTTCAATAATGTAGGGAGGGGGCTAAGGTGGGGTGTATATACAGACATTTGGGCAGAGACTAGATCTTTCTTAACAAGTACTCAACACGTTTTACCATCCATGGGAATTACACCACACTCACTCCCACATGTATTATGAAATAACTGCTGGATTCCAATCTGTTCCTCATTTTACCCCCTAAACTTGATCCATAACATATAATTGCATTATTTCAACAGAGTATTATAATCTAGAGTATTATAATCTATATAATCAACATATAAAAGTTGTTAGGTAGCCTTCGACAAGATATTTCTCTGCATTCTTTTATAGTTACTCGACCAGATATTTACTTAATCCTTGAAGGTTGTTAAAATGCACTTTGGTAAAGGAAAAGTTGTTTGGGCTGTTTAATGTCCTGTTTGGTCGCAATCACCAGCCAAGGCTAGAGTGGGCCTCACCAACGACGAAAAACTCTTGAGATACGAAACACCAGATGGCTGCCATGGCCTCGAGAATCCACAACAATATAAAGACAATAGGCTTACTGACAGTTTGAGGAAGATATAAAAAGCACCGGCAGCTTGCATCAAGTAGGAGAGAGGAAAAATGTAGCAGGACAAGGAATGGCTGCTGCACTGAATTTCATGTGGTGAAATTCATTTTAAAATGGACTTAAATATTAAAGTTGGAATCGGGAGCCTACTGTGTGCTGAACCTGGGGTGCTTCAGCGACCACATTCCCTGACAACAAAAATCCAACTTCACCATCCTGCACGGTGGTTGGTAGTGATTCAGCTTCACTTCTTATGTCATACCTGGCAGGGTATCATTGTTGCTGAGTTCCCTCTACTTGCCAAATTTACTGGTCAGTCTGCTCATCAAATCAACTACACAGTTCTGGTCTCGGAGACGACTTCAAAGCAGGTATTTCCTCGCTATGCCTGGTGTTGGCTTAATGGTTAGGGTGGTGGGCTTGTGATCCGAGGATCCTGAGTCCAAATCCCCCTCTTGAATTAATACCAGGTGGAGGTGACTCTGCCTGTCATCCTTCCGAGGTCCGCAAAATGAGTGCCAGCTTGCTGGTGTCCTGTGTCGGAGTGGCGACCTGTCCAGGATTGTGTCCAATAGCCAAGGAACTGCAGAGGCAGCACCAATGCTCTGCATGGAGTATGGTCCCAATGGATGGATGGATGGATCTCCTCGCTGGCTGCATCGAGAAGGCAGCCTGCTTGTTCCTTCACTCTCACCTCACCTGCTTTGAGGACGCATTGTCCTTCCAGTGTGGAGCTCTCAAATTCAACCTCTATCTGAGACAGCAAGACCTATGGACTCAGGTTCTTCTCCATGATCCGGTGTTACAAACCTTTCACATGAGGGCTTTTGCAACGTGATTGACCTGTCAGATTCATCCTGTGCGCACCGACTGGATAAGATCCTTTTCAATGTGTTCAAAGCCGACGTTTCACCGATTTATAATCTTCTGGGGTTTACTTTACAAACTATATATACATGTATACATATATATATATATAATACAATATATATACATATATATACTTACATATATATAACGTATACATATATATACATATATATACATCTTCTTCTTCTTCTTCGGCTAGCTCCCGTTAGGGGTCGCCACAGCGGATCAACCGTCTCCATTTCGCTCTATATTCGTTTTGTTGTCCGCATAATGATTTGGCAAAGGTTTTTACGCCTCATGCCCTTCCTGACGCAACCCTGGTCGCCTCTTACGACACACAGGGATATGGTACACCTATTCTAACCGGTATCTAAAATAATCCTTATCATCAAAGCTCCTAAATGCCTTTTTATTTATTCTTCACCTATATGTTATGTTTATAACTTCTTATTGTATTCATTTTCCTATATTCTCTTCTATATTCATCAAAACAATTATTAATAATTTCGTAAAGTTATTGATTTCTTTATTACATATTTTCTTTATTCCCTTTAAACCTACTTATCAATCTGATCCTTGTCACCATACTATATTAAGCCATATTGTCCTTTGCTCTCAATCCAATAAAACTCACTCAGTTACTTTTCCACCCAACTCATCCTTTAACTTACCAATACCTTTTCATTCTTTTGGAAATAACTCGCTGTCTTTCTTACTAAATTACTTTGTATCATATACTCCAATATAATTTTTCTCATATCTTTATAACATCATCAGTTTTTAAAAATTTAAATTTTCTTAGGGATTTTTTAAAAAAACTTCAGTGGTCCATATACAAACAATGAAACATTTTCACCATTACTCTTTCTTTAAGCCATTATACAAATAATCATACATCAATTATCATTTGACTAACTCAAAGAACTGCTGTTCCAATATAAATTGGTTTATCCATTACATCTTTCCTTTTTCTATGAATTAGCAGAAAAGTTCTCTGAAAAAACATCTCTCTCTCAAAACTTGGTTTATTTATCAACTAGAAGCTTTCTTTTCCAAGATGTTGCAGAATCTTAATGTTTGCCTGTTTCTAACATTTTTCAAGGTCTTTACCAAATACAGGCATTATTTCATTATTTATAGAAGTCCTCTTCAAAATTTTACTTTTGATTGCTCTCATAATCTGGTATTGAATATTAATATTACTTTTCATCCAAGGACTTTGTTTTAATTTTAAAACTCTATGACTTTTAGCCTCCTCTCAAACCAGCAGATAATATTGTCTCAAGTTCCTTGATGCAAACATATTCCCTCTTTATCATAAAATGTTGTTAATAACTTTTCTGTGATTTTCCTTTTAATATTAACTTTTATTGATAATCACTTAACCATTCTTCTTTGGGGTTTCTTTCTCCACATGCCAAAAGGAAGATCTTATGTCTTATTATGAAGATTACTTGGGTACTTCAAATCAATTCAAATATACCTTCTTCTCCATTCAATTCCTTTAGAAGAATACAAATTCATCAAAGCCTTGTTCATAATCCTTTCTTCCACCACTCTAATTTTAACCCATAGGCAGAGATTGGAATTGCCCAATTCCATACAATTATTAGCATCAAAATACATTTCAAATAATTATTCCTTTTTCACTCTGTATAATTGGAAGATTATTTATATTGCTTTAGCATATCTTTTGAACCTACTTGCTGATATTCATCCTCTCTTAGACTTACTCAATCATCAAAAGCATATCTAATCACTGATTAAATCCAATATCTGTTTTGGTCATTTTCAACATTGCCACTCCAAGGCTAAACCAGGAGCTGTGAAATAGTGGGCAGGGATCTAATCCATAACAATTTTTATATATGACAGAGTGATCTAAATGCTTCAAACACATCAGCTAACAATAACCAATCTGTTTTTAAGATACCAAATCATATATTCTCCAAGGTTCTTCTATCTTAAATATTTTCCAAATTTCTTTGCGTGATTTATATTCCTTATCACTTATTCTCTTCTTCATACAAGGTTATTATTAGAACTTTCTTTGAGGAAGTTGTGTTTCTTTTAAATTCATAAATGAATTCATATAATCATAAGGATATTCCTTCACTTGATAAGAATTTTCTTCTTTACTTTGAATTTCATTCCTTGTTTGAATTTCTCTCGAGTTAGAATTCCCTCTTTACCCAGGAATTTCATCTATAATAGAATTTTCTCTTTAGATTAGAATTTCATTCATTGTTTGAATTTTCTTTACAATTAGAATTTCACGTTCAGTAGAATTTCTTCATTAATTCCTCAATTAATTAGAATTTTCCTCTTTACTTAATTCTCTCTTTAATCTGATTTCTCTTTAGTTAAGAATTTCCTCTTTGGAAAGAATGAATAAGATTTTGGAAAGAGCCTGTGGGCTTAGATTTGAATGGCTAGGTTGGTATGGTGTTCCATAAACTTGAAGAATCTAGAAACCTAATCAGAGTTATAGGTTTTGGTGGAATATCTTTCTGCAAATGAAAATATACTTTGACTTGTGTTTGTTATGGCGAAATATTCCCTGGTGTTTTTGAAAGTTCATTTATAAATAGATGTTATCTATAGTTGGCGCTGTTGTGAAGAAGACTGGATTAAAGAAGTAACTTTATAATAAGATTACAACAGGAATGAGCGGGCCTCTATATTTACAGTAAGATGACACTGATCCCTAACTTTAGACTCACTCAATTTACCTCCTCACAAATATGGACAGATATTGTTCTTTAAACTTTCTAATTTTTCTTCTTTTGGTTATTTCATCGGTTCATTCTGTTTCTTTCATTAATTTAGTTAGTCATTTACAATCCTTTCTAATCGTTTTACAAACTCTTGTGAAGCATTTTTCCACGATAATGTTCAAGTTTATTATTAGTTCTCCAACAGAATGATTTGATATAATAACAGAGCCACAAGGAATATGTTTTGATATTTATTTGTATATGATTCTTTTGATTAGGAGAAGCAGTATTTATCTTTTTAAGATTACACTCAAAATCAGCGTTATATCAACAAATGGGTGCATCATAGATTTTTAAATCTTCAAAAGAAATTTTCACCAGGTTTAGGCAATTGTCACTTACACTGATTTATGATTACTTACAATATTTGAAGGTTGTTCTAATTCGTTCTTTTGTATGAAATGAATTAAGACATCGCTTACAAGGATATATTTTGTTATGCTGTTCTGAATACCTGAGAAAGAGATTAATCTTTGTAAATTATTGATGTATGATGTAATGTGATCTTTCCAACACTAACAATATAAAGAATCAATGTGTGTTTCTTCATTTTTATACGTTGTTTGAAATTTTTAATATTGACCTTTGTTTTGTATCCGTTATCCATATACATTATAGAAAGATTATTCTTTTTCTCAAATTTAGGGAATATTCTGTTAGTGGCATTAGGGATTTAAATTTTAATGTCCAGTCATTCTTCATATTTCACTAATTTTGTTTTACTCTTTCTGAATTACATTTTGGGTGGATTAAGGTGAGCAAGAACAGACCAGAGAAACATTTATTATCATTGTTCTTAAATTAACAACTGCCTTCTTTAGTTTTGTTTCTTTTAGGTAATTCATAAGAAGAGCTTTAAGAGGGTTTGTTTTAGAATGTGTAATCTAAAAATGATTTTTTAATATTGAAATCCACTTTCCTACCAATGTTATTATAACATCTCCTCTTGTTCTTGATAGTTCTTCATAAACCCCACATTTCAAAAAAATCTTGAATGATGTTATAAAATGAAAGATCTGTTCTCATTAAGGAGGTTTGTTTCATCTTGTCTTTTCATATTCATTTTTTCACTCCCATTATAAAACTCTTAAAGTTTCATTTCTTTTAATGTCTTTTAATAACCTTTTCACATTCAGGTTTCACTATTCAATTGTTCATCTATTGATGCTTGGACCGGGTTCTCCAAATTAAAATCCTTATTTTTATATGCCCTTAAATGCCCATCAGTGTGTTTTCAATATGATTAGGTCTCCCTTTACTTTAACTCATTTTTCTTTGTTTTTGTGATTTGAGATTGTCTATTATACTACTCTTCAAAACATCCTTTGAGCAGATATCACCAATGTTTTCTTTTCCAACTCAAAGGAGATATTTATGAAATAGATTAAATGGTGTTGTTGGTTCGGAGGTGTTTCTATAATGTTAATTCGTTGATTACAAACATGCCGCAGTACGTTGTATTCACCTATTATAATAATAAAACTTTGCTTGAAACTAAATTTTCTTGATGGAAAATTTCGTTTATCTTTACAGTGAATCTGTGCTTAAACTAAAAATTTTCTGATGAATTCCTCGTTGATTTTCAGTGTGAATCGTGCTCAAAACTAAAATTTTCTGCATAAAATTTCGTTTGATTTTACAGTGTGAATCTGTGCTTAAACTAAAATTTCTTGATAAAAATTTCGTGATTTTACATGTGATCTCTGCTTAAACCTAAAATTTTCTTGAGAAAATTTCGGCTTGATTATTACAGGTGAATCTCTGCTTATAACTAAACTTTTCTTGATGAAAATTTCGTTGATTTTACAGGTGAATCTCTGCTTAAACTAAAGATTTCTTGAATGAAAATTTCGTTTATTTTACAGGTGATCTGTGCTTAAACTAAATTTTCTTGATGAAATTTTCGTTGATTTTACGGGTGAATCTCTGCTTAAACTAAATTTCTTGATGAAAATTTCGTTTATTTTTACAGGTGATCTGTGCTTAAACTAAAATTATCTTGATGAAATTTCGTTCATTTACAGGTGAATCGTGTACTTAAAAACCATTTTATCCTCCAACTTTTTCACTTAATATAAATACAATGTTTCAAGACACAAAGACAGTTCAATCAATCTCTTCTTTTGTAAAGATACTAGAGAAATGATGTCAAGGGATGTAAATTGAACAAAGATAAAATATAACAACTATGATAAAAAACAATATATGCGAATAGATAATGAGTTCTTCAATTTACTTCAGTGAGAAGGGCTTTTAGATTCTATACCTGGAGAACATCATTAAAGTAGCTCTAACAAAAGTTTCTCTCTCCTTCTGGCAAATAAATTCAAAACTAGAAAAAGCAATGAAACAAGAAAAAGATCAAAAATAAAAACCTTCTGGATGAAAGCTTTAGAAAGAAAGATAAAACCATCTGCTAATATGCAAGGAGAAATTTGTAATTTTTATTCAACAACCTCAAAGATATAAATCTGAGAATAAAGGATGTTAACGTATCAGTGAAATGACCATTCGATTCAATTGTAGTTAGATCATTTAAAATTCTTTTAATATAACAAATGTAGCAGTTGAATCTGTTAATTGAAAAATGTATATAGATATCGATGTAATGTTTTTCACTAATAAATATGAGTAAAATATTCAACTGGAAGATTTGAAGATTTATGAGAGTGATTATGATACCGAGAGTTTGCATGTTCAAACGATGGTTATGATACCGAGAGTTGTGTTCAAATGATAGTTATGAAATATAGATGATTCTGAAAGTATCGAAGGATGATATCGCAAGCATGATTCCAGTTTTAAGTAAAGTTTTACTTGTATAAATATTGACATAGTTCTTTTTACTTTGATTTGCAGCCTCTTGAATTCCCTGATTCTCCATATGACAAATTGAGAATTAGTCCTTGCTGTAAAGACGGGGATTAAAACACAGAGTCAAAAGCCTATAACAATTGTATTTTCTTTGTGAATCATCTTCTAATTAATGATAATAAAAATATCAAAAGGAAAATAATTTCTTTTAGATTTACACCAAAAAGACCGCTTACTTTTCCAAAGATTGATTAGAGAAATGAATGTAAGTATGAGGGTTGATAACACACCTTTCCTTAAAAGGAAGCAACTGAACGTATTAGGAGAAAATTTCAAAGATTGTTTTTTTGTTATATAATTATTCATGGATGTGATTTTCAGGGAATATATCACAAAGATATTGCATTTAAATAATAATAATGGATTTATCTTAGAAATTAAACCTGACTTAGGAAAAATACAGGAGTTTCTAAAAGCAATTGATAAATTAAATAACCTGTTTTCCAAAATTTATAATAAATGAATGGATTTTTTACCATGGGAAATAAGATAAATTAACAATCATAAAATCTCCCAATTCATTAAGATTCTCATTAGTTGTTTCAAGTGGATCTGGAAAAACTTGCTTACTTTTAAAGATGTCCTCACTCCAAACTTTTTAGATTATGATAATTTAATAATTTTCACAAAGTCGAGTTTTCAAACCAAGAATATCAACTACTTCTGCACAATGTTTTAATGCTGGACTTCAAAAAGCAGATATTATCGGTTTTATTTAACTTTCAAAAAAAACTAAATGATTATACATTTTTTAAGAGTATAATTACAACTATTTGTGATACACAGAGATTGTAAAAAGAAATTCAAAACCGATTTAACTTGTATTCTTAGTGATAATACGGATGATATACCATCTCCCCAAGATTTGGATAATCAAAAGGAACCTCGTTTCTTTGCATGATTGTGTAATGAGAGAAAACCAAACGGCTAATGGACAGGCTACTACACCAGAGGAGACATTCTTTTTGAAATTGATATTTTATCTTAGTCAATGGGTCTTTTCAACCTTCCTCGTCGTTCATCAGAACAATGCTAATACTTTTATTTTATTCAAGTTAAATTCAATAGTATTAAACAATTTTTGGAGAGGCAATTGTTCTACCATTTATGTAGAAAAAGAATTTGGGATTACATGAAACACACGACTTGAAAAAATAGAATATATTGTTGTGAACAAGATGAGATTATTAATGATATTTTTTCAATAAATAAATGGATGCGAAGAAAGAGCAAGAAGATTTAGGAACATCAAGGTTGGTTTCAAAAGTTGTAACAACAGGAAGACATTAAAAGAAGAAACGCAGGCAAAAAACTAGCGGAAGAAGCATCTGAAGAAAACAGAGAAATTTTTTTAACCACTTTTAAAAAACTTCCCAAAGAAAAATTTTAGAGATGTTCCACGTCCCACAATAAAATATTACCCTAGAAAGCTCAATGTAAAATTCAGTCAAATTGACGGAGAAGAATTAGAGCATATAGGAGAATGTAGAATATGATGATGAAGGATTATTTCAACAAATGGAAGAGATGAATCGACCCCTGATTATATTGGATGCTCTTTTCAAAACAATGAATATTCAGCGGATTCAAAACCAAGCAGCTCATTCACAGAACCAATCAGCATATTTCATCTTGTTCAAGAAAAGGTATTGATATATAATGATGCATTAAGGTTCTTGATTTCTTCTCACCCCCTGTTCAACTAACTCCGAGATTAATGTTCTTCTCACAAAAGATGGAAGAAAGGTTCAACTGTGAGGATGAATCATTTATTGATAAACATTGATATGTAGAATATATGATAAAGTTTATGATCTGCTGAATCTGTTGATTAATAGGGTTATTCTTTCTGGTAAGTAGAAGAATGAGAAGGAGAAAACATTATTCAGGCTTTAAGTATCCTTGGTTCAGGTGTTTAAGTTTTCTTTCCAATGACCCATACATTTAGTAAAGACTGGTTATTGTTGTTAGGCAGTAAGAGCTGGAAATAACATTGTTTTAATGAAGCAATCAGCCATTTCATAGACAGTTGATGAACATGAAAAATAATTAATAAACATCCAATTATAAAGAACATTTATCTCATATTAGAAGGATGAGAAGCACAATCCATTTAGTTTCAATTCACAACAAGCGACCACACATCATTCATTCCATACCACTACAACTTGACACACACAGATATGACGCATCTTTATTCCATGGAAAACTTATAAACCTTATTAAATATAACCTGATAAAAATGACAAGTTTAGTTATAATCCGGTAAGTGGATACAAACGATAACAGTCTCCACCCGGGCATGATGTAGATTTCTCAAATTCTTCCGAAATTGCTCGTCTTATGACAAGAACAGGGTATGAACCAAAAAATATTGTCTTAGACATTCAAAACATACCTTCAAAATCAACGTGGATTTAAACTTAAAATAACACAAGGTTGATTTCACAATTGATAAATTTCATTTAGAGAGTTATTGTGTTCATCCTCAAAAAAGAATTGAACTAATGGGACGTTTTACCAGTTGATTAATGTCATTTCAATATCCTTCAGAATAAATTCGGGTTTAATCACTGTTGATATTGATTTTTGAGGTGCTTATAATGATGGATAAAAACAAATACAATATTTTCATTCCAGCGCCTTACTCAACCCCATTGGTATAAATTCAATATGGAACCCAAAAATTTGGTTTATCTCTTGTGTCAGGAAAACCATACAAGAGTACATTTTAGGATTAACCGACCAAGATAATCGTATGGATTTCTTTTAATGGAGAAGTGTATATCCATCAAATTACTACGTTGAAGTTTTCAATAAATAAATACGATGGTTATTGTGAGGAAACACGAGGCTGGGAAAAATATAAAATAATTACAGGGATGGATTTCCTTTCCCATACTACAAGGGCAGAAGGTATGTATCTTGGTAGAGGATTACTATAAACCTATGAGCAAAGGGGTGGTGTCGGACCCAATTTCGAGGAGTCGGAATAATGATCTCTTAATGGGTATCGGTTCAACTATTGTTAAAGCATAAAGACCCTAATTGGTTCAACTGCTCTCTGTGGAAATGTAAGCAGGTAGCTATAAAGAGATATAAAAGAATGCCCAAAGGAATCTCATAAATTACAAAAAGCAGAATAAAAGAATAAGAAATGGAAAACTCAGTTGTCTCCCCAAGCAACGACAGAAAATAATTCGAAAATACTTGGATCAGGGTTCAAAGTATTTTCAACATCTATTTTTCCTAAATAAATACAGAGTATGAAGCAATTGATAGTATCTGAATGATTGGTGATTAACTATTATTTATCTCAACTCCACTAAAAAAGAAGATTACTTCAAGGTTAAATGCATACTGCGAAACAACTGGAATACAAATGGTTACAAAAAAGTTTGAAATAATAATCAACAACCTATTTGAAATCTATCGAAAGTTTCTTATGTTGTGTAAAATTTAATTCACTAAGGCTGGAAATTTACACAAACGCCACCTCCGTAAATGATTTCTTCTGGAAAATGTTTGAATAGTGGTTCGTTTGTTACATTTGGAACACAAGAAGTTTGAGCGGTGTTTATGTCTCTGCTGTATCTGAAATGATGAAATTTGACACTATATTCGATTACCGGGATAAATTGGGAAACGGGGCTGTCGAAGGTTTTTATTCCTGATAAATGGTCACTGGAAACAACACAGACCTGGATATAATCAAAGGAAAGGAATGTCATAATGATGATACAAAGCAGTTAATTAGTTTTACCTGTGGCCAGTTCCTCTTAAGGTATATTTGGATTTTGTAGTCATGATAACAGTTCTGTATGTGTCTTAAACATTCAGATTTTCAACTACAAAGGAATGATAATGAAAATAGATTACTTTTTGGTGTTAGGTAGTGCTTTTGTGTAGCAGCTAAATTTGTAAATGATAAATTGAGTTGATATTATTACGTGAATATACTCCTAATCTTTAAAACAGAAGAGATGTTTGAATAGGAAGAACTTAACCTCAAAGAACACTCGGTGTATACATACCTCAAACGAAGATGCAACACGTTTAAACCAACCAAACCACTTACACGTTGGGATTTGGTGGTTCTGGGAAGGAAGCCACATATTCTGTGGATCATTTTAAAACAGCCAGATGGTGATATGCGACTGATAGAATAATGCATTGAGTGATAATGCTAAGTTGAAAACAATTCGTGTTATCTCTAGATGGCACATTTTACCCACGAGATAGATTGAAATTAATTGGAAAAAGATGATATTTGCTGAAGCATACAAAGTCTTACCAAAAGGATGTGGTAAGTAATGAAAATAAAAGACCTATTTGGATTATGACAGCATTTAAAGTTTGTATACAATCTATGCGTTTGACCTGAGTGCTCAAAAAGGAAATATAAAGTATGAGTGGATAATTCCTATACCATTGGAAAGAGGACGAGAGTGAAGAATTGATGCATGAATGTTTGCTTTGGAAGAAACAGAATTACAGATTATACAGAATAATGGTGTTTGATTAGTCTTCACTTAATTTTTTGTTAAATAATGAGTGGCAAAGTACCAAACTGCGGGTATCATGTTAATCAAAATCAATCTTCATAAACTATTCTTGTGTTCAAAATCAAAAGCTTGTGACGATTTACGTTAATACAATCAGGAGAAAAAGGGCAGTAAGAATTGACTGTTTTGCTCACAGAGAGACAGCATGTAAAATCTGAACGATACTGTCTCACTTAAAATTAAAATGACAAAAAACCAATGTTGAAAAAATATTCAATAAGAGAAGACGAGTGGAGGATTTCTCCCATTTCTAATTCCTTTATTCGCTGGGTTAAGTGCGTTGGGAGCGATCTGACGGGTGGTTATTTCAACAGCGGTGAAAACTTGCCAACGAAAGGACAGGCTCAATCCGGGCTCAAAAAAGATTGGAAAGACATTAACAAAGAGTTGGAGAAACAAATTAGTGGAAGTGGTTTTGAATTGTTA
Source organism: Eptatretus atami (assembly GCA_035128595.1). Classification (NCBI taxonomy): domain Eukaryota; kingdom Metazoa; phylum Chordata; class Myxini; order Myxiniformes; family Myxinidae; genus Eptatretus; species Eptatretus atami. Next base: position 97,384,809 of record CM068955.1, on the reverse strand, counting down.
GATTTTGCTGAAAACTTGAAGGTTGCCTGATAAAGCGAGATGGTTATTGGAGATATGCTTTCTTTCTATCGCACAAGCAGGGTGTAAAATTAACTAAAACGGGGTAATGGATACTATTATCTTTCTAATAAATTAAATGCATTGATGAGTGGTTTAAAGAATTTTGAAAGACTACAACCATCAAATTTACAACTTGTCAAATATTGTTAGGAAATTAAAAATTTCATAATGTGGTTATTTGTATGAGAGATTGAATTAACAAAATGTGCCGAAACATACAAAGAATTTATTATTATGAACTTAGAAGATAATAATGGGACGGTTCTCATTGGGTTTGTATTTTTAATAATCAGACAAATATTATTTTGATGTTTTGGTCTTCACCACCTGTTAAGTCATAAATTCTTACAGATGGTGTTTATCAAACATTTTCAGTCCAGAATTAAAATTCTAAGTGTTGTGGTCAATTATGTCTATATGTGTTATTTCAACCTCAACAAATTAAAAATTTTTATTGACATTTTTTTATCTAATATAAATGACTTATGTTGCGGAAAGATTGGTATCTATCTCTTGGTGTATCCCAAGAACTGGATATTGATTTATCAAGATTAATTACACCAAAGGCACAGGCCTGAACGACATTAAATATAATATAAACAAAATATTAATATGAAAAATGCTCTATAATTAAAAAAAAATTATCAAGCCCGACTGGACGCGAATGACTAGGTGAATTAAGTGATTTATCACAATATATATCCTTAAATAAACGCGTGTGTATTCCAAAGATACATAAGTGTTGATTTTTTATCTCCAGGTCATACAGAATCACAGTTGAATTAAAATAAATTTTTATAAGAGGCGTATGTTTGTATGAGAATAGACAATGGGGTATGATATGAATGATTTAGGGTTTAATTTTGTCATTTAAAATTAACTCGGAAGACCTGGAGCAATTAAATCAGTCTCGTTAAAGGAAGGAATAATTATCCACTTGGTATAGAGAATGAGTTTTGTGGCCACGATTAGTAAACAACAAAATAAAAGAATTTAATAAGGGTTAAATATAATTAATGCGTTTGCCCTTGTTTATCTCATGAAACAGAAAAACAGGGATTAATATTTAATAAGTAGGGGAATTACAAATGATTTAACTATGGGAAGATTGGGAGTGTTCGTGTTATAATATTATTCTACATATATGTGCGGTGGATCATAAATGACGGCAAGAAGTAGGCTTCAAGAAATTATCTTTCTGTGTCCAAGATACCTTCAAGAAGGGTATTCGGTATTTTAATAAATATGTTCTACAACATAAGAATGATTGTATTTTCAATAAAGATTGGCTTTCATGCTGATGTTGATAAACGACACTTTGGGAATTAACTAAATGTTAAATTGAAAAAAAAATTATAAAGTTAAGGAAAACGAAAGGCTCTTTTAGAATTCAAAAGAATTTTATTTGGTTTCCTTTTTGTAAAAAAATTATTTTGGGATACAGGAATAACAAGAATCCTGATGAATATGTATGATATTCTATGGGGTGTAAAGCGATTCAAGTTAGTAAGGGACAGGAAGGGTATTGGAAGACATGAGAGAGAGGTAGGAGGAGAGAGTAGAAGAAGAGAAGAGGGAAAGGGGGAAACAGAGAGAGAAAGAGAGGGAGGAGAGGGAGAGAGGAAAGAGGATAGGAGGAGAGTAAGGTGGAAAGAGAGAAGAGAAGAGAAGAGAATAGAAGAGGGGAAAGAAGAGAGAGAAGGGAGGGAGGGAGGAAAGAGCGGAGATCACATAATATCAAAATATGGAAACCAGTGGATTCAAAAAAAGATTGGTGGTATTACAGAAAATAACTCAAAACCCACCGAGGAGGGAAACAAAGAATTGACAAGTTTTTGCAATATTTTCTTACAAAGACTATTACATTCGTCAAGCTATTATTTTTAATTCAGTTTTTTCTGAATAATGGAGGAGAAGAGTAGGCATTTCCCTAAGGTCTTATGTTTTAAAAAATTAAGATTTCAAATGTGCTGAATCGTTGGAAATCTAAAAGGTTTTTGCACTTGAGGAATTTTTCTCATAAATAAATGAGTTATTGTCTCAATGTAAAAAGGGAAAACTAATACTAAAATATTTCATATATTAAAAGTAAAAATTAACCAGGTTATGACAAAAAAGGTATATGGTTCGTGTGTGGTTCAAAAAAAATCAAATTTATCTCCAAACCACAAATCGGGGATATACAAAGTTTTTCATCAAGGAAAGTAATTTACAACTCTGGGAATACCAGGGGTTTACATCTACCAGGGTTTCTTTCTGTGGTCCAGGCACAAAGCTTGGATAAAATTAGATGAGGCAGACAATCCTAAACCAGTGAGTAACCTATCATAGGGTTGATGAAGTGTTGCATTGAGACACGATATTGATTATGGGAATACCACAACTTTAAAGAAAAAGATGAAGCCGATAGAGAAAGGTTGTGTAATTTGTCTCTGATACAAATCCAACCTTGAGAAGGAAAAAGTAGTCGGTTCATCGTGAAGAAGGATGATCAGTGCTTAAATTGAAAGCGACTTGGAAATTCAAAAAACTTATAGCCTCTAATGATGTCTTCAAGATTGAAGAGCAATTTAGCTGATGATTACTTTAAACCAATATTCACAAAGTTTACGTAGAAGGGAAGGTATTATTCCAAGGAAGTTGATTATATCTGGTCCGCTGATTGATTGAACTCAAAATGATAAGGGGACAAGTATGCTTTTAACCGTTATTGATTTGAGGAGTAATACGCATGGTTGTACCATTTAAAAAACAAAACAGTAATACTCTTATGTAGCCTTTAACAGATATTTAATAGAAGTAAGAGAAACCTAAAAAATTGTGGACTGATGAGGGTAGAGAGTTTATAACAAGACATTTATGAATTTTCTAAAAATAACAGTATTACATGTATACATACCTTTAATGAAGGGAAGGCGGTTGTTAGTTGAACGTTTTTAATCGTACCTTTAAAAAAGAGAGACTATATAAAAAATTCACACAACTCGTTCACAACAATGGTTATCTTTTTTCAGGATATGTGGTAAGTTATAATAACACGATTCATACGTCAACAAATATGAAAACCATCAGAAACATTTACAAAATTAAATATGAAAAAAGAGATTAATGTCAGAAAACTAAGTTCAAGTTGATATATCGTAAGAATATACAGGTGGAAATTCTCATTTTGAAAAAGGTTTTACTAACGAGGAGAAAGAACCTTTTTAAAATTGTTTCTGTAATAGATACGGTTCCTTGGACTTATAAGATATATGATTTAGAAGGGGAAGAGATTTTAGGTTCATTTTATCACAAGAATTACAAAAGACAAAGATAAAATTGAATTTTTTTTTGACTCCGCCTTTTTGACTCCACCCACACAAGCCCGCCCACACAAACCCCACCACAAACCCACACACACAAACCCACACAAGCTCCACACAAGCTCCACACACACACAAGCTCCACCCACATTCATCATATTCACATAATTAGTGATTAGTTAATTAGTTCCCCACACACAACATGTTTATTTAAATTAAAAAATTATCCCATCATCCACCCATCCACCCATCTCTCCACCATCCATTGATCCACACAAACCTCATCCACATTCGCCCTCCCACATAAAGCTCCACCACACAAGCCCCTCCACACCGAAGCCCCGCCCACACAAGCCCCCCCCTCATCCCACCTTTGACCCCCACACAAGTCCCTCCCACACAAGCCCCTCCCACACAAGCCCCTCCCACACGAAGCCCCGCCACACAGCCCCTCCCCCCCTCATCCCCACACAAGCCCTTCCCACACAAGCCCGCCCACACAAGCCCCGCCCACACACGCCCCACCCACACAAGCCCCGCCCACACAAGCCCCTCCCCTCCCCCCCCCCCCCCCGCCCCCCCCCCCCCCTCCCTGTGCGCCCCCCACCTTTGACCCACCACCTCCCTCATCCCACCCCCACCCTCCCCACACACACACGGGGAGGGGAAGGGCGGGTGGGATGAGGGAGGTGATGGGTCATTGGGGGAGCGCCACCATACCCCCCTTCAGTCTTGATTCTTTTTTATAATTCAAAATCAAGTAATTGTAAACAAAACAAATATAATTCATCAATTATTGAAAATATTAAATATTCATTCGATAATGTAATCTTTCCCAGCAATCTTCTTCAGATGTCTTGTGATTTTCGAAAACTCAGACACCATATTCTGTTTTGAAACAAAAGCGATGGATAATAATTTAGGTTTTATAAAGATAATTACATGGTAATATTAATAAAGCCTGGTGTTTGGTTCTCAGTTCAAGCCTCGTTGACCACTGATTAACACACCAGGAGGCCGACTTCAGCCTGTCATCCTTCCGAGGCCAATAAATGAATTCCGGTGTACTGCATAACGCGTCCAAACTAATGATGCAACCATACATAAGGCGACATTCCAAAGAAGATGTGATATTAATAAAAAATAAATAACAAAACTAAATAATAATTCAGAAACATTTACCTCCAGAATCATTGTGTTGTATTCAGATTGGGCAACAGCTTATGTTGTGTGATCGAGCTGAAAAAAATAAAAATATGAGTCAAGGGTATAGATGGAAGACAGATAGAGAGAGGTAGGATAAAAGACAGACAGAGACAAACAGAGAGAGACGAGAGAGAGATACAAAGACAGACAGGGAGAGATACAGATGAGACAAACAGACAGGGACAGAGACACGCACACACGCACACACGCACACACACACGCCACACGCACGCACACACACACGCACGCACCACACACGCTGTGCGCGCACACACACACACACACGCACACGCACGCACACACAACATACACAGAGACAACACACCACAAACACACATACACGCACACACACACACACGCACGCCACACACAAACACATGCACACACACACGCACGCACACACACGCCCGTGCGCACACACACCACACACACACACACACACACACACACACGCACACATACATACATACACATAATACACACACACACATACACACACATACAAACACACATACACGCACACACACACACACACGCACGCACACACAAACACACGCACACAACACGCACGCACACACACGCACGCGTGCGCACACAACCAACACACTCACACACACACACACGCAAACACACACACACACACACACACACGTCTCACCGTTGTTTAATTCACTCGAGATCAGTGGCCTTGATAAGTCTTCCGACCAGTCATACATATGTTTTTCAATTCTCTTCTAAAATCACTGACTTCATCAATAAGGGCATTTATCTCATCGACCTCATCGTCAATATGTAAATTCCACGTCATCCAGGCACCCCACAAAACAAAAAATATTTTTTAGCATTATCACGATATAATTTATAATCATTTGCTTCATCGTCAAAGAGGAACTAACCCATACAAAAACGTACCAAACTTTGTAGTGAACTGTTATCTTCATCGAAGAGAGCAAGTCCATGGCTCAGTTTTTTTTACCATTGGTACAAGATGGTAAAGATCAGAGGGCTTGATAAGACGTCGTGTGAGTCATTAAGTCTTTTCAATTCTCTTCTCAGATGATCACCTCTACAAGAGAATTAATTCCATGCACCTCGTCGTTGATATATAAACTGCTCTTCTTCCTGCCTGGACCTGCCAGGAAAAAATATATATCAGAATTATTCACGATTCGAAATATATAATCACTGCTTCATCGTTCAAAGAGAAAACATCTACAAACTTACCAGCTTGTGTTGAGCTGTTTTGTTCGTTGGAGGAAAACGATCGTTGATGCCTCACTTGTAAAAATGAAAATCCTGTCTGGCAGAAACTGTCTGGCGAATCACTTATAAGGCAGCGATAGAGAAATTTCCAGAACATCGGGTGTGGCCACAGGAAATGACGCTTCTGGTGAGACAGCTTGGAAAATAATTGGCGCGATTATATTCTCTTTGTATGAATCATTTTCGAAACATACTTAAAAATGCTTGATTAAAACTTGATTTAATTACTTGCTTGATTAAACTTGAAGCTTAACTTAATTAAACTTATGTTTTTAAAGTCCTGTCCGTGTTCTGAATTGGTATAGATAACACGAGTGTTCGATACACAAATAGTTCCTGTTTTTTTCACAGCACGACGATGTCGAAAAAAAAAAACACTTCCTCATTTTACCAGCACGACCGTGTCGAAAAAAACACTTCCTCATGTTTACCAGCACGGACCGTGTCGAAAAAAAAACACTCCTCATTTTAACAGCACAAACTGAAAACATTTAAAAAAACTAGTTTATGGTGTGTTTATACAAAAAAATATATACAACTCAGGAGTGGTCAGGATGAGATCATTAGAGAAGTATATCATCGTAATGCACAAAAGGTATCTTGAAAAATATAAAGATTCAAATGTTTATTTTAAATATTATTGATGGGATTATTGTGCAAAAAATTAAACTATTGAAGAATTTGAGAATGAACAAATGTTTATAGGTTCAATGAGTGAGCTAACAATATACATTGGTTATTTTAGAAAATGAGGCTCCCTAGGTTACAGGTTTCAGATATCTCTTCAGAATCACCTTGAACAAACCACATTACTACGTTGCTACTTGAACCAATCTTTATCTGTCCGCTGGTTATTTGAATAGATGCCCCTAGGTTAAAAGGGGAGACAAACAAATATACCTTGGATAAAAAGGGGGTAATTTTAGGGAAAAAAAATGTGAATCGCTGAAAAATCCCCATTCATTTACATGGGGAAAGTGAGCCAGAATCAGTATATCCACCCTACTATATGTATATTACAATCCTCCTATTATACATATACATATATGCTTACATCACTCTCCTCTGGGGCCTCATATGTATATATTACATAATATACATATTTATATTTATATATATGCATGTATATACTACATTATATTATATATTATATTCGTATATATATATATATAATATATATATATATATATATATATAATATATATAAATATATTTATTATAATATATATATATATATATATATATATTGTTGAACTGTTGACGCTCAAGATTCTCAACGTCAACGTCTCAAGATGTTGACGTTGACGTGAAAGTTCAAACAAGATGCATAAGCCTGGTGTTGGCACAGTGGTATTAGGGGCAGTGGCTTGGGACCCAAAAGGTCCTGAGTTCAAGCCCCGTTGGGACCACTGAATTAATATATGTATATATTGATATATTATGTATTATATATGTATATATGTATAATATTTAAACCAAGTCGAAAACACCAGGGGGTTGACTCAGTCCTGCCAAATCCTTCCGAGTCGGCGAAAATGAGTTACCAGTTGTACTGGGGCCGGATTGTATGC
>CM068955.1:97330061-97343916 GCA_035128595.1 Eptatretus atami | reverse complement strand
AAAAAAACCTCATATTCTCAAACGCATGGCTGTATAATGTATGATTATTTCTGTATTAATCAGCTTCCTGCTGATAAATACTTTACCAGTTGGTAACTTTATAATGAAGCAGTTCATCTTGCAAGCTGATGACTATAGTGAACAATCTGCCAAACAAAGCACTAGTCTTCCATGTATTACGTAAGAACGAATGAGACATTTCCTGGAATAAATGACAACCAGAGAGTTGGTGTCAAAGCCACCCAATGCTCACCTGTTTATACATTTATCGTTTTTAAAAGACTAGTCTAATAATATTTTTTATAAAGCATTGCAGTGAAGTCTGATCCAAATAATTTTAAAGCAATATATGTATTTGTATATTGTAATCAGTAAAAAATAGTGTGGTAGATAAAAACATTAGAAAGGAAATAACTTGCACCAAAAAACTTTAACATTTTCCACGCTGACGCTCACGCCGGGGGTATCGCTATAGCTCTCTGTTCTTCGAACAGGCGAGCTAAAAAGTACTAAATGTTGTTGTGGGAATTAAAAAAAATTAATACATAGTCAAGGCTCATGGAAGAGCTAGAACACAGAATGGATCTGGACGAAACGTAACAAAAGAAATAGCAGGAAGAGAAGGGGAAATGCGAACAGCATGCCGGACGGAGAAAATAGATGGAGACTGACAAACAAGGGGTGGGGGTAACGATGAGGGGTACGGAAGAATGCAACAGGCGGACAGGATAGAAACAGAAACAAAATTTAGGAGTGGGATTGGTATTTTAACATGGTGTTGACAAGATCTGGTTTTGGATGGGGGGTGAGTGCGGTAAACAGCTGTCTCTGAAGACTGGGAGGGAAAAATGACATTGAACAGAATGTAGAAGTTGTTTCCACAGGTGGGGAAAAAGAGGAATGAATGAGTGGAGGTGATCAGTGATTCTGGATTTTGGGAATGTTAATATAAGGGGGTCACTGCTGGACAGTGTGCTCCCTGTAGATACCTTGGGGGGGGGAGGGGCAAAGCAGGGAGAGGGCAGAGGTTGCAAGACCAGAAAGGAGGTGGAAGAAGCCAGAGAGACCACCGACCGCGAAGTGATAGACATAAACTCAACTTCATCGCAGAAGATTCCAATGATCTTGCAGGCCTTAAGTTCCATGGTGTCAAGCTGAGCAAGGTGTGAGGCACGTGAGCCAGCCTAAAGGGGAGAGCAGTATTCCATCAAGCTACGGATGAAAGTCTCATAGGTGGATAGTAGTTCAGGTGTGCCAATGAAGGATTTTTTTTACAATGGAGGATGTCCAGTCGGTGACTGGCTTTGGAGGCCAGCTTAGAAATGAGACCTGCCCAAGGGAGATCATGGCTGAGAGTGAGACCCAAGAGTTTGAGTGACTGAACTTCTTTGAGAGGGTTGTCGAGAAAGTAGATGGGACAATTTGCAGTACGGTCCTTTCGGAGAGCAAGAGAGAAAGAGAAGGAGAAAGAGAAAGAGAAAGAGAGAGATTTCTCAGAATTAAAAGTCATATTCCAAGTGTTTGACCAGTTTGTGATTTTGTGAAGATCTGAAGAGAGGGAAGAGGCTGCAGCCTGTCTGTCATCAGCAAAGAGATAGAGGGGATTTTTCAGAATCAGAGAGATCATTGATGAAGATTCGGAATAGGACTTGGCCTAGAACAGTGACACTCCAGTCTTTTGTTTGTGTTGTATTCCAGCAAAGCTATAATTCCTATGACATTTGATACACTTTCATTTTTACAATGAAAGGATTAAATATAAGTTGAAAGGGTAAAATATGACGATAGCAGTGCCTTTTTTCCCCTCTCTACAAGAGGGAGGCTCATGGAAAGAGGTAGGTTGAACTGACAGTAGGGTAGCAGGGCATTGGGCACAACCAGCAAGGGAATGAATGAACAAGGGGTGGTATGGGGAGAAAAAGAAAAAGAGAGAGAGAGAGAGAGGAGAAGAAGAAGAAGAAGAAGAAGAAGAAGAAGAAGAAGAAGAAGAAGAAGAAGAAGAAGAAGAAGAAGAAGAAGAAGAAGAAGAGGAGGGAGGAAACATACTGAAACCAGGGAGTAAGAGGGTTGGGTTAGGTCATGTAAATGGAAGTAATAAAAATAATGGGTAAGGATGGGGAATGACAAAAAGTGGTGGTGCACTGTCTGCTTGAAGCATGGAAGAAAAAGTGGAAAGAATGTGGCTTCTGGAAGGCGGTTGCATAGATGGGAAAAGTTAGGAACAAAGGAGTTAATCATAATATCTTTGTTTACGTCATGTTGACTGGGTAGGCACATACCACTGACATGGTAGTGGAAGCTGTTTCCATCTCTACTGATATGAAAAGGATCAGATGCTGGTGGTGACACTTGGAACCCATTATTCAAGCCAGGAAAATTGTACAGTTTTCTCACCTTGCCTCATTTATTTATTTCCATGATGAACCTCCAGAAAAAGTTCAGTCTCATGAACATCTGGACCTCAACTTCAACCTTGACCTCTTTTGAACAGACCATGTATGCAAGCCGGCATCTGATTCCAGCCATAGACTGGGAACTCTCTGTTGTGCCAGGTCCTTCTTTGAAAATTAAATCGCAAACTTTTTTTAAATTCCACCTCTCACAAAGAAGCAACAGCACAAGGTCTGCAGATCTGACATTGCAGACAGCTTGGTGTTACCTCGTCGCAGACAATATTTTTTTTACACGCGTGTTCCATCACTGTGAATAACAATAACTTATCTCGACATCAAAGGCAAGAAAGGCTGGCAGGATGGTCGAGAGGTACGCACACTCGCCTCGAAGCTGTCTAGCCTGGGTTGGAATCTCAGCCCAGCTAAAAACGGTAATCCCGGTGTTTCAAAGGCAAGGTAATCCATCAATCTGTGCTGTCACTCAGATGCATGCTAAATGGGGCATCCCATCTGCCAGCATTAGTTGGTAGACGTTAAAGATCTCATGGTGTCATTCGCGAAGAGTAGGTGAGCTATCGCTAAAGGGGCTGTCACACCTTGACGATTTAGCCAGCGTATGCCGATTTATGAAAAATTTGTCTAAAACGCTGGCACACGTCGAATACGTTATGGGTACGTTTGGTGTACGTTAAGAGCACGCTGAAAACACTACCATAGGTCGTATTACGCTGGTTTAAAACGTTGTACTTTTTGGTTGTCCAAAACATTTTGCATGCTTGAAATTTTACGACGTACTCGGCGTTTGGCTCAACGTTCCGCTACGCTGGCCATAAGTTGTAGGCACGTTATGCGATCGTTGACACACGTTAATTGTATGTTACTCATAAGTCGAAACATGTAGAGGTCCATTCGCGTACCCGAAACTTATTTCTAACCTATGAGTAACGTTTTGTAAGCACGCTACACGAACGTTGTTCAACTTCGCAACACGCTACTTGAAAGTTCCTCATACGTCGAAACACATCAAAGTAATGTTTAGGGTACCCGTGACTTATTTATAACCTATGAATAACGTGCTTGGGATTATTACGCTATGCATACGTAGACTATCGTTGGGCATAGGTTGTGGACGATTAAAACACGATAAACAATCGTTGGTATAACTTATCTATAAGTTATCGAAGCGTTCTGTGTTCATTACTAGTACATTATGCATTTGTCAAAGTCGTTTTTAATACTTTAAAAAGTAAAACAAAGAAATATTTCATCGTGGGGATGAGGAAAAAAAATTAGCCGAAAAGAACATCGAACAATGGTGCAAAGTAGTCTCCTATTCGTGACGATAAAGGATCCATCATCACCCACACCCTCCCCATCACGCTCACCTACTACTATCTGACATGGACCTACTACTACTACTACTACTACTACTGACATAGACATACTACTACTATACTGACATAGACATACTACTACTACTACTACTACTGACATAGACATACTACTACTACTACTACTGACATAGACTACTACTACTACTACTACTGACATAGACATACTACTACTACTACTACTGACATAGACATACTACTACTACTACTACTACTGACATAGACATACTACTTACTACTACTACTGACATAGACATTACTACTACTACTACTGACATAGACATACTACTACTACTACTACACTACTGACATAGACATACTACTACTACTAACTGACATAAATACTACTACACTACTACTGACATGACATACTACTACTACTACTACTACTGACATAGACATACTACTACTACTACTACTGATACATACTACTACTACTAACATACTGACATAGACATACTACTACTACTACTACTACTACTGACATAGACATACTACTACTACTACTGACATAGACATACTACTACTACAAATGCTACTACTACAACTACTACTACTATTACTACTGTCACGCACACCAACTACTGCTAATAGTATTACTACTGATACTACTGGCATTGACATCTACTCAACATAGAGTCTGGAACAATGATGGGTTCCTCTTGTGAAGCGCATTTGTATATACCAATTCCCCTTAACGCTGCCAATACGCCATTACACGGTAGATGTAAGTTAGAAACGCGTTCAGTAAGTGCTGTGGTCGTCCAGAAGACGTCAATCTAATTCGTCTACATACGACAATGTGCGTTTGAGATACGTTACACAGAGGTTCATAGCATGTTACTCAAAGGTTAGAAGCACGTTATACTTAGGTTCAAAGCATGCTACACATAGGTTAAACGCACGTTACCATAGGTTCATAGCACGCTAGTCATTGGTTCAAGGCAAGTTACAATAGGTTCAATGCACGTTACTCATAGGTTTCAAGCACGTTAAACATAGGTTCAGAGCACGCTACTCATCGGTTAAAAGGACGTTACCCATTGGTTGAAAATTAGGTTGCGGTATGTTAAATATTACCTTGCGTGTTTCGACTTATGAGTAACCTACAAGTAACGTGTGTCCGTCGTGTGTAAACAATCGCGGAGCGTCCAGGAACATATGACAACGCATGCGGAACGTGTTAGCCATACGCCGAGTACGTCGTAAAATTTTCAGCATGCTTGAAATTTCACGACGTATTACACGTACCACGTAATATGACAGCGTACTTCATTGTTTTCCAGCCTACTCTTAACGTATACACAACTAACCTATACGTATTTTGACGTGTGCCAGCGTTTTAGACACATTTTTCAATAGGCCGGCATACGCTGGAAAAATCGTCAAGGTGTGACTGCGATGTTGACACTTCAAATTCTCAGGCGGTTATGATTTAAATCGGCGTGCGGCAGGTTCTTAACAGGCTACGCCACGAGTTCGCCGGCGATACGTTTAGCGGCTATGCCTAAGTTAAACTATCATTGGGCATAGGTTGTGAACGCCGACAACAGGCTAAGCATTCGTTGGTAAAAGTTATCAATAACACAACGAAACGTTCTGTGCCGTTACTAATATGTTATGCATACGACCAACACGTTTACGCCCAAAACTTTAAAAAAAACATCAAAACTTCAGCGTACGCCAACGTTTTACATACATTTTTATACGTTGCCATTGCTGGTTAAAACGTCAAGGTGTGACAGGGCCCTAACACATGAACAAATCCCAAATTCCTGCCCTAACTTACAGGACACATCAGTGGCACAGCTGCACCCTCACCCTATGATGCTACCCTGCAGCCTTGTGCTGCACATGAAAAACGAAGAAAGGCAAGAAAATCATAAAAGGGTGTTGACTGATATTGTGACCTCCTTATCTGACTGCACGGCCAGGAACCACACAATGGCTTTGGCCTTGCAGCAAACGGTCAATGTTGCTGTGCTGCTTGTGGATGTAAACAATGTGACATGTTCTCCTATATCTATATATAAAAAAATTTCATTATGAGCAACGTAATCACACTGTCTTTTGTTAAAACCGATTTCATGTCATTGCAAGTGGAAACCACGAGTACAAAGGAATCAATGGATCATTGCAATTTCTCCCTTCATGTCTTCATAAAATGTTGGTTTATTTGTAAACTAGCAAATACAACCCATTGCTGACAGGAATATTAAGAGGGGGGAAGAGAAAGAGGGGGTAGAGAGGCGACGAGAGAGAGAGAGAGAGAGAGAGAGAGAGAGAGAGAGAGAGAGAGAGAGAGAGAGAGAGAAGAAGAGGGGTGGGGAGAGACAAAGGGATGGGAGAGAGCGAGGAAGAGAGTGAGGAGGGGGAGATGGGTAGGAGAGGGGTAAGAGAGGAGAGAGAAATTCCAGCGGATGTGACACCCAGGTTGACGTCTATCTGAGAGACAGCGCACACGTTGATTAATCACTCTGCCCGTGAAACACAGTTTATAGCTGGGTTGAGATTCAAACCCAGGCTGCACAGCTTAGAGCAAGTGTGCATACCTCTCGGCCATCCTGCTATGGTGTGGGGATTCATTGCTTTGTAGCCGCTGAAAACATTTTTAGCTCACCTGGACTTTTGTCAGGTGAGCTTATGCGATTGAGCAGTGTCCTTGAGTTAGTGAGTCAGTCAGTCCGAAAACACTTCAGTCATTATCGCTTGAACCAAACACACCGTTTTGATGAAACTTGGCCACAAGCTTCACATCTGATGCCTCATGAAGGTGTATTGACCGCATCAAAATCTGTGCTCATTAGGGTGGTCTACGTGCGGGGGGGGGGGGGGGGGTTCACACCCCAAAATTGGTATTTTTGCACTCTCTCCCGAAACTACACACACAATTTTGATGAAACTTTGACCACAACCTCATCACCCGTTCGATGTTACCTGAAAGTTTGATCACGGATTAAAAAAACCAATCATGGTCTAAAGGGGTGTTCGGGGGGTTTGAGTGACTGTTGCTCCTGATCCAGGTGAGCTTCAGGACCCGCGGTCCTATCTTTCCATTCTCTCTTGAACTCGCAGTTCACTTGTCCAGTTGCTTTACTCATTCTAATCATCTTATTAATTTTGCTTTCCTAACTATGGAGATGTCCCAACAGAGAACCGAGCCGCGGTATCGCCAAGGAAGATTGTCGAGATCGAAGCTTGAAGATCGCTTGCTAAGTGGCTTAAGCACTCAAGCAAGCATTCCAATGAAACAGTTCAAGAAACTTTTTAAAAAACCGAAATGTTGAATTTTTATATGTATCTGTCTATGTTGAAGTGACGGGTAATATAACACTGTTCAACACGATTTCTCTTGCATGGGGTTTTTCAACGGATTCTAGCTAACTTTTGGGTGCTGAATCCAAACTGTCATGTCAGTTTTTTTGGCCTATCAATGCAGGTTTTTGAACCTATGGAAAAATCATTATTTTTGACGAAAAACAGCAAGTTTACACTCGAAAGTTGGAAAAACCTGTTGCATTAGAGATCGATAGTGCAAAATGTTTCAAAATGAAAGCTCCTACTTCAATTACAATATTTAATCATACATTAACATATAATCCATGCTTGCTTGCACATATTTTTACACATTTTCTTGATATTTTTAATGGATGAAAAGTTTACAAATTTCACTAAACTAAGTAAAATACAAGCCGGTAGGCGACGAGGGATTCGCTAGGATCGAAGCGCTGGATACGATGCTTTTCATTCTGGACCGATCCATCGGACGAAGATTCATAGCCAAGACGTATGGTTCACATACAATTGTTCCTCTGCCTGGCAAGATTTTTCCTATTGCGTATTTTGCCAACTGGCACTCCTCATAAAAAAAATGACGGTAAATAGACACCCATATTTTTGAAGGACTTCCATTTGAAAAATAATCGGTTTGCTGGTTTGTGCTGTGGAGCCTCGCGTCACACACACACACACACACACACACACACACACAACACACACACACACACACACACACACACACACACCACACACACACACAGACGGAAAACCCGATAAAACTTCTCTCAATTGCTCTTGTTTGACCACACCCTCCTGAGCCACACACAATATTTTTTCATAAGCCACGCCCACTTTCCATAAGCCACGCCCACTTTCCTACGCCACTCCCACTTTCCATAAGCCACGCCCACTTTCCTACACCACTTCCACTTTTCATCAACCACGTCCACTTTCCCTAAGCTCCGCCCACTTTCCTAAGCCCCTCATAAAAAATGATCGGTAAATAGACACCCTATTTTTGAAGGACTACCATTTGAAAATAAAACCTCAAATCAAAAATCGGCTCGAGTAAAATTTTCTAAATATCTCGAAGTGTTTTAATTCCGAAGTCTCGTTTCTCTACATTCAAAACTGAAAGGACAAGTATTGAAAATACTGTACGCGGTTTTTCGGCCGCTGCAGCACAGCAAACGGGTGGTTGCTAGGCAATGAAATTCAAACGCGCACATTCCCAGTATATATTCCACATGTTGGCAAAGTTTCATCGAAATCGGTTTTGCCTGGTTCGTGCTGTGGAGCCTCGCGTTGCAGACACACATACACACAGACAGACAGATGGAAAACCCGACAATAAGGGATTATTCCATATATAGCGAATTCCAATATAGGGAAAAAGTTCCCATAACATGGTGTACATACACTTAAATTACAAGCATCACTCAAGCTCAAAGCACTTTTCTGAGTTTTGTGACTTTTCACGACATTCAGAATTGCAGAAATAAATGAAAAATATGCGAATATAACAAAAATAAGTACCGGTACACTTGAAAGGGTAAGTATCCAAAGGCACAGGTGTAATCATATTCAACATAGTAAAACCTCCTCTTTGTGGACAATCTCTTATGTACAGCATCCAGGACATCCCTCATCAAACTCCAGCCAGTAAATCTTGCCATCATATTTGAGTCCCGACGACCTTGAATAACGTTCTTCCATCACTTTAATGTCTTGAGGAAACGTTCACCCTGTTCCTCGCTTACATCTCCAAGGTTATCTGGAAACTCGCTCTCAGGTGACTGTGCAAAAGTAGTGCACCTTGATGCTCATTCCTGCACCCCAGCGCTCGCAGACGAAGGAGCAGCTCCTCCACAATCTCTCCGGTAGTTGTCATCTTTCTTGTACCCAAGAAAATTTCTGCACACATCATGTGAATGCATTCCACCGCTTGAGCTTCGACAGCGGTCATCGTCGTAACGAAGTGTGGGTCCTGAGTAATGTTCTGATCTGAGGTCCGTCAAAATATCACTGCTTTTTTCTTCTCGTCGCTAAGACTCGGAAATTTGAACATATGTAGCCAAAGCAGTCTCCAGGTGTGATCAAAGAGCTTTAATAAAATGCTTCATCAGACCGAGTTTGATGTGCAATGGTGGAAGTGATGATATTTTTTCCGATCAACCAGTGGTTCATTAATGATGTTTCTTGTCACCAGGTTATCAAACTATTCCTTGATGGCCATTCCTTTCTCACCCAGTGCTTCCTTACCTAGCACTGTCCCAGTAGCATACGAAACAAGGGTATTTGGGTAACCTCCTTGTTGCCCCACAAAAGGAAGTTCACCTATTTTCAAATCCACACAGATCAACCATTCATTGATCGTGGTACTTCAATTGTTCAAGTACCAACCTTGATGTTTGCATACTTCTCCTTCAGGGTCACTGACGCGTCCTATCGGGATGGATCCATAGATGTTCCATTGTGGAAGTAAAAACACATTTCAAATTCTTTTCGAACTGTCAATAAAGAGTCTCCACTCACTTGAATGATACGCAGGCAATCCCATAGCGAGAAGAAGCCCTTCAACATCATTGCAGTATACGAGTTGACCATCAGAGTGGAAGTACTTCCTCAGTTCTGCCTCTCTGTTGAGATAAAATGAGACACTTGTGCCAGGTTTGAGAAGGTTTTTCTCTTGCAGTCTGGAAGCCAACAACTCGGCAGATTGTTTTTGGCAAATTCAAATCTCGGATCAGATCATTCAATTCAGGCTGACTATACAGAGAAGGTTGATCAAAAAAACGAATCCAATGGCTTGTACTCTGCATCTGCTTCTTCATCATCATCATCGGATAAAGATGTGGATGAAGTAAGTGCTTCCTCATCAATCTCTGCGAGCTCGGTTAAAAACAGGTACAGGTATTCGTCACAATGAGGAACTGGCCGTATAGCAGAGGGTATGCTAGGGTATTTCATGTATTGCTTGTTTTTTATTATGAATCCTTTGACATTTACAAGCAGAAGTAGCAGTCATCGAGGTGGTTTTTTGGTTCTCTTCCAAACCATCCGGCACACCAAACTTGAGCTTAGCATTCTTTTCCTTGAGACCATGATCTCAGAGTTTCGACACAAGTCGTGCATACTTTATGAGGGGCCCAGTTTTGTCCTGGTCTCCAAGCGGTATCTTTAAAGTAGGCACGGTACACTCTCTTGACGAATATAGTGATGTTGCGTCTTTGAGGTTGCAAAGTGAAGCATCCACAGATATAGCAGAAGATATCTGGGTCGTTACAGCACTTTTCTTCTCTTTGAAGGTGTAGAATAGCTAGCTTGCAGTTGTAAGGTACCAGGTACCGGTATAAAACAACCCCAACTGAGTCAGCTGTGCCCGCACTGATAATCGCGTAATACAGTAATGCTCGCGACTCGCGAGATTAGGGTAGAGTCTTAACAGCAGATTAGGTAGTTTCACAGCAGCAAATCACAAATACACAATAGACGTAAACTACTGATGCATACGTTGATTCTTTTAAGAGAATCAGACAAATAACTCCACTTTGCTCATGGCAGGCTGTTTACCATAGGGCTGTTTACAGCTACGGTATCGGAATAATCAAGCTTTTGCTGTTTTATTTCCCCACCAAGATTTCCAGACTGGAATGGTCAACTTTTGTTAAAAAATCCATGAATATGGACAGAACAGATAGCACACAAAACTTGATGTGATGAGCAAATCTGAGCTCAGATTGGATTCAGCAGCCAAATTAGCCAAAAAACAGTTTCCAAAGTCCATGCAAGAAAAAAAACTATATTTTGTGACCAGTGTAATGAAAAGCAGATTGCACAAAAATGGGGAAACGTTTGCAAAAAAAACATTGCACAACATTTTCCGCAGGTGACCCACAGCCCGACAACCTGGGGCCCAACACAGGTGGGTGGGGCCTGAACTTATACGGCGATCAATGTATTTTTTGGTTGTGTTTTGCGAGGGACAGTGCATGATGAACAGTGTGGCTACTTTTGCTGTATATTGCCATGGCTTAGAAACGACAACCAAGCAGCTTGTAGAGCTGTCGTGTAAAAATGAATGCATAACATTTTTATTGAGCGAAGCACCTCACCACACCCCCCCTCTGCCTAACTATGGAGATGTTAGCCCCCCTAACACCACACCCCCACACCCCAATGCACCACGGGACCCAACGTGATGAGCACCCCCAAAATGATCTTCAAAAGGGGTGTTTAAATTAACACACCCAATTTTCACTCAGGCACTTCCTGTGACGTCTCTTGTGGCATGCAAAGTTTCAGGCTGCTAGGTTCATG
Source organism: Eptatretus atami (assembly GCA_035128595.1). NCBI lineage: Eukaryota > Metazoa > Chordata > Myxini > Myxiniformes > Myxinidae > Eptatretus > Eptatretus atami. The sequence continues at coordinate 97,332,533 of CM068955.1, read as the reverse complement.
TCTTGGAGTTATGGAGGACACACACACAACACCACACACACACCACACACACACACACACACACACACATTATATTATAATTATAGATTATAGACTAGCAAATACAACCCGTCGCTTCACAAAAGGGAATATTAAGGGGGGAGTAAGAAGGAGGAGGGAGAGAGGAGGGGAGGATAGGGTGAGGGGAGGAGAGGAGGGAGGAGACCGTGGGGAGCGAGGAGGGGGGGGAGTGAGGAGGTGGGGGGTAGCGGAGGAGGGGTTGGGGAGTGAAGAGGGGTGGGAACAAGGAGGGTGGGGGAAGGGAAGGCAGCGTGAGGGGTGGGGAATGGAAGGCAGCATGAAGGGAGGTCAAGGGAAGACAGCGTGAGGAGAGGGTCCCTCCGGTCATAACCACCATCGGACATGTCCGGAGATAACCACCATCCAGATATAACCAACATCCAGACACATGCGGAGATATCCACCATCCGGGTCATAACCACTGGCCAGATACATCAAGGAAGGCAGCATGAGGGAGGGTAAGGAAGGCAGTGTGAGGGGAGGGTCCATCCAGACATAACTACTGACCAGACGATGGGTATACTAAGGTCGTGGGGGAGAAAAGATGGGGGAAAGGTGCGAGAGAAGGGGGGCAGAGAGAGGAGGTAGGGAGAGTGAGGAGGGTAGGGGAGTGAGGAGGGGTGGGGGAGGGAAGGCAGCATGAGGGAGGGGATAGAAGTGTGAGGGGAGGAGAGGGAAGGCAGTGTGAAGAGAGAGAGAGAGAGAGAGAGAGAGAGATGGAGATTGAGAGAGAGAGAGAGAAGAGAGAGAGCGAGAGAGAGAGAGAGAGAGAGAAGAGAGAGAGAGAGATATGCGTGAGAGAGATGGGTGATGAGAGAGAGGAGAGATGGTGAGAGAGAGAGGGAGAGATGGGTAGAGAGAGAGAGAGAGAGAGAGAGAGAGAGAGAGAAGAGAAGAAGAGAGAGAGAAGAGAGAGAGAGAGAGAGAGGAAGAGAGAGAGAGAGATGCGTGAGAGAGATGCGTGAGAGAGAGAGGAGAGATGGGTGAGAGAGAGGGAGAGAGTGATGTGAGTGTGAGAGTGGAGAGTGAGTGTGAGGGAGAGTCAGAGTGAGTGTGAGAGTGAGAGGAGAAAGAAGGTGAGAGAGGGAGAGAGAAGGTGAGAGAGGGAGGGGGAGAGTGAGGGAGGTTGGGGGAGAGAGGGGAGAGGTGAAGGAGGAGAGTGGGTGAGAGAAACGGGGGGGGGGGAGATTCCGGCAAATCTCCAGTTGAAATGCACACACAATGATGAACAACCCCTGCCTGTGAAACACTGGGATGACAGTTTATAGCTGGGTCAGGATTCAAACCCAGGCTAGACAGCTTAGATAAAGCATGCGTACCTCACAACTATCCTGCCATGATGTTAGGAAAACATTTCATTTTTCTATTTATTTGTATTTATCTCTGCCGAAGTGACGGGTCATGTAAGGAAAGAATATCAAACAAAAAGGGGAAATTGCATATTGTCAGTGAGCCAGCCATCTCCCGATATAGCGCGGAACAACTCGGGGCCAACGCAGGTGAGTGATCCTTGAACATTGTTCAAGTGTATTCAGTGATGGTGTGAATATTGTAGTGTGCTTGCCAAGTGGCTTAAGCACTCCAAGGAAATGGTTGATAAGGATCGGCTCGCTTGGAAAGTGATTAGCAATCTCCAAACCGTCATATTAAACACACACCTCCTGGAGATGCCAGAAATATAAAATATATCCAAATTGGACAAAGGAACACTTTTTTAGGAGTCGGAACTGCTGCTAACTTTGATTCTGGAATATAAATTTTGTAATTCTACTTAGTTTAAGAGATGCTCGAGCTTATGGCATGTGTAGAAATGAAATAAAGCTATGGATGCTGGCGTCTCTGGGCATTTATAAGTATTACAATGTACCCAGTGATTCGTAGCTATGATGAACAAGCATTTGATAATACTAGTACGGGCCCGCAGGTGCGTGCCCGTAGGTGAGTGCCAGTATGTTGCAGCCCTCTCTCGCCCCTCTCTCTCACCCCCTCTCTCGCCCCCTCTCTCGCCCCCCCACTCTCATCCCCCCTCTCTCTCACCCCCTCTCTCTCCCCCCTCTCTTCCCCCCCTCTATCCCCCCGTCTCGCCTTCCTCTCTCTCCCCCTCCTCTCTCGCCCCCACTCTCATCCCCCCCTCCCGTCCCCCTCTCTCGCAGATATTGGTCGACAGATAAATGGCCGTAACTTGGGAACTGCTCGTCCGATTAATATCAAACCTTGAAAAGGCACATCCGCGGGTCCCCAGCAATATTCCTAGCAAGTTTCAATCAGATCGGACCGTCAATCGTGCAAAAAAATAAATAAATAAATAAACATCAATTGTGACGTCATTCGTGATGTCATATCACTGTGTCTTGTCATTGGTCGACAGATAAATGGCCGTAACTTGGGAACCGCTCGTCCGATTGACATCAA